>CM060864.1:3147832-3498989 GCA_030737845.1 Acorus calamus | reverse complement strand
ACTTGTTATCTATCAAGATTTTTCATGGATTTTGAGCTACTTTGTTTCTCCTTTTGGATCATGTTATCTATAATTTGAAGGGATTATTGTTGGATCCTTTTTTTTTTTAAGTAGAAGTTGGTTATTTGAGGTTTTTTAGTGATGTTTCAAACTTATTGTAACATGGGTTGGTTTTGATTTCATGTTTGTTGGAGACAATTGATGTTTAATATGTGTGTATTTTGACATTTAGGTGACCCACCTAGTGGGGGTTCTTGGATTTGGCGCCTTGTGCTTCCTATTGGGGGCGAGTAAGTTACAACTTTTGTGCTTGAGTGATGAAATTGATGTGGCTATTCAACTATGTTGAAGGTTCTTGGAGTTGTTGTGTTGATATATTGTTCTCTGTTTGTATGTTAGGGCCGCAAGATGTGTCATATGTCTACTGTTTGTTCTTTGTCACATTCGTCCCTCTCCGATGGATATACTACCGTTTCAAAAAGTGGCATTATTATCTTTTGGTGAGTACTGTAGGCCTTTATTTTGTGATATTTTCTCTCACATGGAAATCAGTAATGAGATTCTCGTGGCTGGTTTTTTTATCCTTTTTGTACTAACTGATGAAGATTATTTAAACTTAAATAAACTATGATCCTACCAAATAGAGAAGGTAGAATTATTGAATGAACATTTTAAAGATTCTTATCTGAATCAATGATGTTTTAGGCTTGTAAAATGCTAGGACCTGTTTTTAACACTTAATTTCCTACACATATCATGACTGAAACAATGGAGTTCAATGGAGGAACCAGATGGCAGAATGTTCAGTGTTCACTGATAAGAGGCAAAATCGATTGAGCTGGTCCATGTTTCTTCAATTGGAATATCCTGGGCTGGGGCTTGTTATTAATTTGTTCCATTCATACCTGTCAATATTCATCAAAACTGATGAATTGAACAATTTCACATATTTACCGATAAACCAATTGAATTGTATGTTTTTTTGTTGAATTGCTCGCAGGATAATGGTATCTGCAGCACCATGCTTATATTATAACAAGTTGTGTCTGTTCAACCTACAATCTGAATGTCACAAGAATCTGAATTAAGCATATTTTTTGTTAGAATGTGGTCCAGTTTTCACAATATTGATGAGAGGAGCAGGGGTAAACAGGGAAACTTGAGTTTGTATTAGAATTCTTGGGTGTTTAAGGTGAATTTGAAAGTGTAGCATTGGTGATGGAGTCCGTGTCGAAGTATTATTGTCAAACATGTTGTTAAAAGCTAAGAGTGTCTTTATGTAGGTGGTTCTATGCTATGATGTACATACTTGTGTCAGATAGCAGATTGTCACGGATATATATTTGTCCCCACATTGTGGCTCGTGTGAGTTGTGACACGTGCTCACACCTACTATCATGCATGGGTTGTTGTCCCCCCACAGTAAGTCTCTTGTAAGGCTTTTTTCTACTAGCCGAAGGGACTATCTTCAGGCACTAGACATAGAACTGAGTGGGACACAAGAGGATCATAGAGAGACTGAAGGGGAATGAGATTTCTATTGATTACACTCAAGGTTTACAAGGTCTGAACTTAAGGTGTCTCCCATGTGAGCCTTCTCTTCTACTTATATTTTTTTGGTGTTACTTATGTACAATTTTTTGTGCCACTTGGCTCTCATTCAGATGCGAGGAGCCTTTTCCTTTTCCTATATAAATTATTCTAAAATTTATTTTCATAATACCATCTAACAAACCAATCAGCTAGTTGGTGCTCCTCTCTCTTGTCAAATAACTCATGATTTTTCTTTATAAAAATTCAGTCATGGACTCATGGTTAGTGGCGCTTGCCTTGAGATGCCTCATGAGGGATCCTCATTATCTTTGTGATGTTGGTGCCATGTGGGACTCAAATTTGAGTGTGGCATCTAAGACGATGATTCCTCAGGCCCAGTGCTTTGAGGGACACCGGATGCCAAAGAAGTTGAGAGCTTCTTGTGGCATGTAGATGAATTTTAGTTGGGTTCCTAGAGTCTAGGATGAGAGGGATGAGGTGAAACTATAGGGGAATGGAAGAGTGGGTGCATCTAGGAGTAGATAGAAAAAAATGAGGGAGTTTGAGATGAACGAGCTGGCCAGCAGGAGTGAAAATAATGGCACAGTGAAAATCAACTTGGAGGTAACAACAAAACTATTTAAAGATTATGAGAGAACTGAAAAAAGCTCTATGGCATAAGAAATAGAGAGGAATAGAAAATTGTTTAATTTTATTCCAGAAGAAAAATACCTTGGATGGAGGAAAGGATAAAGTGAGGAGATGAGAACCAGTTTGTTGGAATAAATAATAGGTGAACAGCGAAGAGGGAAGTGAGAACCATAAAAGTGAGGTATTTTATGGGGCGAGCTTAATTATTATCAACTCCATCCTTGTGGTAGAATACTCCCCAACTTATGCAGACTACAGGACTCCTTTTACCTCTGAACTTCTAATAAGGCCTACTAATAGACTTTCATTTCTGAAGACTGTTGGGTCCTTACTAACTAAAAGAAACACAAGAAGGGAAGCTGAATGCTGTGTACAGATGATGATTGACCTCAGGAAAGAATCAGTTGTGAGAATGATTATGTCTTTGATTCCAAGCTTTTGCAGAGAATTATGATAATGCTATAGTGTTTCGCTGGATTTTGTATTAACCGCATGATTGATATGGACCTTTAGTATTTTCCATTCTTCTGTATTTTTTCAAACATCCTTAAAGTAGAACATAATGTTGACTACATGTTTTCTATTGCAGATCGAATAACTTTTCTGGATTTTTACAGGATTTCTGCTACTATGCCAATACAATATTCATGGTTATGCTTCTCTTCTTTCCAAAAAATGAGAAGCTTTTCATGGTTTGCTTCTCATTTGCCGAAGTAAGTCATTTGTTTTGTAGTTTTTCCGTCGCTTCTTTGATTTTGTCAGTTTCCATCATATGCTCTGTCTGGTCTGATGGATGCTTCAGGGACCATTGGCATGGGCATTGATTGTATGGCGCTGCAGCCTGGTGTTTAGTTCTGTTGACAAGATAGTTAGTGTACTGATACATCTGTTACCTGGTGAGTATGCATGACCTGGTTTTGGATCATGATGCTTAGTTAACATAATCATTAAGAAAATGACAAAATCATTAAGAAAATAAATTTTTTTTTTGCACCAATTATTCAAACTGCTGCCATCTTTCTCAAAGCTTTTGTACCAATGACATATTGTTTTGAGAGTTTTTGTTGGAACATGTAGCTACGTCATTGAGTAGTATTTCGAGTTTTTGCCATTAGTGCTAGTGCTCCTGCATGCAAACCTTATGTATGCAGATATCAGTTCTTAGATTCTGAAGCAATATGTTGGTGGTTTTCTAATGGCGGCCCTCTAGGGTTTCTGGGCATTTGACAAATTAGCTCATGCATCTGTAAGAAGTGTAATGTTTATAATTAGGTGCTATCATGGTGTGGGAGTAGTTTAAAACGGTGACTATATGCAATTTAATTTATTAGTGTGTTAGTAATCAATCTTCTAATCTCCCAATCAAACTGGTTCACATTTTTTTTCCATTGGGATTTCTCATTCACACTAGAAAAGCAATTCTAAGCAGTGGCTCTTCCACTTTGCAGATTTGTTTCATTTTTACTTCACAGTAGAGCATCTCCAATGGGTTCCAATGGGTAAGTTAACTAACCGGTTAGTATCAAGTTTATACATAACATGTAAAAATGTTGCTCTAATGGAGCTGTTAAAAGAGGGCTAAATGTGGGCCCCACCGTCGGGTGTTATCTTTGAAGCCAACTGTGGCTAATGTTTTAGCCGGCCAACATTTGAAGAATTAACAAAAATACTGTTGGGAGCTCCAAACTTGTAATCACTATTATTTTGGCTAGTTTATTTAGCTAGTTTATTGGAGCAATAACAACCAACTGAATGTGGGTGTATTAAATGAGGGAGTAGTTGAGGTATAAAGTGCTGACATGGCACTTTAACCTCTTGTATAGCTGACCTATTCATTGGAGATGCTCTTAGTCAATATCATATAATACTTTCTTGCTCTCTGCATTGTACTTTAATGTAACTCTTACAGTGGCAAACATTATCAAGATGTTTAAGACATAGCCAAGCATCATCTAGAATTGATCCCATAATTTATGAAACGGTCGATATTGGATTTCTTTTCACATTTTTATTTTAATATATAATTTATCATGGATTGGAGGAGGAATTGGAAGATCATTTTTGACAGCTTCATGGTAGAAGTTGTAGAGCACTTTGTAAGTGGCTTATTATGGAGATTCATCAGAACATACAAACATTTTGACAAGTGGATGATGGTCCCAATTTGCACAACTACATCAGAACTAATTTTGGATATTTATCAAAACATATAAATATAACATATAAACATAGCTTCCTAATTTGCATCAGAATATATAAACATTGTGACTGCATGGATAATTGGTTGCATTATTTTTGCTACAAACAATGCAACCAATTATGTGTTTCTTAAGGATTATTCTTATGATACTTTTGCAATTTACATCTTATTTTAATGAAAAATGTTAGGTACAACACCATTTACAGTCTCGTGTGCAGTCCGCACTTGTTTTGATTTTTTTAAAAATATTAAACGATATTTGATGAGGTACATATTTTTATGAAAAATGTATACTCTTTCATGACGAACCATTAAATGATGAATTGAATGGACCCATTTATAGCAAATGTGAATAATTTCTAACGAGGTATATAACTCGCCTAACAAGGTATATACCTCTTCTAACAAGGTATATACCTCATTGGATAAGGTTTATACCTCGTTGGATAACTATCAAGGTATATGGATTGTCCGTGGGACTGTCCCTGCGGACTACGGGTGACAGCACCCTATATTGATACACTAACATCACAAATCCTCCAAATTTTTGACCTCTGAGTCTCTGACTAAAGACACTAATATTACCTGTTGAGCCTGAAGATGAAACAGGATTTCTATTTGTATCACATGCTTTGTGGGCCATCTATTTTTTCATTCAGTATTTTTATTGAGATTCTTTTAAGAGTTGCTTTCTGACTGATCACACTGTATAATTTAAAGAGGTAAGTTTATTGACCACCAAATCACCATCTGGACTTGACCAGGGCTTATGAAAATCCCCTAAAGCCCACCAATTGGCCTCTCAAGAATTGGACTCCTTTTTATCTGTTAAAACTAAGTTGACAGCCTTTTGTAGAACTATGCCAATCTTGTTCTTCGAGATGAGCTTCATAAGCCTTTGTGTGTACTGTGTACAGTTGTTATATAGAGGTAAGTTGCTACATATAAATTTTCATAAGTGGAAGATATGGCCTCAAGTTGGATTGATTGTGAAGAGAATATGGGAAGACATTGAGAAGTAATAAAGGACATACTATATGTTTGGTAATGGGCCAAAAGATTTTTTTTTTGTTTCGTCTGTTCAGGAATAAGGACTAAAGTAGTGATATTATTTTTTGTGGCAAAAGCAGTCCGAAGCATTCTATTCAAGTAAATGTTTGCTAATAAAAACTTTGCTTTTACGTATCCAAAAAATTCTCTCTCCTTTACAATGATGAGAATTTGACATATTTTGTAACCATTTTCCTCTCCACTCTCTCAAATCTGTTAAAAGTTTAAACACATGTACTGCTCACTGTATGTAGTTCATCACCACTTGATGACTCCTTGCCCCACTGTTAAAGGAAATATGAAACACATTTCTGCTTCTGAATTGCTTTATATGAATTAGAAAAATGTTACCAAATGGGAAATATCTCATTGAGTGAATTTTATATATAGTGTGCTTGGAACTCATGGAAATTTGAGGCTTCTTCGGAGAGGGGTTTGGCATGCTTACCCTGATGATATTGACATCAAGCAGTTTGTTTTCCTTATCTTTGTTGAGAAGAAAGCAGTGGGTTACTTTCTTCTATAAAAATATTTGTAAAATATATGAGTTTGATAACCTCTTCAATAGGATATATTTGTAAAATATGAAACAAAAAACAACTCTTTTATGTATCAGCGATTATTGTTTATAGAACAAGATTGCACGGTGGAGATTGAAGATATCTACTCAATATACAACATGGGTTGCACATCTACGATCGCTGCCCAATATGTGCTCAAGGTAGGAGGCCATTCTGAATCTCCCTTTGGCAGGTTGGTAGAGGTACCCCTCTTCACTGAGGGGTCCTAGGTTGACGTCTTCCTTATGTTGATAGGAGAAGATATGACATATATAACACAACAAAAACAAAAGGTAGGAAGTTTATAGCTCATTTTTGTGTATGCAACTGGAGTTTTGGAACAAATCCAGAGATATCCCTATTTAAAGGTGGATGTGAAGTTGGTTTGCTCAATGGCTGGGCATCTTCAACAACCCGTGCTTTGGGCAGGAACCTGTCAAGGCTTATTATTAATGTATCATAGCCAGTGCTGTGTAGTCTTTATGGTACGACAGGAATTGAATGGTGTTTGTGGGTGGGCAGCCAAAATGCAAAAGAGTTTTGGGACTGATATTCTAAAGAATGGCATGGTGCATCCACAGATGATCTATGTTGGCTAGATATGGAACAACCCCCCAAGGGTGTGACATAAGTATTTCATGGAATAAATGGGTGCTACCAACTTAACTGTTTTAACATTGAACTTGGATTGCTTTGAAGTCGGAGATGAAGCATTGACAGGCTGGGGATGCATGACAGGAATCATGCTGGAGTGATCATTTATTTTGCAGGTGCGAATGGACTGCACAACAGAAGCATTTCGCTGGTGGAAGCCGTGGCCCTTTTCTTTGGGTTGCAAGAGCCATGCAACTGCAAAATATGAACACAGAAGCGTAAACTAACTGAGAATTGGTGAACATGGTTAGCAGACATGAAGAGCTACACTGGTAGGTAAGAGAGAGAATTGAAAAAGAAATTCAAGGATGGTTGGATCTACCTGAAATTAACTGTGAAGCATGTATATAGGGAGGCTAACATACTGAGTGGTGTGCCAAACAGGGGGCATTAACCAGTGTGAGGTATTTTGAGATAGTGAATTTCCACTTGATTTAGTTAGGCTTGATTTAGTTAGGCTAGGTGGGGTGGTTGTTCTAGCTGGATACACTGTAAGAGGTTCTAATAAAGTACTTATGAATCTCCTGAGGTTTTTATGTGGTGTGTTATGTATTTATTCCTATATTTAGAGGCTATACATGTAGATGCCATAGAAAAGATGGGCATCCTATATCAGCAAGGTGATTAATGATTCTCAGAACTTGAGTCTTTAAGCTTTGGGAGTTTCTTTTTGGTTAAGACTTATAAATGATCAACTAAAGTTTAAAACGAATTCTCGAAAATCTGAAAA
This sequence comes from Acorus calamus, assembly GCA_030737845.1. Classification (NCBI taxonomy): domain Eukaryota; kingdom Viridiplantae; phylum Streptophyta; class Magnoliopsida; order Acorales; family Acoraceae; genus Acorus; species Acorus calamus. The sequence goes on along the minus strand of CM060864.1, from coordinate 3,491,611 downwards.
TGAGAATAACAACATAAGAATGCTAAGATGCAAACAACCCGAAGATAATGCATATATATGAACATAGAAAATCAATTATGATATAACAACAAGAGGTTTCATCTCATGCGATGTCCTTCTGTGATCTGATGGCCTATACCAGAAATCAGTTAATTACCATTAAAGAAAAGATTGATATAAATTCTACGCAATTCATTGGTTACCTAAATTCTGAGTGATCTACTTGAATTGGACTTATGATCCAATGTTTTTCTGTCTTCTGGTGCTGGAAAGATTTGGCATGTATGATGATGCTTTGTGAACTGGTGTTTCTTGGATTCTGTACTCTCACCACTCTGTTCCAAGTATATCCGCTTTCTACCATCTGTCACACAGGAGACAGAAGATGTCCATGCATATAGTTCATTCTTGGTTGTAAAAATGAACAGTATAAACTTATTATCTGGTTTATTCATTAATTTTGGCATAATACCATCCATTTCTTTCCTTAATTTTTATTTAATCACAGGAATTGTATTCTTCACTATCCGTTGGTGGGACCCTACAACTTTTGAAGCAATGTTTTCTGGGGGGACAGCGCGTCAGCATGCATCTTGGCCATATGCTGAAGATTCATCATATCTCTGGACATGGTTGTTTGTTGTACCTTTGGCTGCATATACCCTGTGGCAGCTTATCTACTTCCTCATTGTTGATGTGCTGCGCCGACAGAGGTTACTGAGGGATCCTGAAGTAATGACGTCTTACAGGTTCTCTCTTCCTTCCTATATATTCCATATTTTCCTGCTCGTAATCATTTTTTTCCCCTATACATGTTAGATTTTGATCTTTGTTTATGAATTGTGTGTTTGCTAACATTGTTATACAACCACTAATATTTCTGATTTATTATTGAATTTCACCATCTTTCATATTCTGCTGGCTCAAATAAACTTTTCAATCAGATTGTAAACCATCTTATCAGCCATTTCTATCATAGAAACGCCACTCAAGAAAGTCTGGTTTTGTTTGCATGCTTGACTATCATCTCTCCATGACATTTTCTAATATGAACTAGTCCAACCATTTCGAAATCATTATTGCACCAGATGAGTGGGTATCCATTGTCATAATTTTGTGCAATCTTGAAGAACCACATTTGTATATAAAACCTTGAAATTTTCTCTTGCTATTAGTTGAGTGGAGATGTTTATTCATTCAATACAGGGAACTGTCAAAGAAAGCTCAAAAGGCAAACAATTTCTGGTGGCGTCTAAGTGGGCTGTTGGGGGACGACAACCGAAGCGTCATGTATATATTGCTTCAAGCCGCATTCACTGTGGCAACAATGGCCCTCGCAGTCCCGATTTTCCTGTCCTACGAGATGCATGTGACGTTCCAGATACTCAAGGTATCTGCGTCCATATGGAACGGCGGGAGCTTCCTTTTGGAAGTCATGCCGAAGCAAGTGGTTCTGAAGGAGAAGAAGAAATTGGAAATGAAACCCGTCACGGCTCAGCCTGAACAGCCATCAGCATCATCAACGGATACAACATTGACAAACAACTACCATGGCTCCAAGGAAGCCATACATTCTGGAACTTCATAGACAATGTAAGTATGAAATTTTTTTGCATCTGGTTCACACCATGTTAGTCTTTGTTGGAGTGTATACTTTGCTTTCAAGATTTTGATCTCTTCATTGGTGGAAGTGACGTAGGTGGTTGCTGCCTGTTGAAACAAATTTTATTTTGCTTGAGGACCAGTTTTTTCCAGTAGTTTTTGAATAGGGCAGAATTAATGTGCTTCATTTTAACAAAATGAAAATGTCAAGAAGACAAGGACTTGTATAAGACACCTTGGAAATTGTTTTTTAAACCCTTAATATTTTCTAATTAAGTAAATGACCCTTTCTGAAGTTTTTTTCCATCAAAATGGCTTTCAGGGTGTTAAGTCAGAACTACATTAATTTATTTTTGAGTAATTCATTTTATAGTGTCATTTGTTATACATTTCATTAGTTGGAAAACATGATACGCGAGACTATAAAACAAACTATCTTTTTTTTTTCTTTTTCTAATGAAGTATATACTCCAAAATTTCATTGCATAAAGATAAAAATAAAAGGGTTAAATGCATACAACCCCTTGAAAGTTAGCGTATATCCATATTATCCCTTCATTTTATAGAATATCCATATAACCCGCTGTTACATGGTTAAGTATTTAATCCCTTTGGTTAACATTTTGTAAAGAAAAACAGAGAATATGTTGGGAATATTCCGTCAACTCCTAACCCTCTAATTTGTTCAAATTTTTTTCAAAATGACCTTAATATATGACAAATGTCCTTTCTGATATTTGAGTTTATTCAAATATTCATATAACCTGATTTGTTCAAAAAATTCAAAATGACTCACTTTCTGATTTCACATATTCAGATAACCTCCCTATTTTAAACAAAAAATACAAAAGGGCCTACTTGATTCTTCTTCTCCAACGGTCATTTTTCTGACTGTTGTCATGGTTGTTTAGGAGAGACAACGCTGTCAATGTTCAGGAGAAACAACATTGTTTGGGAGAGAAGGTGATATTTCAGAGATTAGATTTAGACTGCGAGCGAGAGGCAAAGAGGGGCTAATTCGGGAATTTTAGGTTTAGGTTTAGATTTTAAGTGGAGGGTAATTTAGACTTCTTCACAACTCAGGTTAAATTAACCATCACAATGGTTAATCAAGATAACGGCATGGGGTAAATGCATATAACACAACCATTCAGAGGGTTGATGAAATGAGGGGGCAACTTTAAGGGATTACATGCATTTAACCCAAAATAAAATAAGACATTGATGCACTCTCTCCTCTGTCTCTCCCCCCCCCCCCCCCCCCCCCCCCGAGAAGTACATCATTTATTATAACTAGTTGATGTACATGTGTGTTGCACATGAACTATTTTGTTGAAATATAATGAACTAATATTAGTTAAAATTATAGGTTTGTTTACTTTGTTGTAAATTATTATAATTAGTTGTTAAAGTTTGTCTACCTTAATCATGTATATATAATTTTTCAATACAATGTTGATAAAGTTTTTGGTAATACACTAATTTAAAATTGTTGTTAGAGATGTGAGTAGTTTGAGGTATCAATCTACCATATCCAACAAATCTCACGACAAACACACAAACATTGTTTTTAACAATATGCATTAAGAGAATTAAAATAATAAAAAATTCTAATAATGAAAAAAAATAATAAAAAGTCAAACCCAAAATCTATTAAACATAAACAATACAGAAAAACAATACATTGTCTTTTGGCTAACACATGTGGGAACAATACTCACAAGTTCATTACTTGTAAAACTTTCAACCATAGTTTGTTTTACTGTTTCTTTCTCCTTGCCTTTTACTGATTCACTGTATTGTGTATTTATATTATCTAAAGTAAAATATTGAGTAGCTTGCACAAAAAAGGGAATAAATTAAACTTTAAAACACACACACACACACTGGCACGCTGCCTTTAAAAGTATCGATCCTTGAAAAACATTTGTTTGACGGTTTTATTCCTTTTAAATTTTGACATTCTCATCCCAAATGAAAATATTAACTTTTATATCTAATCATTTAATAACAATATTAACACATGATAATTTTTACAAATCACATTTTTTATACAGATGTAGTTGGAATGTATACAAAAATATGTAGCTAAAAACAAAGAAAATTTTTGAATGAATATCCATAGCTTATACAAGTAGAACTATGAAGTGAATTGTTATCCTTCTTGAGTCTTCGGATATTTCATTCTCCAGTAGCAATATTATGTCAAATTTGAAATCTTTATTGATGCTTCTGAAATCATGAAGTACTTCAAAAATTTTGAATTCAGAAGATTCTTTCAATTAGATACATCATGGTTCCTATGAACGAAAAAAAATTATATTTATTGCATCGTGCTTTAGTACCTTTAGAATCCATATTTTCATTTAGTATGAATGATTTATCATATTATTCATGCTTACAATATATAAGACGGTCGGTAAAAATGAAACAGTTTGTCAAATATTTATAATTTATAATTTTGATAGATGAATGAAATGGACACAAATTATCTCATGCAAGTAATCATGACTTACAACAAAAAAAATTTAAAGTGTAGAATGAACACCTATGGTAAAAATATTAATATTTTTTTTATAGAAGAAGTTAGATTGTATATAACTTTTCAAGCATTGTTACATAAGTCTGAATCTTGCTCAGGGAGCAAGAAGGGGAGAAGAGAAGAACAAAGAAACATATGAAGAAGAGGGCAAACCCACAAGTTGTGAGCTCAACCTCTTCTCCAAAGATAAAGCAAGGAAGCTGAAATAAGGGCAAGATATTCTCTTCGCGGCCACCTGCCAACATCAAGAACTCCAAATGAGATGACTAGCCCAGATCGATTTGAAACACCCCTCCTACCAGGCAAACGCTGCTGGCACTTGCGAGAGTGCGTCCCCAAGTCGAGATGAAGTGTCGGGTGTCCACCCAAACATTTTCGGTGTATGACTGCTGCCCGGAGAATACTTTCTTATTTTGGTTCAGCCAGATGGCCCATAGTGCGGCTGGAACTATGATTTTATACACTTTGGCTTGAACCCGTGAGCGACCTTGGGTGTTACAGCGTTGTAGTCGATTGCACAATTCATCACCAGTTGCGAATGCAGACGACGTACCTGATGCAATCCCGATCAGTGCCCACAGCCCCGAGAGTGTCGGGCATTGACAGAAGAGGTGCTCGACTGTTTCCGTGGCCGCGTCGCAGAGCTTGCAGACAGTGGGTGCGTTTGGTCGCCACATAGCCCTGTAAGCCTTGGTGAGGAGGCGGCCTTGCAAGGTCATCCATAGGAACGATTTTACCTTCAGGGGGATCTTGAGCTTCCACAACCACTTTGCTTTGTCCACCATGAAAGGGACCTCTGGGAGATCCCAGATCCACCAGAGCCCGCACTCCTTCACTGAGTACGCCGCCGTGGAAAACACCGGCCAAGATATGTCGTCCTCTCGGAGAGGATTCAGCCTCACTGATTGGGTGCATGCCATCATTTGAGCAATGTCTTCCACCTCCGCCTCAGACGATATGCGTCGCAAGCGCAACCGCCACTCACCCGAGTCAACCCAACAATCATTCAACTTGCATCTTTTGTTTTCAGCCAACCGGAATAGCCTAGGAAATTGCACGCATAGTGGTCTGTCGCCACACCACCAGTCCTCCCATAACATCATTCAGTCACCTTTGCCCACCTTCCATATTAGTGCGGGTTTTAGCTCCGCTGCCAGAGTAAACTAGCCTTTGCACAAACAGGACATTCCGGGGGATGGGAGTGAAAATAATCCAGCACCGTTTCTCTCTTTGAATAGGCGCACTCACAAAATGTTCGGTTGAGCGCACCATCTCCAGAGCCATTTTGTAAGAAGTGCTTTGTTCATGGCTTCAAGGTCGAGCACCCCAAGTCCGTCGACCTCCTTAGTTTGACATACGAATGCCCACTACACAAGATGTGGCCTTGTAAGCCCTCGGACTGATTCATTCCAAAAGAAACGGCGTTGAATGGCATCAATCTTTGCTAGAATTGTGCGGGGTATGCGAAAGATCGACATGAAGAATGTGGGGAGGCTCGATAGAATCGACTGCAATAGGATCACCTTGCCACCTGAACTCAGATAACGGTTTTGCCAACCGTCTAGCCGCCGTTCAAACCTCTCAATCAGTGGAATCTGGTCTTTCTGAGAAGTCATTTTTGCACCAGCGGGAGCCCAAGGTGTTTTGTTGGTAGTTGCTATACTCCACACCCTATGATACCAGCCAGGCGGAACCGTTTCGCCTGCGCTCGCTCGATGTTAATCGCCCACAGTGAGCTCTTTGCCCAATTGATTTATAGCCTTGACATCATCGAGAAGCAGCACAAAATGAATTTGAAGCCCCCTATGACTTCTTCCTCTGGGCTGGCGAAAATCATAGTGTTGTCTGCGTATTGGAGGTGGGTACTCGAGGTTCCCCCCCTTGCGCACGCGATTCCCGTGATCCATCCCACTCGCTCCGCTTTCAGGCACATGCGGCTCAGAATGTTCACTACGATCGCGAAGAGCAAGGGAGAGAGCGGATCTCCTTGGCGGAGGCCGCGGTTTAGTGGGAAGAACCCACACTATCCCCCGTTTATGGTCACTAACGCCTTGGCAGTCCTGATACATGCTTTGATCATCCTCAGCCAATTATTGCTGAACCCATGTAGAGTCATCACCTGTAATAGAAAATTTAATGCAACATTGTCATAAGCTTTTACGAAGTCCAATTTACATATAATGACACTCCGGTTGTCCTTGTGGATATTAGTAATAATTTCCTGAGAAATGGCAAACTCTTCTTGCAAACCGCGGCCAGGGATGAAGGCGGATTGATTTTCTTCAATGATGTGTCCGCACACCCTTTTGAGGTGCCTAGTCAACACTTTGGTGAGAATCATGTAGCATCCGTCCACCAAGCAAATTGGATGGTAGTCGAGTATAGATTCTGACCCCTCTTTCTTGGGAATTAGGACGAACGTAGATGCAATGATACAACCAATACTTTGTCTGCCATTTCAAAAATCTTCGAGCATGAGTCGAAGATCATCCTTGACAATGTCCCAAAACAGCTTGTAGAAGCTAAGTCCGAAGCCGTCGGGCCCTGGGATTTATCCCCCTCGGCGCCCTTCACCACCTGAAATATTAATAAGTTTTTAAGGATTCCATTTTCTTCATTTTCTTGTTATTGTGTTAGATCTTGACTTTACATTTATTTCGCATCTTTGAAAATTTTAAAATTTACAACAATAAAAAAAATTATAAAATAATCAAATTTAATATATGATAATTGTAACATGTAAGTACATCATTCTTCTTTAACCCAAGAATTCCATAAGATGCAGAATATTAATTCTTTATTTCTTCAATAATGAGAGCATCGTTGGCCACATATTAGCACTCAGATCTCAATCTCTCTAAAGGGTGGAGACTGGCAGTAAAACCTCCACGACTCCGCTTTGGTGGCCGTGGTAGTGGCAATCTAAAATAACACAATTTTTATATGGTCCTATAGAGACACATGACATTGTAACACTAAAATAAAATTTACATCAGAGTATATGAAAAGATAATCATAATAATATAATGATAATTGATCACTTGTTACAAGGAAATTGCAATTCCTGTTAAAGTATAGATAATGTTACTTGGTAATCAAAATATGATACGAGCCTTCCATTATAATAACAAAAGAAATTCAACAAATATTTTCATGTAAGCAAGGGTTGGTGTCAAAATTGGAAACACCCATGGTTAGAAAAAATACTAATCTACAAATTTTAATCATCACAGCCAAATATTGATTTCTGGTACTCTTTCATTGCTTTCTTTTTTTTCTTTTTGTTTTAATCATGATTAGCAAATCGAGAGCAGTACCATAAAAATACTCATGACATTTTGATCGGTTTTTTTTACCTTCTTTGGATTCTTTAAATATTTACACTCTCCGGAGTTTCTGATCATTTACTTTCTCTTGACAAAAAAATACAAACCTCTTTGACGAAATAGACAATAGCATCATCGTGCTGATAATGTGTTGTAAACTAAATAGACTATAAATACATAAACAAAACACAAGCATATAGAAAAAATTAGAGGGAGATTCTTATTCACTATTTGTTGGTTATGTAATACATTACAAGTCTTTCAATTTATAAGGTCTATGGAGAAAACTCAAAAGGTTGGATGTTACAAGTAATATGAGGTGGGGGTACATAATGAGGTGTTAAAAAGATGGGGGGTTAGGGAAGTGAAGAAAGGGGGTTATGAAGAAAGTGGTGGGAGTTGAAGTGATGGTTATCCACAATATTCACAACAATATAGATAATTAATAATTAAATACATTACACTCGTGAAAGTCTATATGAATAACAATATAGATTTATTTAATTTTTATTAATAATTAAATACATAGAGATTTTATTATATATAAGGATTTTCTAACTGTTATAATATAATATATGTTAAATACATATGATATAATTATATTAAATGGACTTGCATATATTAAATTTAGACATATAGTCATGTAATTGATTGTGAAGAATGTTAAAGGGTAAATACGAATAAATGTATAGAATTAAAATAAATGTATAAATCAAATATATTAAACACATTATATAGGATATTTGATTTCAAAGAATTTGAAAGGGTAAATATGTCTAATCAAATATCATTTGGGGTAGGAATGAATTTTCATGAATAGATAAGGGTAAACATGTCTAATAAATGTTTTTCATGGATTGATACTTTTATAGGTAGTATAGATATAGATATAGATAGATATAACTATGAAGATACTCGTATCCCCTTTAAAAAAAAATTGAAATACATGAATTTACATGATTTATTATTATATTTTTTTATTTATTTATGACGAGGAACTCCTATTTGAACCCAAGACAAATAGAGAACAACCCCTGTGAGTTGTGTGTTAAGATAAAAAAAAATGGGTGAATTGTTCAAATGCCAAGGGTTTAATTTTTATTCTATCGTAGACTTTTTTTTATTTTTACCCCTGAAATCTGGTTCTATTTTTTTTTGCCCATGACCTATGTCACCTCATTTTTTATACTTAAACTACCCCCATATATAAATTGGTATTATATTTCTATAATTGATCATTACATTTATGTAATTTGTATGTCCTTAGTTTAGTTCCATATATAATATTACATATCTATTCGGTAAATTATAGTTTTTGTAATTTCTGTTGTAATTCTTATAAGAATGACATATGATATTACATTTATGTTATGTAAATCATAGTTTATGTCATTGAGCATTATATTGGTAGTTTTTTTGTAGTTATTATGTAAATAATAGTTTCTGTTGTAATTGGGTATTACATTGGTAGTTGTTATGTTGTAGTTGTTACATTAGTATGCATTCTGAAATGATATAGTTTATGTTGCATTGTTGTTTTGTTAATGATCCATGTAAATCATTGATTATATTCTGTAATTGTTTATACAGTTTCTGTAATGGGTCATTTACATATATGTAAATTGATATTAAATTACTGTAATTAGTTATTACATTTCTATAAAATTATGTCCTTAGGCTAATTACATTGACCCTTTTTGTAATTGGTTACATAATGTTTTAATTTTTGTAATTGTTAAGTGCATGGATCAAGAAATAATTCCACGTAAATGTTACAATTGCTCATATATTTTCAGTTCGGATTCATTCTATAATTGATTTTGTTCATATTACTAAATGAAAATTTATATAAGTGTTTGACTGATTTTTGTATTTTTGATGTAGCTTGGACAGCGCATTCTTCGTAATGAATTACGTTGAATGTCTAGTTCGATGGTCTTTCAGTGGATTTCATTTCGCCCAATAGGACATCAAAAGATTTAAGGGTAAGACAATATATAATTGATTTCATTAGGATAGAAAGAAAACATTGTAATTTAAACAATTGATGTATCTATTTTAATGAAACATTGGAATTGTATCTATAACAATTTTATGTACATTGAATGCACTTACATATAATAATGAAATGAATTATAGTTCATGAATCTATTGTAATGACATTAAAAATGTATATATAATACCCATTGGATGACCATTTTTACTATTAAATTAATTTTTTATGGTTGTATTTTTTTTTTCAAAAATACCCATTGTTTTTTCCCGATAAGATTATAATACCCATTGTTTATCCATAGTCCTTACCCTTCAATAATCAAATATAACGGACATTTATATTTGCTCATCAATCCAGTCCAATACGGTGTATTGGTGTAATCAAATCATGATTTCTATTTTAGAGTAAATTTGAAAACATAGTTTAAAAAATAACTTTTAACTTTATACACAAATTTTTTAAGATGTAATCATGATAGTTGTTTTTTAATTAATAAAAAAATCATGTTTGTTGCTGATTATAAGAGCTGCTTTTGTTGGTTACATTTTTGAGGTATTTTTCTTTGTTGCAATCATGAGAGTAGTTTTTCAATTAAAAACTAAAAATAACCCAAAATGGGTTGTCAAACGGGGCCTTAATATCTTGGATAGCCCTTTCCTTCTTGGAACACATGTTTGTAAGGTCCCAGGTAATTTAGGATACCCATGTACATTAATATGGAATGTGTTCTTCTTAATTTTATGTTGACAGGAACGAATAAGACACTGACTGTTGATATCGCTTTGATATCACACCTCTCTTATCAAAGAAGACAAAGAAAGCACACTTTTTTGGAGACTACTTTTCTTTTATTGATTGATTTTGTTAGATTTAGAGAGAGAAATAATAATGAGATTTAATTTTATTAAAGAGGGAGTAAAACTCTTTATATTCAAGACCTAATACACGTGTAACACAACAATACACGTGTAACACAAAAATATAAGACATGTATAATCTAACACTCCCGCTCAAACTCAAGGTGGATCAAACAATGCGAGTTTGCGGACAAGAGACTGAAATCGTGAAACGGAATGAGACTTCGTAAAGAAGTCAGCAAGTTGCTCAACAGAAGAAATATGTGGAAGCGTAAGTGTATGAGCAAGGAAGTGCTGACGTACAAAATGACAGTCAATCTCAATATGTTTGGTCCTCTCATAGAAAACCGGATTGCTAGCAATCTGAATAGCGTTTCGATTCTCGCAGTAAAGTGAAGTAGGACCAGAAACATGAACTCCGAGATCGACTAACAGACGTCTAAGATGAACAATCTCTTTAGTCGTGGTGGCCATCGCTCGATATTCAGTTTCTGTGCTAGAAAGAGAAACTAAATCTTGTTTTTTACTGCGCCAGGAAATGAGAGAGTCCCCAAGAAAAATGCATAAGTTTGTAGTAGAACGACAAGTAGTAGGATCTCCTGCTCAGTCAACATCAGTATAAGCCCGAAGAACAAGAGATGAAGATGATGACATATAAAGCAATCGAGTGACAGTCCCACGTAAATATCTGAGGATCCTCATGAGAGCACACGAACTGACTAATAATATTGACGGCATGAGCAATATCAGGTCTAGTGATGCAAAGATACACAAGTGACCTACAATTTGTCTATATCGTGTAGGCAGTAAGCACAGAACTATCAGACGTCATATGATGAGAAGCACCATAATAAAAAATCTAAGAGATAGAAGCACCTGTTGTGGAAGAGAATGCAGAATGAATAGAAGGACCAGACGGAGGTTGTGGAAGTAGAAATTGATCGAGGCTCTGAAGTAGAAGCTGATCAAGGTGCTGTATAAGCAATCCAAATTGGTCCGAGGAAGGCTGATCTGGTGTTTTGGAGGCAATGATAGCAGTAGTGGAACGACGTTGGCCATGGCCATAGAAAACCTGACGCCTTTCCTGATGAATTTTCCAACAATCGACAATCAGATGACCGGGTTTCTTGCAGTAGGTGCAAAGAGTATGCGAACGAGAGGAATCTACATAAGGAGCGGCACCCAGAATACCCTCATATACAGCCTGAGAAGTAACATGAGTGATCTTCGACGATAAGTCCGGATATGCTGGATCCGAAGGCGGTGGGTTCATCATCAAGACGACAATATTCGGAGTCCAAACGAGCTGTAACAATCCGAGAAAGAAAACAACGCCAAACAAGACCGACGGGTGACGGCACGAGGCTGTGAAGACTGTCGGAACAAGGCTGCACCGGTGATGGAATGCAAAGTCGAGGCGGGTTAGTAGGCCGTCGCAATTCAACTTGACGAGTTGAACAGGGGGCGAGTCGGCTTGGCGTGTGACGGCTTGAATTTTGAATACATATTCACGTGATTCACGTGATTTTGATTTTACGTGATTTGATTCACGTGATTCCGAGCGTACGTTCTTCACGCGATTTTCACACATGCTACGGACGTGATCCTCGGGATATCACGTGGGACTGGGATCTTCACGCGGACGGGACTGCTGATCGCCACTGGCTAGGGCTGCAACTCAGACAGGTTGGGGTCAACCTGAACCCAACCTGAATTTCAAACTACTCAACTTTAATCCGACCCAATCCGATTTTCAACCCGAATTGAATCAACTCGAATCCAACCTGAAATTAAATAAACCAACCTTACCCAACCTGATCCAACCCGAATTGGACTAACTCGATCCCAACCCGATTTTCAACCCGAATTGGACCAACTCGACCTAACCCAAATTTCTAACATGATGTGCAAATTAAATAAATCAATCATACCCAACCCGTAAGATTAGCTAGGTTTACCTAAAATTTAGACTACTCATATTAGAAGCTACAGAATGAACGATCATGATCATTTTTTAACTATTAGTTTACGGGTTCGGGTTGGGTCGGGTTGTGAGTGAGGCCAACTCGAACTCAACCTGATTTGTGAGTCAATCCGAATTGGCCAACCCGAACTCGAACCCGATTTGGTCAACCCAACCCATGGAAAAATCGGGTTCAACCCGACCCAAGTTGCAGCCCTACCACTGGCGATCTTCACACGGACGGGCATGACGGGCTACGCATACTGGTGGTGCTCGGGCACGGACGGGGGCGGCAAACGGCGACGCGCGAAAACAACAGGCACGGACAACGGTGCGTGATCGATGACACGTCAAGGACGACGACGCAAAGAAGACGACAACGCACAACGGCGCGACGAAGACGAGGATGTAATGCATGTCGAATCTCGAGATCCGATGAAGAGAAAAATAAAAAATTGAGAGAAATAATAATAAGACCTAATTTTATTAAAGATGGAGTAAAACCTTTTATATACAAAACCTAATACACGTGTAACACAAAAATATAATACATATATAATCTAACAGATTTTATGTACTTATGTGTTGTCGTGATTTTTTATTTTATTTTTGAAGAATGATGCTCTAAGATTCGATTCATTGACTTTTTTTTTTATAGAAGTGGGAGATGATTATCAACTTAAACAAAACTTGATTTGTTTTCATAGAGGTGAGAGATGCTTTCATAGACTGGATCCTATCATGAAATACTTGTCATTGACTTGGAGAGCAAAAAATAAAAAATAAAAAAAATACATGAAAATTTGGATCCTATCAATTGGGATATTAAAACTCCATCAAAACACCACTACCTCATATTATATTCAAATATATACTAATTTACTCCCAGAGAAATAAAATCATTTATGATTATATATACCTAAAATATATACTCATTAATGTGAAGAAATCAATGTAAATACGATTCTCCCAATTATTGATATAACAAATTCTTACATCAAAACAATTATCTCTTCTTTATTTTGCCTTTCCTCCTTTCCTTTTTTTATTTGTTCCAAAATCGAGTAATTAGAGGGGTTGGACTTACATCCTCATTGATGGTTCTAAGTCCTGATCCAATCAGATCTAGGTACTATCAATATCATTAGTATTAGGTATTATCGGTATCGAACTGCACAACCTATTAATCAAATTATACAGCCTATGAATCGTTGCACAAATAGTAATACCAATATCTGACAATTGACTGTACAATTCAATTCATAAACTATGTAATTAAATTCATAAACTGTACAGTTCAATATTGATAAACTGATGATACTCAAGCATAATTGAATCTGTATGACAAACCACATTATATACTGATGCATTACAGGCTAGATTGCTGGTGTAAATTCCTCGTTTCATGCATGTATGCAACAAGTTCATAGTATAGGGCATGTCCCTATCATACCAGCTGTACATAATTTATTTTTTAATTCGCTCTAAGTAGGACCACTTTTTACTATAAAAAATCATGATTTCTACTTTTAAAATTGATTTAAAACATTGTCTTAAGGTTCTGTTTGGATCCACGTTTAAACATATTCCATGATGAAAAATCAATCATCAATCACGGATCTAAACGATTTTTGACAAACGCCACATTCCCTGTGATAACTTTTTAAAAACTAGTTGAAACACATGTGCGTTGCACATATATAATTTTCATTGATAATGTGTGGGCCTAAGAGTATATAAAATATACCCGGGATGATGCACAAGATAATCTGACATTAATTTTCATTATCCAAATAGTTAAAGTTCTTGTAAGTGAAATCATAAGGAAAAATTTTATGAATGAATTTTTTTTGTTCAATTGTTCATGAAATATACTATGATGCGCCACAAAACATCACATCAATTTTCTTTCATATTGAAATTTAAAAAATGTTCTCTATATTTAACAATCCAAATTGAATGTGTACACTTGCAAGCATCCCAAGAGATCCAAAGATAGACAGGGAGAGAGAGTTAGAGACGGAAAGAGAGATACCGATATGCAAGAATCCCAAACATGCAAGTTAAACACAACTCTAGAACTCATACATGATAGCATATGAAAGTAATAACATATCACATCATTTATTTTCACTTCCCCTAAATCCATCCCATCATCTCTCGGATTACTGAAATGCCTTGGAATCTCGTACTCTTCCTTGTTCTGTATTGAGATAGATTCAAAACTGGAGCATTATTGGAGAACCACCAAAAAATAAAAATTAATTCTAAAATTCTAAAGATGTCATAAAATAAAATCCGATCCATATGCCTAAAAATTCCACCATGCAAAAATAACTCCATGAGTTTTATAAGAACAGGTGGGAATTCTACAACCAATTTCATTTACAAAACCGGAATACAATTGTAGGACATGGTAAAAAGAAGATAAGGATAAAAAACACACAACAAAATGAAGAACAACCAATAGTTGAGGGTTCTACTGCCCAACACCCGCAGCCTCTACTTTGACTCTCTGATCACCAATCTGTCCCAGTGTAATGAATCGCGCAATCCTTGATGAATTCTCAAAATAGGTGTTGATCCATTGAAGACCTCATCATTCCTCATCCTCCAAATAGCCCAGCCGCCAGCAAGAACAGAATTTGCACCACATTGGCCTTGGTTCTACAATCCCATTCTTCTACTTTTACCAGCTACTCAAACATCTTTAAAAGTATCACAATTCATGTTCAAACATGGTGCCATCCCCAACACATTCCATGATTGTTATGCCAATGGTCTCATTTACAATGCTGCATACCACGCATAAGATGTACACTCCATGAAATAGTTGAAAAATTTTAGGATCACACAACCTTTCATTGTCTTCATAAATTTGTAATTCATCTTCATTTGATGTCCAAGTACATAATTAAATTTCTTTTTTCAAATGCATGTACTTCATCAAAGGAAGTATGTATCTTCAAATGTTGACAAGAAATTTTGCAATCAGTGGATGAACGGTTCAAATCACAGTATTTACCTATGAAAAGCATGTATATACCTTAGAAAAGCTATTCCAAACATGTGAAGCCTGCAAAAGGGACCACATGAGTCCCAAACATTTTATTTTACTTTCACAAACAGAGTCCAATAGACAAGTCTCTCTTCCCATATTATATATATATATATATATATATATGGGGGTGGGTGTGTGGGTCTGAATTAAGCACCTCATTCTTAAAATATTAAGATCTCATCTATTACCTTCATATATATATATATATATATATTCCTAAATTTTCATTTATAACTGAAGTGATATATCTTAACGCTGTAATTCAAAAATAGTTTGCATTGAAGAACAAAATCGTGTTTGGGATAGGGGATCACTGGCGGGCTTCTACATTGACAGCAAATATTGGATTTGTAACAGCAATTTCTCAGTGTGGCATGTGACTATTGACAAATAATAATAGACCCCTGGCACTGATAAGTGATTAGCCTTTGATCAATGATTCATTTTTGGCATGTCTCAGTTCATCTTAAGGGTTCTAAAATTATAAACTTCACCATCAAAATTCCATATGCTACCAAAAAAAAAATTCCATATACTCATTTGTAAAAAAAAAAAAAAAACTATGTAAAAAGAACAACACTGGATCTTGCTCTGCGAGTTTGAAATGTTGATGAATAATCCAAATGGCATGAAACACAACAAGGTCCGCAAAAATCTTTGTCCATGAAACAGTACAAAGACCAAAGGCTAGCCAGTCAAGCCAGTAATTGGATGAATACAGAGACTCCATTTTCATCTGTATTCTGTCCAGAATGCCAGGGAACAGGTGTAGATAATAAGAGAGATGAGTTGTAGAAAGAGAAATGCACAATTCCACTTTCTGAGGTTTGTGTTATTGATTGAGCTTCTAAGATGTCATCTTTAAATATATTTATTATTTATTTTTCATTTAGTTTCCCCATTGTGATTTCTAATCATGTGAATTATTTACGATTCATGAACATCTTGAATTTCCAGATGTTTCATAAATAAATAAAAAAAGCAAGTGAATCCCACAAGGCATGGATGAAAAGCCCAGAGCTTCTTGACAGATGTTCAACAGGTCTTCACTTTCTGTGTGGTGCCAAAGGAGATTTCCAGGTCTGATTGTGATGGACGTACTTTAAGTGGAACCTAACCCTAAAATGAAGGGGATCTGGGTAGGGAGTGTCTGTTGTTGGGTTTGAAAAAAATGAGGAATATTTTGAAAGGAATCTATGAAAATCCATAAACAAAAACACAAAGGAACCCACTTTCAAAGTCCAGAGGAACAACCGAGGAAGGAGAAAACCAGAGAAAGAAGAGTGGATAGAGAGCGTGGAATACAAGAGTCCGACGTTTGGGCGAAGATGAGGGAGACGCCTGTCCGAGGGGAAGGCGAAGGGTCGCAACGTTTGAATGAGGTGTTGATTCAGCAATAAACGATGGGGGAGGGATGTTTGAAATATCATATGGTTGATGTGAAAAATAATTATCATTTGGGATGGAGATGTAATTTGCATAATTGAAAAGGATAATTTTGTCAACTGAATGTTTTTTCAGAATCCGTGCCTTTATATATAGTATAGATGTACAAGTTTTTCAAAAATCTGGTGGTGGAACCGCATATCCAAATGGGACCTAAGATAAACACTACGTAAACCTCTGCATAAATTAGCCATGTACAGTATTACTACCAGTATGATAACTCAGGTGGCAATTTGTGAGGGAAAAAAGAAGGTACAACAAGAAAACAAAAGAGAAAATCCAGGTGAGTGCCATAATGAACATTAGAGCCCTAAATCAGAGAAATGTTTAGCCTTCCAACCATGTCAAACTTCCCACTATTAATATCTTGCTGGGGAGTTCACCCGAGCAAGGCGCAAGGTACGTCATCTTCCTCCTGCAGATACCACCATTGTTTTACATTTTAGTAAAAAATAATGCCCCTCCTTTTGCATTCAATTCATTAGAGTATATACATTTTTGTAGTACATACTTCATCAAATGAAGTTTATATATATTTTTAAAAAAATCAAAGCACTGATTACATTATTCAAATGAATAACATTATTCAATGAATATGAAAAATCAAGTCCGACGAATATGACTCATCTCTTCAAATTAATAGCATGCATGATGGATAGAAAGGAGTGAGTAAAAGAATTTGTTAATAATTTATGAGGTCTTAAGTCAAAAAGCATGATTGAATCTGTTGAATAATTTATATAGTGTTTACATTGAAGGAGGCGACGAAAGTTCAGTTCATTTAAAGGCCAGTGTAATGTGAAGTGTTCTCCAAATTGCAGATGAGTTTTCTTGAATGATAACTATCAATAGAACTACAAATTGCAGTTTATTGTTTTAACTAATTTTACCAGAATATTTGGGCAGATTGTGGAGAATACCCTAGTAGAAAATATAACAATTTCTTATATGAAAGACAGGAAGGAAAGATTTCTCCAAAATAAACATAAATTTAATAAATCAAAGTGAAGTGATGATACCTTTGGATGTCAATCTCTGTGACATAAATAAACCCAGCAACATTGCTGCAACAAAGGCAAAAGAATCAAAGACCTGGCATGCATCATAGCTGGTGGAAAGAGTATGAAGGTATTGCTTGTATCTACCTTGAGATAACTTGATCAGCTTCCTTCGCATACGAAACAGCAAGAACTGAGTGGAGAAGTTCATGACTTATGTTTACAAGGACAAGACGCATAGGATCGGCTGCAGGCTCGGCACCGATTGGAAGTGCTGAACGAGGCGCCTGTGGACCACCACCAATTCGATAGACAGAAATATCGCCAAAATTTGCGACATTTGAATGTGGTGAGAGATCATTTGTGAGGCCATAGAAGTACTCCTGAAGAAGAAACCCGGCATAAGTTAAGCAGGCCGGTGTTTCTGATCAACTTTATTGAACACTCTTAGAGGCCAATAACCTGGTAAAATCTCAGGCTCCAGCAACAAAGAACATTGATTGTATCAGAAATGTCAAGCTAAAATCTAAGATGCATAGATACTTCAGAACGGTTCACATATCGGGATACTTGCATTGAGTTCACCACGTACTTCAATTAAGTTATGCCTGATGCATGCAGACTTATCGGAATCCAAAGCCCATATGGAGAATCATTAGGATAATTGAAACACTTGTAATATTATCAAGTTGTATCTCATTACTGCAGCATGAAACAACATTACCATTTTTCATATGAACTGATTCAGAATTTAGTTGGGAAGGCAGTTTATATATTACTTTCATAAAACAAAGGTTGGCCCAGTAATATAAAATTCATTATCAAATATAAAATTAAACATACAACAGAAGAATTAGTGAGAATAGGTGGGGTTAATAGGGGAGAGATGGAAGACAGTTATTCCACCAACTATGAAAAAACAACATTATATGCTTATAATACTAATAATAATAGTAATAATAAATGAATAAATAAATTGAAAAAAAAAAGCAACAAAACTCAAAGAAAACTGATCTTCAGCATGTTCTTGACCTTTTTCCTATAATCAAAGTTCTCGGTTATAAATTCTACAAACACCCATGTAACTATACTGCTTCAGGGAATGATCCTTTTCCACATAAAAAGGTAAAAGAATGTCGCATGGTTTTCCAAACTGTGAGTAATGAGCCACGAAAAGTTGACATAAAATGAAAAAAAAAAAGAATTTGAAGTGTTCAGTGTACAAGAATCCACCACTTAAACATAGATATCCAATAAAAAAGAAGCATGAAAATAAGCAATCATATTTTCAAGGACCTTTATTTCATAATCTATTATTTCAAAAACTTTGAACTAAATGCATACAAACGTCTGTTTATTGGTCAGATAAGAACGAATAACAGATGAAGGCATGTTACCTTGAAGAGAACAAAATTAGAGGAAATAACATAATAATAATAATAAAAAGAAATGGAATGAACAGAATATACTTGCCTCCCAAAATGCTCCAATACAATTCCTTCTACAAATCAACCACATTCAACCCATCAGCACTCATTAACTTGTTGGT
Source organism: Acorus calamus (assembly GCA_030737845.1). Lineage (NCBI taxonomy): Eukaryota > Viridiplantae > Streptophyta > Magnoliopsida > Acorales > Acoraceae > Acorus > Acorus calamus. Next base: position 3,472,271 of record CM060864.1, on the reverse strand, counting down.
TTTATTCATAGTTGTCTGTGCATAGATGATTTTGCAAATTTTGGCAGGACCACTTTAGTTTTGTTGTCCATTAATCAAGGGCCTACAGGAACCCGATGCAACTAGGCAGTGCCACCTACGTGAACAATATGGACTAGGGTAGGGGACTAGGGGGTTCAATAAACTTTATCTTTCTTGACGGCTATGATAAAATAAATAACCCAATTTGGCAAACAACTAATTCCAAAGTTGGGCAAAAAGAAAAAAAAACAAATGGCTAAATCTAATCATGCATACCACTATTCCCCCCTCCCTTCACTTCCTCCAATCTCATCAAAAGAAAAAAGAAAAATAAAAAGCAGCAGCAGAAGCCAATGGCAGTATGTTTTCTTCAGTCTTATTGCTCTTTCTTTTCAGTTATTGTACTATTTTTCAAATCCTTTTAAAGCCCTCACATCCCTGTTTCTCCTTTTTAAACTTTCCATCTACCTCAGTGTTTAATTTCCATCCATGGTTTATTCAATATATAAATAACTCAAACAACCAGCTTATATCAACATATTTTTATCACAGTTTCTTTTCATAATCCATATATGCCAATTAATTATCAAATTGTATTTAGATTCATATATCAATTATTATGTCCACTACACCTCGCCTAACCTGCTAGGCACCTAGGTAACTATGGCTTTTTTTTTAAAGGAATGTAAGGCATTGGACTTGAGTTTTTATTGCAAATGCCCAAATCAAAACATACAACTACCAGGGACCGAAGTCCGAAATACAATAACCTGGTAGCCAGAGATGTCTACTAGGGCAGACCACCAACAACCCCCCCCCGAGTATAGGACACTCTTTGCCCCACACATATCCTACACCAAAAACTGGCCCTTGAGTTTTACAAGATTATTCACCATGACCCTTACCAGAAGATGAAATAATGATTCTTGATATTTAAACTATAATATATAAAACAACTGCTAACCAATTCAGCGATTTTTACTTTAAGCAAAAACAAAATCTCCATTTCTACCAGTGTTTAATGAGCAACACTAACATTAAAAATTATGAAATCCTAAGTGCATATTATATTACATATTTCACGAAAAGGAAAAGGGATCTAGTAGAAAATTGTCCACTATATTACATGTTCATGAAATGAAAACTAGAAAGCATAAAAAGAATATATTGCACGGGATACTTGCAAGCAAAACTATTTTAGCTATAAGTGATATAAATCAAATATCTAATACAAAGAGTAGTTTACCCTTATTCTGAAACTCCTGGCCTTCTGGCGGAACTTTGTATTCCTCGGGACGACTCCTCCTGACTTGTGAAGTTTAACAATATCCACACTCAACTTCTTCTTTAAAACATCATTTTTTAACATGCTGCAGAGTTTCTCCTAGAAAGGTTTCCAGGAGCATGAGAACCATTTTAGCATGGTGCTCTATATACACATAAATATAGAGAATTTAATTGGAATTTATTGATCTGCATCATGACAAAAACTTGCAAGCCGATATAATCAGACAAACATGCGTTCATCAGTAAGAAGATATGGGACTGCAGGCGGTTTGACATGAACTTAAATTCCAAATGAAAGCAAATCTACATGAGCAAGAGCTTAAAACCCCATTTGGTTTATAGATAGATTATTCGAGCATAAAATAGTTATTTAGAGAGATACATGATAATTATAAGATTTTTCTATTTGGTAGCATTAATTTCCCTGCTTGAATAAATTTTAGTTTTCAATGTTTGACTTGTTAGAATAATTATTGTTTTGGATTAATAAACAATAATGAAATATAAATCTGCCTCTCCCAGGTATTAGCTATCAAGGTTTATTCATAACTGGTATAGATTATTCATGCTAATCCTTCTCAGGATTATATCTATTCTTTCTTTATCCACTTCTTATTCGTGAAACAAACAGGGGATACCAACATATTATATCATAGTAATTGGATGGTTCATAAGAATGGTAATGCAAAGGAGGAAAAATTTTTACTGAAAAATTCTCTTAAAAGTTACAGATACTGGACAATGTGATTCAACTGAAAATTGTAGTTAAGAACCTCGATATATTAACAACATTAAATTATAGATAAACCTCTAAAACTCAAGTAATAGACTATCGAATAGGAAGATAAAATTCTCAAGTAAAAAAGAAAGAAAGAAATTTAGTTCATATAAGCTGACAATAATAATTACCTGTCCCAAGACCAAAACAACATCTGCGTTGAATGTATCGATTGTGTGTAGAATCAACTGAAAGCAAAAGTGAGGGGGGGGGGGGAGGGAATAGAAATCAGTAAGCTAATCCATCTTAAACAAATTGAGAAAAGAGTAAATTCATCGCACATGTAAGTTCCTTCAGCCAACAAAAACCACGCAATATCTTAACAGAGGATACAAAAAAAATTACAGAAGCAAACATTACCTCGTACCCTAGACCTTCAACCCAGCCCATTGTGTTGATCACCATGCCAGCAGCTCGAGCTTCAGCATTACCAGCAAATTGTCTCTCTAGAATTTTTGCAAGTTCTTTCATTTTTACTTTGTATAACTCTGCATTGGCACTGTGGAACACCACAAAATGTTAGTGTTCATGATGATAAATTGGAATTATATAAAGCAATTGAAAGTTAAAGGGCAATAAGCTGAAATTGCTACCTCGGAGATGTGTGCCCAAAGAAATATACAAGTGGCATCTCAAGAGGAATTCCTTCCACTGGATCTATAGGCATTTCTACTGGAGTAGCAGCAATGCATCCGGGAATGGTAATAATTCCCTGCCCAATATCTAAATCCACAAAAGTGGGTTTCCAACCCCGCTTACATGCCCAGCTAAGAAGCATCTTTGTCAAACTACTTTTTCCAGAATCTGTAGGCCCTACGACGATTACCCTTGGACCCTGAAACACTAAGAGCAAAATGGTTTCATATTCAAGGCAAAAAAAACTTTAGAAGATAAGTAGATAACCAAACTCATGGTAACTAGATAAACTGAAGGAAAAAGAGCAATTAATAACCAAACAATGGATTGAAACTAATAATAGTAGAAATGATTTAGGCAGTATGAATTCTATTCTCATGAATATTCCAGCATGTTCCTCCGCAATCCTCAGTTCTTGGAAAACATTCTCAGAAAAAATACGGTTAGTTTTACTTCAAGTTTTACATGTTCATCACTGCATCATGTGGACCATATTAAAAATCAATCAATATGGTATTTCATACTGGTTTTCCACACTGGTTACTATTTCCCAGCACGCATTGCTTACATCCCATGGCCTAGTTTACTCCTAGAGATCCCCTTCATTTTACAATAAACACAGAAATAGGATTATAGGAGTTTCCTTTCTTTAGGGAAAATAATAAATTAATTGAACTTTGCAATTTTTTTATATCAAAGAAGAGTACAAGCACTGCATATGTTTGATTCCGTCAGCCTTTTGTTCATGAAGAAACTGGAAGATATGTTCAGCCTTAGTCAGATGTGAGCAGTAATTTTCAAACATGCCATTTGAAAGGCCTTCGCCTTGACATGGACATCGCAAATTTTTACATATTGTGCAGCATATTTTCATTTTATATTATACATCATGTATTAGTGACATTACTTTTTTGTTAATATGATATGCAAGCTGTTTTTTCCCCTCATTTTGCTGGATTTTCCAGACTAGCACTTCTACAATTTTCTAGAGATTCTATCCCTATATATTTCAAAATAATACCCATCTAACAAGCCACATATGTGGTATATGTTGCACAAGGTACCCCTGCCTCACAAACTGCATATGCCATTTTTAATAGAGTGGTAAGAGAATTGTTTAGTCAAGAAAGTTACAAATAAATTTCAAAATAACCATAAAAGGCAACTTATCCATCAATAACAACGAAAATCATCACACAAATTGATATTACTATTACATCACAATTGACATCAGTACCATAAGAAGTTGCTCAGTATTATTTAATTAGCCCTTGTGCCATTCAGGATTGATATTCAAGTGGATGCTGGAAACCATTGTTGTAAAACTTTAATATCCACAAGAACATGTATCACTAATTATTTTGAATCTGATTGTATTCATAATATGCAAGCATGAATCAGTGTAGTAACAAAGTCTCCAACATCATATCCAAAGTTTATTTCTGAGCCTTATGTAGTTAAAAATAAATCACTAGATATTATCAATAAGCAATGGTCAAAATAGATTATAGAATATCAAAGTTAAACTATATATATATATATATATAAGGATCAGCGTTGAATTGAAAACTACATAACCAGATTTCTAATAATTGATTATTATTGGACAACAATACAATTAGAAGTATTTGAGCTTGTTGCACTTAAATTTCAAAAGGAAAAATCCAATTATTCTAAAATGAGAAGATTCATGAAGGTTATAAAATCTGTTATCATATTTTCCCCAATAGGAGTACTGATATGTGAATTATTACCTGGGAAGACTCTGCATTATTACTTGGTGATCCTTTAGCACGAGCCCTTCGCCCTTCCAATACAGCATGAACATTTACATAGCTTACCATAGGGGTCTGTAATCAAAATTTGCAATATTTTGCAACAAAAAACAGTAAATAGATAATGATCTCTGGAGAAAAAAGAATACAAGATATGGAAAGACTAGTGACAAAGAACATGCACAACAATAATCATCAGAATTTAAGGAGTATGTAACCCACCTCATCTGCAACATACTCCACTTCGCTTGTTCCATTCACTTCAATTGTCGCACCAATCCAGGTGAAGATCTGGAATATCAAATAATTATTATACTCTTAGAACAAATATCACTAAAACAGGATCACCAATCACTATAGTTTTTTCAGCGGTAAAATTTAGGAGGTTTCATTCTAGTTTAGCACAATCCATAATCATTATTTGGTACAAGATCCATTTTGTAAAGAGGTCCATATAACATACGACGACACTTTTATTGCTTCAACATAACCAGAAAATATAGGTTGGAGAACATTACGAGCATTTGGGAGGCAGCAGAGAGATTCATTATTAAGTGGGGAAAGTGCATAGCAAATGCATCAAGGGTAAATTTTGTAGATGGGTGACTTCGCATTGAGGAGTAAATGTGTAACTGGGAGGAAGGTACCAGCTTGTGGAAGTAGTGCTCTCGAATACTACCCAAGTCGTGGTGGTCATGTCTTTTTGTGTTGTTTCCTTTTTTTCCTTTTTGTGGTCATGTCTATACACACACACACATAGAGAGAGAGAGACAAGAGGGAATAGCCAAACAGGGGCTATAAAGGCACCTTCCAGAAAAACACAAATAAAGGAAGATAAGGCCCCCTAGGAAGGACATCAGGGCATAAGAGAATTCTACCAACCAGTGCTCCATGAGGAACCCAATAGGATTACAGAGAAATGAAGTACCCTAGCACACAAAAGCACCCTCCCCTCATCACCTAGGGGTGCAACTCGGGCGGTTGGGTCTGGTTAGAGGTTTATTCAAACCCAACCCACAAATTAAAATACTCAACCTGAACTCGAACCCGACATAATCAACCCGAACCCAACCCAACTTTGAACCCGTGAGGTCAAGTTCGGGTTATGGCTGGGTTCAGGTTGGGCCGGGCCGGGTTCGGGCTCAAGTCTAATATAAACAGTGAGCATCAAATATTAAATAATTAATTAACCAACTCCATTTTTATTCATTTAATACATGAATTATGAACAAAACATGTAACATAATTATACATGAATTTAACTTTTCATGAAAAATGCGAATAACAAAAGTAAAATGAGAGTTCTACCAAAAAAAAGTAACATGAGAGGAAAAGACAAATGGACTCCATGGATTTCAAAAGTCAATAATAAACATATGCACACAGAACGCACAATGTCTAAGCTAAATTGGCAGTCCTCCGCCTCTTCCCTCTCTGATCTCTTCCAATCCTCGGACCTACAGTTCCGATTGGCACCAAGGGTGCTACTTGGCGCTCCTTCTAGCAAAGGGGAACGGGAGGCCGGCGATGGAGGCAGGCATGGTAGAGGAGAGGGCGCTGGCTGCGATTTGAGATGATGTGCGCAACGGCGGAGGGGGCTGCAGAGCTGAGGGGGAAAGATCTGGCGGTGCTAGCGCTGGAGGAGGCTAAGATGCTGAGTTTTTATTTTTTATTTTGGATCTTTGTTTTCTGAAGTGTGATGGCAAAGAAGGAAAGGAGGGGGGAACAAGAGAAAACCTAGAGTTTGCATGTAATGGATGGATGTGATTTCATTTCTTAAAATTGGACGGTGCATATTAGTTGATGTTTGGACTTGCTCTTCGGGTTCGGGTTGAGCGCGACTAACCCGAACCCCTAACCCAAACTCGACCTAAACTGGGCCTGGGTTATCTAGGGTTCGGGTCGGATTGAGTCTGACAGGAAAAAAAACCCAACTCAAACCCACCCACGAGTCGGGTTGGGCCGGGTTCAACTCACCCAAGTTGCACCACTATCATCACCACCCACCTGCCCCCACACAAAAACACCCCCATTCTAAAATAAACATCACTGCCCCCTCATAGATATTCTCCACACAAGAAAGCAGCCCCATAACACCACGAGATTTTTTGTCAGCAGGACCATAGAACTGTCAGTTGTGCCACTTTCGCAGCCACACTTCTGTCCCCCGTGGAAGTATTTCCCCGACCTCCAAAGATCCTCTAACGAAGCAAAAGACACATCCATACAGACACCAAACACAACCACCTCCAAACCTCCTTCACCAAGGGACACTAGATGAATAATGCTCCACCGTTTCCACCTCCACCCCACAAAGGACACGAGAAGAACTGATATTCGGGGACCATTTAGATAAATACTCCATGGTAAGAATGCACTGATGATAGACCAATCACATAAAGGTCTTTACTTTCAAAGGGACATGGCAGCACCAAATCTCTTTATGTTTCCGAGCAACCTCAGGAGCCCCAAGTCTCGATCAACACAGCCACAAGTAGCAGCTCCACACAGAGAAACCAACTGAAGGAGATGGCCTGTCCCTCACATTCAGGTTCAACATTACCCCCTACAGCGTCTCCAATAGGTCTAAGTAAATTTTCTTGAGTATTTATTTTGAATTGTACGTTGATTGATCTCTGTCATTCAGGTTGTGTCGCACCAAGACCTCCCAATAACCACCATCATCTTGACCCAACCAGAACTGGCTAGCGACACCTCTAGAGGTTGACGCAATCTGATGTATGGCTGGGAATCTCACGGAGAGACCGGAATCACCCAACCAAAGATCCTCCCAAAAGTCTATGTTGTCCCCCACCCCCAACTCCCAACTGATTGCCTCCATAAACTCCAGGGCCCTCACAAGAATGCCCGACCACACCCTCACAGACGACCCAAATGTTTGGACTTTAAAGTTGTTTCCTTTGTATTTTGGAGTTAAAATTTCCCGATTTTAATAAAATTGCGGTAGCCAGTTTACCGTTCCTTTCAAAAAAAAAGAAAAGGAGAGCCTTACAATTTTCCAATCAACTTAAAAATATATACTTATTGTTGTAGATAACCCCAAAACAATCCTTCTTTCAATGTGCACCGGTTCTGCAAAGATGACTGAATCAAATTCTAATGGCGAGCATACAACTAGCTCAAGAGTCAAGACACCATCAACAACAACAATAACAAACACTAACCAAAAACCGGAAGCACCCAAATTTAGAATTTCATCAAAAGTATCGCAAGAGCTACGAAAAGTAAGCATCACATACGAAACCAAATTCGAGGAGAGATCACTTACGGCGAATTTGAGGCGTGGAGGGAAGGAGATCCAGTTCTCGGGGGGCATCTCCGTGCCGAAGATCTCAGCGGTCCCTCCGAGAAGCCGCACGCTTAGGGACGACTCCATCCCAACTTCGATCCTCAGCTCGCTCTCCTTCGCCAGCTTGAACTGCCGAGTCATCCCACTTGCCGCCATCTCTCTCTCTCTCTCTCTCTCTCTGAATCTGATGCAGAGGATTCAAATTCGACGGTCAAGATGCTTTAGTGTTCCCCGCTCATGCATTTCATCGAACAGTGCGTGTGTTCCTGCGATTCTGGGCCAGGTTTGGGAAGATTTCGAGGGACGAGTGCGCTTGGTCCGTATGGTTTTTGGATTTTAGGGTTTTCTGCTTGTTCTATTTCATTGGACTATTGATCGCTTATCGTCTTCAGTGGGTGACTTTTTTCTTTTTAAAGGCTTCACCTTTTTTCTTTTTGAGTTTCTCGACGCGAAGGGGTTTTGGTTTCTTCGCACGGAACGTGACGGCGTATCAACTTTCCCTGTTACACTCTGGTTTTTTAATTGTCTAAAATACAATTATTAGAAATTAGTGAAATATATATATCTTATTAAACTATGTATATATTTCGTTAAATTTTTTCTTACGCTTGACAAAAATAAGTTTATTTAATTCGAAATAGAACAACATACATTTTTTATTAAAACATATACATCATTAGATAATTATTACTATTTAAAAAAAATAAAAACATACATGGTTTGAATTTTGATCGGTAAAAATGATCGAATAACATTTTTTTTATATTTATATTCTACTATTTAAGCTATCTCTTATATTTTTTTCTTTTAAAATAAATATGATAGGGGTTGTACGATTTCATTAACTGGATTTGTAATACAAATCTAAAAATGGGAGAGGATGGTAGATGAAAAATCAAAAGGAAAAAAGAAAAATAAAGAGGATTGTTCCCCCTCAGTTAAAAGAGACATCTAATTGAGAGAATAGATTCCTCCTATTAGCTAAAACATCATCATAATATGGATAAAAATTTGTCTAATATCACAATTTTGTTAGTTCATCTGTTTAGAGCCGTTATTGTCATTTCATCTTAGGGAGCACCATGACAACTGAATGACTGTGTATCACCATTGAATCAGAATTGGAGTTTGCAAAAATCTGTAAAAGTCTGTAAAAGTCTACAAAGTCTGTGAAAGTCCATCGCTTAAATAATGTCCACATAAATCCATCAAAGTCCGAATCGATTACCCCCCATTATTACACTTATCAAAAATAGGTTTATTTAATTTAAAATGGAACGATATACAATTTTTATTAAAACATATACATAATTAGATAATTATTACTATTTAAAAAAAATAAAAACATGTATGGTTTGAGTTTTGATCGGTAAAAATTATCAAATAACATTTTTTTTATATCTATATTCAACTATTTAAGTATCTCTTCTATTTTTTTCTTTTAAAATAAAAATGGTGGGGGTTGCCTCTACGATTTCATTAACTGGATTTGTAATACAAATCTAAAAATGGAAGAGGATGGTAGATGAAAAATCAAAAGGAAAAAAGAAAAATAAAGAGGATTGTTCTCCCTCAGTTAAAAGGGGCATCTAACTGAAAGAATAAGTTTCTCCTATTATCTAAAACATCATAATAATATGGATAAAAATTTGTCTAATATCACAATTTTGTTAGTTCATCTGTTTAGAGCCGCTATTGTCATTTCATCTTAGGGGGTCCACCATGACAACTGAATGGACTGTGTATCACCATTGAATCAGAATTGGAGTCATATTTTTTTCTCCCCTTGTATTATTGGGACGCTGAAGAAGAGGTGTTGTTGGAGTTTCACGAAAAGGTATGGATAATCCCAATAAATCAGGTTCTTTCATGGGACAAATCAATTTCTCCTCATGTACACGCTTTGGGAAAAAAAAGTGAAAGAACAAGTTCCTCCTGTACATGCGTTGGGATAAAATAGAAAGAATGAGACATGTAAAACGCGTGTGTTAATGATCAAAGTGTCCAAGAACAATAAAAAGGCATCAGTTCAGTCCAACTATACGACTAATTGTGGTTTTCAATAAGTATCTTGTGAGCTTTGACATTGCATGATCATTCTGACAAACCGACGAGCTTATGTCCAGTCTACAGACAAAATTTGCCAACTTCTTGCAATTTGATCAAAATCGATTGTAAGAAAAGGAGGGAGGGGGACATTTTTTAGGCAAACCTTTTTTGGGGGGCAACACTTTCATGCTATGGCACCCAAATTGATCGTGATTATGAAGCATCGATTGATGGACCAATTTTAGAGCTGCAACTCGGACGGGTTGGGTTCGGGTTGACCCCAATTCAAACTCAACCTGAATTATAAACTACTCAACCCTAATCCGATCCAACCCGAATTGGACCAACCCGAACCCAACCCGTAATTAAATAAACCAAGCCGACCCAACCCGATTTTCAACCCGAATTGGACCAACTCGACCTAACCCGAATTTCTAACATGATGTGCAAATTAAATAAATCAACCCGACCTAACCCGTAAGATTAGCTATGTTTACCTAAAATTTGGACTATCTATATTAGAAGCTACAGAATGAACAACCATTATATTTTGTTTTATCTATTAGTTTACGGGTTCAGGTTGGATCGGGTTGTGAGTGAGGCCAACCCGAACCCAACCCGATTTGTGAGTCAACCCGAATTGGTCAACCCAAACCTGATTTGGTCGACCCAACCCATGTAAAAATCGGGTTCAACCCGACCTAAGTTGCAGCCTTAACCAATTTGGACGGATCGAGAAGGCATCACTGTAAGGAACAACCATGACTCTATCAAATCGGTAATGTTCACCTGAAAGGCATGCATTAGCAACCCTGGTGACTTGTGCCGAGGGAGTTATACCCACTTGGATGTTGGCACATCGACAACAATGTAAACTGAGGAATAGTAAAATTCAAACACGAATATTGATATCATACACATCAACCATTAAGGTTGGATCTAGTTCCTGCTATTTTCCTCTCTAAATCTCATTTGATTTGAGCGTCTATTTGTGTTTGGTAGGGAGACCCACACTTTTCAAATAAATTAGCGACTATGGAGAGCATTCGACTAAGAAGGCAAACTTATGATCAGGTTGTGACAATCATTTTAGACAAAGATCGACCTCACACACAGTTCTTATTTCTAGCATTCACACAATCTTATATCTCCAATGAAGTAAATATGGTGTGTTAGACAAATATGTAAACAAGTTTATGCAATTCATTCAAATATGTCTCATTTTTCAAAAAATATATAAAGTGTATATATTAAAATGACATGTGAGGAATATGCAAGACTACAACTGAGATTATATACAATATAATCCTTCCTGTAATCCAACATGATGGTTGAATCACTATCAAGCCATATGAAAAAAACAACAAATCGAACATAGTCCACGGCCTGGCTGGTACAAACCATGGGATAGCCCAACGAGGCCTAAATGGATTATTCATCATTATGTCAACGAGCCAACACTCCGTTTGAAATGACTTTAAAAATAGTTTTGAATTTTCACGTAGTTAAGATCTTCTATAAAATCAGGTTTAGAGTGTTTTTAATTTACAAGAAACTTTCGTTTTCAAATAGAAAACTTACAGCTTAAATAAAAGCTCCACACACCTTATTGTAAAAATTGATCAAAAGTTAGTTTTTTTTAAAAAACAATGGAAAGAGAACAATCCACAAACTCATTTTTAAATCGTATATTTTTGGGAAAAACTAACATTTAAACTCATTTTTAATTAGGATATAAAACAATTGTAACATGAAAATTTTAAGAATCACATTTTTATATAACTACAAAAATTATTTGTATATAAAAAAAAGTTGAAATCATAATAGGTGTTGGATTCCAGGAGATCTCGATGATACGATTCCCATGGTGAAGAGCAGGTCCACTCATTAAAAAAATCAAGTTGTACACCCATGCAAAAAATGATTAAAAAAAACAAAATTTAAAAACAGGAGAACCAAATCCACCACCCCAACACACATCAAACATTTTTCCTTTCAAACGCAACCCACCCATTTAAACAAAAATCCAAAAACGGGCTCCACCAAGTGGGGGTATAGTACAAACATTGTCTGCTCTCTCTCTGTCTCTTTCACTCTCTCCAATGTGAAAGTTATGTTTGGAGAGGAGAACGAGTGATTTTTATTGGGTGGTGGTGCGTGATGGACGCACATGCTGTGGCCATCAATGCCCTCCAACGTCAGTGCATATCCCTCCTCCCTCGTCACTCACTCGATATTTTTTGTCAACAGTGATATGCAGTTGAAGCCTCCCCCGGGTATCTCCCTCGCGCGCGTGCGCGCGGACCTCTGTTGTTTGCACCCCCCAAAAATCGTAATATTCCGAGTGGACCCCTCGTCATATAGTTAAAGTAATTTTCATTTGACTGGATTTGTGATGGGGGCGTTGGCAAGCCTATGTTGCTTATGTCTGTGCCAGCTGGTTGGTTTGATTCTGGGGGCGGGGCGGGGCGGAATCGGATTGTCTGTGCACTTCTTCACGTGCACATCACAACTGAATGATTATCATATGAGATGTTGATGCATTCAATCCATTTTTATAAGAGATCGGTGGCCAGTATCGAACTGGATGATGTGAAAACTGAAGTGCACTAAATATAAATCGAACTGCACAACCAATTATTGAGTATATATTTCACTATTCTATTGGATACTAATCGATGATACTCAAGAATTCATATTTCATCCGAAAGTTGATTGAATCTAATAAGACAGTGAAATATATACCCAACAATTGGTTGTGCAGTTCGATTTATAAGTGGTGCAATTCGATTTTCACGTCGACCAGTTTGGTATTGACCAAACTGATCGGATCCAGTCTTGACTGGATTCGGTCCCTTTTTATAATGTTTGCTGTCTGGATATTCTAATAGTAGAATGTATAGTGGAAATACTACTTGTGTTTGATTGTCTCAGTTTTACATAAAATTCTTTTAAATTTTTACAAACAAATAAATGAGTAAGCCAATGGAACAACAAATTGTTTGGGATGTCGGGCATGCATGTATTAAAAGTTAATTAAAACAGAGAACCATTTTTTAAATAAATTATTTTACTACTTAATTTAAAGCAATAAACTATTCCAAGCAACGTATTATTGATTTATTATTAGCTTAATAAAAACATTCTATCAGTACCAACATGTTCACTTTACTACCATCTTGGTCACAAGGGGGCACTTGTGTGTCATTATTAATTATTTAAACATAAATACAAAACCAACGGTGACCTCATAATGGACAAATCACAAAACTTTTTGAATAGATTATAATACATTATTCAGAGAGATAAAATCATAATTTCTAGAAGATTTTTTATATTTTTAACACATTATAGAAGATTTTTAGTATATTATATTTTTAGGGTTAACCAGATAATAAATTCACAGAATAATCATAATATATCAATGAAAATTTAACTCAATGAATTATTTGGATTTACATAGGTATTTTTTGAGGGTTATATAAACTTTAAGAAGAGTCATAGGATTATATGGATTTCAAGTAATTTATAGAGGTTTATTTAAATTTTTTCCTTTTTTTAACATAAATACAAAACCACGGTGCGGGAGACCACATAATCTATAAATCTCAAAACTTCTAGATTAATTATAAAACTTATGTAGAGGGATAAAAACATCATTGTAAAAGATTTTTTTACATATCTAACACATCGTATGAGAGTTTTGATATATTATGTTTTCAGGGTTAATCAGACAGAAAATTCACAGAATAATCATAATATATCAATGAAAATTTAATTCAATGGACTATTTAGATTTACATAGTTTATATAAACTCCAAGAAAAGTTAGGGTGTTATTTAGATTTCAAGTCATTTATAGGGGTTTATTTGAATTTTTTTTCCTTTTTTTTTAAACATAAATACAAAACTAACGGTGCGGGAAGACCACAGAATCTATAATCTCAAACAACCATCCCTTCCACCGCTGTCCATATTTTTTATTTTTTACACTCACCCCCTCTCTCTCTCTCCTCTCTCATCCTTATCCTCTCCCAACCTTTCCATCCGGTTTTGAATTTCCGCATGCCCTCACCATATACATATAATGATTTAATTTATCTGACAGTGACTGAATTCTCTCTCTTCTTTCGAGTTTCATCGGACTCCCAAAAATCCCCCAAAAAAAAAACACAATCGAAGTACCTCCACAAAAAACACACAGAGACTCACGTTTGTGCTTCACATGGACTCCTCTTCCATTGATTCTCCAAGCCTTCGTTGCTGAGGCGTGGAGACGGCACGCGCGCACATGGGACTGAGGCTCCACGCGGCAATCCTCATAGACGGCGTGGAGGATCATCGCCGGTGGAGATCGAAATCGATGGAGTCAGAGAAAACCCGCCTCGACCGTCTGATCGGCGGCTCCATGACCGACCGGTACTCGCAGTGGTTCCGGGAGGCCCTCGACGAGCTCCCCGATTGCTTCTTGATCACCGACCCTTCGATTCCCGGCCACCCGATCGTCTTCGCCAGCCGGGGTTTCCTCGGCCTGACCGGGTACGCTGAGGCGGAGGTGTTGGGGAGGAACGGACGGATGTTCCAGGGGCCGGAGACGGACCGGCGGTCCGTGTCGGAGATAAGGGAGGCGATCCGGGGGGAACGGACGGTGCAGGTTGAGTTGTTGAATTACAGGAAGGATGGACGGGCGTATAGGGTTTGGTTTCATTTGTGCCCGGTTTTCGGGAGGGAGGATGGGAGGGTTGTGCATTTCGTGGCGGTGCAGGTGCCGATCTCGGGGAAGGGTCGGGGTGCGGGGTGGGAGATCGGGAGGGGGAGGAGGTGTTCCGGTGGGGAGGAGCGGTATGGATCATGCCGGAGGGAGCTTTTCTTGGAGATGATCGGGGAATTGGGCGGTGATCGGGTGTTTCTTGGTTCTGATGATAAAGGTTTGGTTTTTGAGGGGTTCGGTCCTCTCTCTTTCTTTGTTTTGTGGGTCACTGTATTGGATTGAGATTGCGATGCTTTGATGGGTGGTTCTCTTTTCGTCAAATTAGTCACAAACTACTCTGAACCTTTTTTGGATGTTCATTATAGTTCAAACTATGCTTTCTTGGTTCGGATGATAAAGGTTTGGTTTTTGAGGGGTTCGGTTCTCTCTTTCTATTTTTTGTGGGTCACTGTATTGGATTAAGATTGTGATGGTTTGATTGGTTGTTATCTTTTAGTCATATTAGTCACAAACTACTCTGAATCTTTTTTGGATGTTCAGTAAAGTTCAAACCATGTTTTTATTCAATTCAGAATCTGGTCTTCATTTATTAGTTGAATGATTTATCATAATTTTCACAATTTAAAAATCTAATCCTAATTGTCTGCTTTTAAACTTTATATAGAATTTTTTGCATTTATTTCTCTCACTAATGATGGATTAATCTAAAAAATAGTTTAACTATCTTCATACTTTATTGTAGTTATCCTGTATGAATTTGCAAAATGTACACGTAACATTCCATATGGAACTTGTGTCTGTGCTTTTGGTTCAAATGGGATTCTGTTTTTTGTGTAAGTTTCTGGTAATTAATGCTTTGGTTCTGTGATGTCTGGATGGTTATTTTGTTTGCATACTTGTTCATCTTAAACTGGGTGGAATATTGAAGGCCCTATATGTATCTTTTTCCTAGTTATAATAATAGTTGAACTAGTCGGATTTATGTTGAGTTATTATGGGATGTCATCATTTTCTTGTTTTTTGTGCTGTGTATGATTTGAATCGTGTGTGATTTTGGCTGTTGTTTGGCTTCTGCTGTAGTCTCTTGTTTCACTTACTAGTTATGATAAATGATAATTGAGTGAAGTGAATCCAACGTGTAAAATAAGTTATGATTTGTTATGTTCCGTCCATTTTATTTAACTTTTATGTATTTTTGCATGATTTCCTAAGTTCCCTACTGTTTTTTAGTCACTTCCAGTAGTTTGATGCTTGAATGAGTTCCCAATTGGGGATTACATGATGATACTTTACTTTACATAATTTGATGATCTCGTTTATTGTTAGGCTTAGGCAATAGTTGTGTTTTTCAATGAGCTGTTGCTTAGAATCTTTTTATTTTCTTTCTTTTCTTTTTGTAATAGCGTTTTCCATTTCAATATTCTCGATTACTTGTTGGTGGGTTTTCTATATCAATCACCTATTAAAAAATCTTTACACATCAGAATTTCATGTCCTGTTTAGTTTTGTAAAATATTTGCTCACAGTTTATTTGTTTCTTGTATACGATTCTCTGGAATATATTAATATGCCTCTTTCCTTGATGATTTAAGTCTTCTTTTCATAGAAACTATTCATTTTTTTAAATTCAAACATGTCAAATATATATCAACAGGGCTGGGGTCTGAAGAGTCATGTGAGGCAAGTGTGGAGGATAAAGAAAAAGCATCTGTTTCTGTTAACAACATATTGTCTGCTCTGATTCGCTATAGTGAGCTAACAGGCAGACGGGTATCTGGGAAGAAATGCAGCGACTCAGTCGGAATTGTACCTCTTGGCTCATCATTAACTATATCTCTTGGTAGAATCAAACAAAGCTTTGTATTGTGAGTTTTAACGATTTCTTTCTTGTTATGGTTGTTTTTCTGTTTTTTAAATTAATATATTATATTTTGGCATTCAAACTTAGCAAATGTTTTCGCTGAATTGCAGAACCGATCCACATTTACATGACATGCCTATAGTTTATGTGAGTGAAGCATTCCTATCTTTGACAGGTACACTATTATATAATAAACATGAATTCACTATTAAATTTATTGCAATAGAATCTCCATTCTGTCAAAGGTAGCTGCTAGATGCATTCACGAAAATCCACAGATGTATAAGCAGTCGAATGATATATGCACATATCTTTATGAAATGTATACTACACAAAGATGCACATATACTTTTTCTTTATAAAATTGTCACATTTATGAATTTCTTCCATAACACATCCATTATTCTATTGGACCACATTCTATCTTGATGTTGCAATAGATGATATGTATAGTTCCATTGTTTAGTATTATTCATTACAAGTTGAGGGTCTTGATTCCATCAGCAACTTAAGTAATATACTAATATTACATTGGCTAACATATCCAGTTAAGAAGCTTCTGTTGAGATTAAAACATTTTCTTTTGCTGACATATATTGGTAAATTAATAGAGTAATATGATTGAAGGTTGATTAATCTTGGATGAATGTTCCACAAAATTAAGGTTATTGAAGGTAGAGATGTTTTCAAGATGAAAAAAATGAGATAAGCTATTTGACCTAATGATATTTCTAGTGAATTCTGAAAGTGTTTGAGAGATAACTGAAGAACATGGTTGATGTAATTATTTAACACGATCATTAAGACAAAGAAAATTCCTGATGAATGGATTGATTCGAAGATATGTTTATCTCCCTTAAAACTACTTACATGTCACTTCATTGCTGCCCTATGATCATGAAGTGACATCTAATTGCTGTCTAATTAATTACACTAATAGCATAATTGGTATTTGACTCTCATACACCAGTTTCCTCTATGAATTTTGTCTTAAAATATGACCTTTATGCACCTCCAATTTTGGAGTTTCAGCTGTGACTGTTATGTGGTTCTACCTAATTCCGTTGTCTTTTCTGTATATAATCTTCTATTTAGGATAAAACAGTCCCTCGCAGACTATATATCAATGCTTACATATACACAGTATTATTTGTTTATGAACCCCCTGTTACTTTCAATTACAAACGGGTCTCGTGTTAGCATTTCTCTCTAGGGCTCTGCATGCATGACCTCCACCTTTCTCACCATGTATTACTTTTTCATGGCCAAAATGAGATATAGCCTGCTTGTGAAATCACTCATGCCTTCAGCATATGTTTTACTGCAAGGCATATGAAAAATTTCCACTATAAAATAATTCATTTTGTTCCGCTTTAAAGGGTATTCTAGAAATGAAGTTTTGGGCCGCAATTGCAGATTCTTAAGTGGACCAGGTACTGATGTTGGGACTCTATGCGAGGTAATTGGCTTCCTACTTTCCTTTATTGTTGATTTCTAAAATTTTCTCCATATCTGGTTGAATTATCTTCATTGCAAAACTAATTGATTACCACTACATTCTTTGTTCATTGTTTTGCAGATAAGGGAAAACATTCGAACAGAGCAAGCTTCCTCAGTGCGTATTCTAAATTACAGGTTCATTTTTTTGTTGCAGACTGCATAATAGGCATTAGGTGTTCTGCAAGACATTGTTCTTGCTTCCTCAAGGTCTTTTAGGACTCCAGAGTTTAATAATAATTTCACATGAATCTTTCCTTTTGTTCCTTTGCATGTTTGAATTCAGGAAAGATGGAAGTTCATTTTGGAATCTTCTTCACATATCTCCTGTTCGCAATGCACGTGGCAAGGTCCTTTTTACATCTTTTTACACCTTTGTTACTTGTTTTCCAAATTTTGCAGATCACTCTCTAAAAGGATTTCCATGGACTATGCTCTATGCAATCACTTGCATTTAGCTTTGTGCTATGCTTTGATTAGGAGTTCGACATACAAATTTAAATGAAATCAACAAGAATAAAACAGACTTACATTGACCGTTGATTCACTCAATTCTCTTAAAAGCTGGGATGCACTTAAGCTGGAGAGATTCATGCTGTTTGATTTGCAAAATCACTTCTTAAGACAGATAAATTTGATAGAAACTCTATTTAAGATGGAAAAAGTAATTCCTCTCATTCTTAAAATTGCCTATTGTGTAGATGTTTGATATTTATGCATATCCTTGTTAACTTCATTTAATGAGTTGCATATTAAAAGCAGCTACATCATTTTGTGTATTTCTTTTTTCTAGATTGCATTTTATGTTGGGGTTCAGACAGATGAAAGTGCAAAGACTGATGCGCAAGGACTGAGCCCAGAAATGAGACAACTAGGTACTGTAGGAGCAGTCAAGGTTGCTGTCCGAAGCTTATCGGCAGGTGTTGGCCCTTCAAAGTCATCATAATTTGGTACTTTTTCCCATCTATAGAATCCATTTATCTATGTACTTAACCATAGTGCAGGCCTCTCTGTTCATTTATCTTGCATATCTGCTATGGATTTGTGTGGTATTTTGAAATGCAGACAACATTTTTCTGGGTTTTCTGCTGGGACTTCTCACTTATCAATCTCTCACATTCTTCCCTGTGTTATGGTACAATAATAATGCATCTTCATGCACAGACATCCTTTGATGGCCCATTCAATCTGAACTTTGGCCAATATTGTGGATATCTGTGCAAGAATTGGGAATATGCGTTGGCTTTAGAACAACTGGACTAGAAAGGACACAAACATGGAATCCTTAGCACTTAGCAAGTAGGCTAAATTGCCTAATTGGTTGTTGCACTGAATTAGAACAGTATATGTTCTTTATAAAAAAAGAACCTGCTATATGTTCAATTCTTTCGTGTGTTCTGAATAGCACTCTCGTGGAGCTAAGTTTTTGAATATCTGTTCTACTTTAGATGTATCTCATATACCCTTGATGGTTGCTTGGGTAATTATTGGTCAAGGGATACAGCCTAAATTATCAGATGTAGTGGACTGTAGATACAATGAAGTCTTTCCTCGATAAAATCAGTTGGAAGAGGAATAGGCAACAGTAAATCATTGTCTCTATCATAAATGTCATTGTGTTTCCTCTTGGGAGTGTCAGTGTACTATCTGGCTGTGGAGTTTGTGGATGCTATATTTGAGGACTGAATTTCAAGTGGTACACAGGGCAAGGAACTTGTACTACACTCCAGTGTGAGACATGGGAGTATTTTCCTTTTGTGTCGTGAAATGATGATAATATTGGAGGATAAATGGTAAAGGAAACATTTATGTAATTGTTGGTTTACGTGTGCCAAATATGTGGCCTTTTCCTTGCTACCTCAGATCTATGTTGTTTGGACACAAGAGACAAGTTCCAAGTGTCAAGGTGTTCTTAATCTGGGATGGTTAATTGGTTATTATGAGACATTTATACATGGGGACACTGAATTATGAAAAGAGTTAGAGATACAAGCAAAAAATTGAATAATTGATATGTCTTAGGGTGTCCCTTATTTTTGACAATTGGGGGACTCTTAGAAATTGAGCTTTAGAGATGAAAATTAAGATGAAGTCAAAAGCTAACACTGAAATTACTGCAGTGTCACAATGTACTAAAAATTGAGTTGCCTGCTGCAGTCCTTTTGTTTCTTTCTATTGACAAAATCTTCTTTTAATATATTTTAAGAGAGTGATTTTGCTCTGTTTAAATAACAATGATCTTTTGTAAAAGATACAAACAACAATTTCCTTATCTTAAAAATCACATGTTTTAGAGATAAAATGAAGCATACGAAGTTCGTTTCGTATGAATGAACCCTTTGGTATACATTTACGAATTAGATTATAAAGTCATGCTTTTTTATGCGTCAATTTATGTTGTATCGAAATCAGGATGAATGATGTTGATTATAAATTGAAAGTAACAGTCATCTTAAATAGTGTATTGACAATTATTTTATGTGACCTTAAACTGCACAACCAGTAAGGTGGCATGCTTTCCCTACCTGCCAGTTGGTATTGGCTAAAGCACGCAGTCTGCTATCATACTTAACGACTGACCTTCAGGAGCTAGGCATTAAATCATAGGTATATGTTAGGTTGAGATTTGGTCATCAAATTATCTCAAGTTGTGATGGTTCATGCTTATATATATTGAGTCTATAGATAGATAGGATACAGTCTGTTGGTTTGGTTGGTGTGATAATTATTATAATTTGAATAATGAATTTGATCACAAACCATGCATCTCACATTAGCCCCATACATAAGTAGATGCACTCGGTAAATCCAGATTAATGGAGGTCTGAATGATGATGTGATGGTATCAAAGATCTATTTAATAATAGGTTGAAAACAAGTTGGATGTGGGTTGAATCCCCCGACCAAGATTGTGGTCCATGTTTAAAATGAGCCCAAGAATTTTGTCATCTGCTACTACATATAGTTCTGTATCTTTGATTGAACCAACTCAACTTTGTGATCCGATCTAGATCATGTCAAGCAGATCTTATTCAGTGATTGAAGCTGATTAAATTTAATGTAGTTAGGCTGAGCTGTCTGGAATGTATGCTCATGCTCAATGGGGAAACTATGAAGTTTGTAAGGTTTCATATTTGATTGAGGAGAAATAAATAGTTTTATTAGGTGTGATGTGAGAGAACAGAAATATGTAGATTCAATGTGACCTCCATTTAGTGCTCTCTCGCAATGCGTCTTGTTTGTTTTTTGTAATGCAAAACCTAGCTGAAGGGATCACATCACGTTTCATCAAGGAAAAGATTTAACAAGACCTCTCCCAGCTGACAAATGATGATATCTATATCATTGATGACCACGGAGTTTGTCCATAGATTAGCCATTGCAGTGAAACTTGTTACCTTTGCAGTATTAGTGTATTACACTGTGCTATGCCATTAATCAGATCAACCATTGAAGAGCTGCTTGTTATTATGTCTATATATAATTTTCGTAATGGAGTTTGGTTTGGTGACAATTTTGAAATAACAGGCGAGATCGAGCATGGAAGTGTGATTGCTCTGCACAATTTGTGCAGTCACAGTTGCTGGCTAAAATTCTATAGTGCAAGAGCCTTCCACATTTGTGAACAGATGGCAGTCCATTCCATACTTATACAGGTACTGTTATTTGTCTGCGATGCAATCTGATGTATATTTTCTTCTAGCCAAATGTTTAAGGCTTTTTCATTCATTTTTCGTTGTAGACTTAATTGCATTTGTAATATACTGTACCAATAAATATATCATATCTGCATGGTTCAATGATATGTTGAATGGTATTGAGTCTGAGTTTGTTACTCTTAAGTCAATTTTGAGAATGTTAATATCATAATAATTGGGAAGGTAACAATATATGTTTCTGTTTTCTCATTGATGCCTTGTACTTGTTTGTTCAACTACAAACCCGCATATCATTTTAAAAAGTATTCCTTGTTAAAGAAATCTGAGTTTTGAATCTCCCCTCTCCTACTGTTGTTGAAGGTATGTTAAGGCTTTTAAATTCATTTTTCGTCGTTGACTTAATTGCATTTGTAATATACAGTATACCAATAAATATATCGTATCTGCATGGTTCAATGATATGTTGAATATGTTGAATCATATTGAGACTGAGTTTGTTACTCTACGTCAATTTCAGAATGTTAAAATCATAGTAATTGGGAAGGTAACATTATATGTTTCTGTTTTCTCATTGATGCCTTGTACTTGTTTCAACTACAAAGCCACATATCATCATTTAAAAAGGCATTTCTTGTTAAACAAGTCAGGGTTTTGAATCTCTCCTCTCCCCCTGTTCTTGAAGGTAAGAATATATACTTCTTTGTTCTCATTGATGCCCTTAGACTGGTTGTTTTTTTTACCATGAATCCACATATCATCATTTTAAAAAAGTATTTCCTTAAAGCAATGTGGGTTTTGAATCCCCCTCTAAGTGGGTGGGATGGCTAACAAAAGGATTGAACCCAGTATTCATATTGTTTATGCATACCGCCGTGAATGATGAATGCAGAATCAGTAGAATGAAAGCTTCACTTATTATATAGAATGAACTTGCTATATAGATTGAAACTGAATGCTGATTCTTTTAGTTGTTTGTGTCGAAGCTCAAGGGTTGATTATTATTTACTGTGTAAAAAAATGACATTTCTAATTACTTTGGAGTTGTCATTATCAAACTTCCAAATTCCGTTGCATTTTTTGCAGAACGGAATGTCAGAAGGGCCAGAAAATTGAAACATACCTTCTGCAACTTTCACTGGAAAGTACTCGACAACTTACACTATAACCCAATGCATGCCTCATCCAGGTAGAAAAAAATCTGATCATCTCTGGTTTGTGCCTCTTGTCAGGGCAGTGAAAGGCAAATGGTCTGAGTTATACTTCTAATGGGTTTAGTGAGTTGTGTCTCAGTATAACATCAGTACATAGCATTTAGTGTATGCAAAGTGTTTCCAAATGGTGTCAAAATTAATTCATTCATGAATTTTTTTTTTGATGAGTTATAGTACTTGTTGAGAGGATTCTTGTCAATCAACTGTATAGAAATGATTATTGCTAACTTTGGCTGATACAAATATATTAACTTTTGTTGTCGTTCCTTTTCAGCATTATCCATGATGGCCAGTACTTCTTTGGAGACTAGAATATGAATTATTTGATGCATTTTTAAGTTGATTTAACACTTTGATGTGAGGCCACATATAGATGTTCATTGTCATTACCCTCACAGCCTATTTATGAACACTTGTTTGGCTGTATGCATCATACCTCACTAGTCATACCCAAGTAGTAACTATTTGGTTTCCCACAACTATGATATGTTTAAAGTCATCTGGTCATACTATTTCAAGCTCTATATATTGCTTTAACCATCCAAATAGTAGTGTTTGTTTTTTTATCTTTGCTTTAGCTGATGCATAACCATTAGTGGTGGCTGATACTGTTAATTATCTGTTTTTCTAGTATTTAGAACAAGCATGCAAAGCTTGCCTTGTAATATTCTCTTGGCATTTATATTGTAAAAGCCCTATACTTATTGTGGTTTCCATGAAGTTGCATTTTCATGTAACATTGCTTGTTTTTTTTAACTAGTAACAGGGCTGTTGCTCTCAGATCTCCCATTCAGCCACATGCTCGGTGGATTGTGAGTTCATCGCACATGTTTTCCATACTAAGTGATTGAAAAAATCAAAGTCAGTGCTAGGATTTTAGATCTTCAACTAGTTACCTTATTAAAATCTTATGGATCAATCAATGTCAAGAGAATTGGGGTTCATCCTCTTTCCTTGGAACTTTTTGGTCCAAGGCGGTCTTTTATCCTCTGGAATAAGTGAGACTATTCTTGTCTTGATGGATCATCTAGTTGTAATGCCAAGATCAGTCAAATGTACATTAGTTTGCTAATGGAATTTTTTTATTGGATTGGTACTATTGTGACTGAATACTATGCTCTCATATTATTATGATTGTGAAGATCATGTCAGTCCAAGATCTAGAGCATGAAATATTTTTTTATGCTTACAGAGGATTCCCATACAAAGTGTTGATCGGATCATAATAGATGAGTTTGGTACTCATGTGGTTGTGAATGCCATCATACGTTGTTATGACATATCTTCCATCTTCGCTGTCTCGTTCCACTCTCTTCTTCACATGACAACCTTTGGCCCAGCAGCGATAGTAGTTTCTGGGCACAACAGTCATTCAAACCATCAGGTAGAATGGTATTCATTATAAACAATGCAAACAACACCACTTGCTCTCCTTGATTACCTTGGATTTGGGCTGTTCTTCACAGACTTCTTCCCATACTTCCTCCACTTGTAACCATCTTCCATGATTTCCAGCTCTGATTTCGTCCGGAAAGCTATCTTTGATCCATATTGATTCCCTTCTTTCCTTCAACCAAAAATGGTTACACCAAAAGAGTTATTCCCTAGCCTACTAGTTTGGAATAATCTTTTGACAGGTTAGTAGATGTATCCTGCCAGGTTCAAGTTTTGCCCTTCCTGATAAGAGAAAATTTAACGAGAAATACTTTACCTGACTAACCTATCGTGGATGCCTGTATAGCTCCACCCCATAGAGCTACTACTTGATGTTAGATATACTGGTTGTTGTTGTGCCATGGGAGGCGCGAATACATCGGACGAGCATTCATCGCTCATCAAATACTCTTTGAATTTGGACAAGTGGTTCTGGAGGTCCACATGGGGCTCGAAGTCAGCGTTACCATTCATGTGGCCGATCGATGGCAACGGGTAAGATGTGTTGAGATTTATTTTTTTTGAGCGAAGATATAGACCTTTTATAACTACAAGGAAGCAGTTACAATAGGTCCGAATACTTCGAAAATAGGAGACAAGTTTCAAAATGAAATGTTAGTGTTGAGTGAACTGAATGCATTATATATACATGTTATAGTCAATGTGCACTGCACCTTCCCACAGGCCTTCCTGATGGTGAAGTTAACCTTCTTAGCTGGCGCAAAACGTTTTGTCTAAAAAAAAAATAGAAAATCTTTGTCACTTGCATAACATTACAAGGAAGAATTGGCTTAGTTGATAAGTCTTTATAATGGATCCAAGATTTCTTTTTTATCTGATTGAGAATTATTTTGCATAACAACTGGCGCATTTAATGTTGGCCACTTGGTTGAAGTTTGCCAAGAAAATATTCCTAACCTTCTAGGTATTGCAATGGATTGACCCCACATAAATTTTTACATATGATGTCTCAAGAGTGCAGTGACCTAAGATTAGAGATTAGGAAAATGGCTTGTCCAATCTTCTGTGCATTCCCATTTGCCGTCTACACTTTTTTTTTAAAATTATAGAGATTAAAGTATATATTGTTATATAAAATAAAGCATATACCAAAATGCCATAGTATAACTTGTTATTAGATTATCATATTCTTTGTCCTTTTGTTTTAATAGTTTTTTTATAAATTTTTGAAATTTTTTTTTTACAATAGCACGAAGTAAATGTTCATGAAATTTTTTTGATGATCAAACTTAATCAGTTTTATGTTGGTTAAACTTAAAATTTTGAATAGTTGAACTTGCATTATTTTGTTTGTTAGTTGTTTATATAATGATTTTTTATGATGATTTATAGTGTTGGGTATGGATAAACTTGTGTTGCTCTTGAATATTTGAGTTATTTGGGTAATGATTCTCACATTGTTGATATTAGATAAACTTGTGTTTTAATTTGATATTTAAAAAATGCATAAAATAATTATTTGAAAGTCTATTGTAGTCAAAGGGAGCCGTTATTTCCACCCTAGCCGTTATCTTCACCACCCCTTTAAAAAATGAATATTTTATTTTTGAAAGGAAAGCAACCCACCCCGGACCAGCAGCTCTGTAACAAAAACAGAGCACGCACCACGTCTCCTCCCACATCTCCATCTCCTCCCCCCTCCGCCTATCCTCCCAACACACCATCACAAGCACCACTCCTCATGGCTGAACTTGACGAAAAGGTAGATTCCACGCGAAGTCAAGGAGGTTCTCTATGGCGAGAATGGTCTCGAGCGAAACTTCTTCTTCCTTGACTTTGTTGGAGATGGCGATGTGGAGGGCAGAGAGGACCTGGGGACCTGCACCTGGTGTAAACCTCTTGGAGGTAGGAGGCCCAGTGGTCGCCCGATTCAAGGTCGAAGTCGATGAGACGGACGGAGGGGTCGGATCAAGTGTCTCAAGCACGGCTTGATTGGCAATGAGCGTTGCGAATTGGTGGGCCAGAGAGAGGTCGGAGTAGGACTTGAGGGCGCCGATGGTTTGGATGGCGGGACAACAAGGGGGGAGAGAGGAAGAAGATGATGGAGAGAGGAAAAAGAGAGATGATTGGGGTGGGTAAACATAGTGCATAACTAAGTATAAATGGAGGGGTGGATTTGTGAAAAATCAAAAAGTTGTTTGGTGTCTATCAAAATCCATACATATGTGGAACTTGGGTGCACTTGCAAATTAAAAATCCTCAACAATTTTAAGGTGGTTGGTTCATTAAAGAATTCTACAGAGCTATGAAGGAACAACAACCTAGACTAAACATGTCTCCTAGTCTCTGATGAAATTTTTTTATATTTTTTATCAGGGAAAAATCCATATAATTATAAACCTTAGTTGAAAATACAGTATATCAAAACCCTTTTACAATGTGTTAAAAATGTAAAAAGCTTTTTTTTTTTATAAAAATGACGATTTTGAACATCTAAATAGAATATAAAACTCTGTCCGGAGGGGTAAAATTGTCATTTATAAATGAATTTTTGTATTTTTAACACATTGTAAGAGTTTTTTTTGGTGTATTATGTTTTTAGTTAGTGTTAATTAAACATGATATTCTTCATCTGTCAATGGAAATTTAATTTAGAAGGTTATTTGAATTTACGTATGTGTTTTTAATAAGTTATATGGACTTCAAGAAAAGTCAGGAATGAATTTCAAACGGTTTACAGGGGTTATCTGGATTTTACTCTTTTTTTTAAAATGATATTACTCAATTGGAGTATAACTTATTTTTTTATAAAGTATTGAAATTTAGCTTCGAGTCTCGGATCCATGAATACCACGGTCTTCTTGTTGCCCAGTTCTTGGGTGAGCCCCCGAATGATATGTTGAACCCTCTGTGTAGCCCTGTGTGTAGCCGGATCCACAGCTTTTATTTTTTTTATTTTAATATTCACTGTTACAAAAAAAAAAAGTATATATTTAAATAGACTACATATTTTCTCACTTGAAAGAATATAAATTTTTTTAAATTTTCATATATTGTATTAATGCAATATATATTGACATTATCACTATGGATAACAATCGAATGGATTGTGACGGATTTGGTTAATCGCAATTACCACTATGGATGACAATGGAATGGATTGTGACGGATTTGGTTAATCGCAATCCCAAATTCGATAACAAAATTTTGTTTCAAACTCGATCCAAAACCCTGACAAGTTTGATTATTTTGTCCTTGCTGGTTCCAATGGATTTTTAAAAAATTCTAAACCCGGTACGGCCCATCCCATTTAGATGGGGACGAGTTTAAAAATCCCAATTTTTCATACTTTTTTAAAATATTTTATTTTTTTAGCTTATAAATTAAATAATTATTTTTAATTATTATGTTTTATAATATCACTTGATATATGCTTAGGAATTTTATCAATTGTATTAATAGTAATATAAATGATATGAGTTTTATTTATGTATCATTTTGATATAAAAGATTTAAGTAGAGTAAAACAAAATAGAGCCAGTTTGCATACATTTAAATCCCAAAATTGTCTCATGTCTTCATCGGGTTAGAATGGGTTGAGTTTGACCAAACATTTAAGAGATCAACATTGTTCCAATATGATCGAGGTGGGACTGATTTTCCATTTATCTCATTCCATTATCATCCATAATTATCACAATATATACTCAAATAGAAGAGTACATAGGCCATATTTGTTGTAGCTCAAATTTACAAATTATAGATTATAACTTATAAATTATAGATTATAATTTTTCTGATAAGCAATTGACATGTTTGTTGTAGTTGTAGAAAAGCAGAAAAAAAACAGTTATGGATGTTTGTTAGAATAAGCTGTAAAATAGTCTTTTGTTATGTAATTGTCAAAAACACCCATTCTAAAAGTAGAAGTTAAATTTGATTTTTCTTTAATAAAAGAATGTGGTTTTACTTATAAAATGATGATGACCACTCATCCTCCATAAACATTAAATAATATCTAAAAAAATTAATAAAATCTTAGATTCCACGTTAATTAAAAAAAATAGAATTTGAAAGACAAAAATATGGAACTTGACCTCTATTAATAAAAAGCACAATTAAATTTTTCTAGCTACAATCTAAATTTTATCTTTATCCAAGAAAAAAAAATTACAATATAAAGTTTTAATCTTATATGTGTTATCTCAAATTTTTGGAAGATGAGAAGACTTGTCATGAGTTAATAAAGAAGGGTAGTAATGTCCAATAGATTTTTAAAAAATGATAATCCATGAGTTAAAATATGAAAAACACCCCTAACCTAGCTTATAGACGGTTGGGGGTCACTTCTACTCTTTTAGCTCGCTTTTGGATAGAGAATTAAGTTATTCTGAGGTTTATGATTATTCTAGTATAAATAAAATAAATTGATTTTTTTTGCTTGGTTGTGTTTTAAATTATTCTCGTTGGGAAATGTAATAATAAATTTTTTGTTATTTGAATAAAATTTGAATAAAGCGTGGATAAAGATTTATAAAAGATGAAAAAATGATGACAGTTGATTCATAAGAGTTGATGACAGTTGATTCATAAGAGTTAATGACAGTTGATTTGACAGTGAGCCCACATATTCTTTTAGGTTGAATAACCTAGAATAACTTAATTCCAGGGGTTGGCTGTAATCCATTTACCACTTTATACCAGTTGATTCTGGTATACAGATTCTCATTTATTCTAGTCTTTTAAACACCCATTTTGAAGTTATTCTAACTAATTCTCACTTATTTTGGGTCTACTCTCAAACCATAAAGGGGCTTAAGCTGCAGACGAGGCTCATGTTTTTTTTTGGGATAACTTATAATCAAAATTTTATTCTGCAAGTCCTAATCCAACCAGGATAAATAGACAAAAAAAAAATTTGAACATTGAAAATGCAGAATTTCCACAACCACTCACCAAACATAGCATTGCTTTGCATGGACCGTTCTTTCCCCCAAACCATTCACAACCTCTTATATCCAAAATCCAAACCATATTTGAAAAGCAAACACACACACACACATCCCCAACCCATCCATTCAAATCCATCATACATCATTAACAACACAGCAGCAGAAAAACACATTCTTTGAAGGCATGGCACACAACAAGGGATCATTGATGGTGGTGGCATTGTTGTTTCTCTGTCTAATGGCGTCGCCCGACGCCGTCGCCGAGGCGAGCTGTTTCAAGGATTGCATGCAGCAGTGTCTCTCACTCGACGGGGCGGACCTGAGGTCGTGCAGGGCCACCTGCAACGATGGTTGCGACGCCCTCCGCAAGAATGCCAGGAGCAACCGATGGTCTGATTTGTTTGATCGTTAGAACCAGGACTGCTTATAACCACATGTAAACTGCCTGGAATCTATATAAACCCGACTTTTTCTGAAATCCGTGAATTTATGTTGATTGATGCATATTATGCGAATATTCTGATCGGTAATCTTGATTGAAAATGCTGAAACAAAAACCATCCATAATATGTTAAAAAATGTGAATCGTAAATGACGATTTTACCTCTCTGGATAGGGTCTTGTAATCTATTCAGAGTGATAAAATCATCATTTACAGAGAGTTTTTCACAATTTTAACATATTGTAGAGCATTTTTAGTATATATAATATTTTCAGTCAGAATTAATCAAAAGAAATATTTGTATAATATTCCTCCTCTGTCAATGGAAGTTTGACTCAAATGTGTTATTTAGATTTTTCAGTTTTTCAAATTTTTTTTCAGGGTTACATGGATTTCAGAAAAATCAGAGGGTTATATAAATTTCAGGGGTTATTTGGATTTTTCAAGTTTTTTCCCCTGATCCTGTTTCAAATAATCGACAGACGATTGTTTCCTTGTTCTATTTTTGTGTATGCATGCATGTAAGAATTATTTTCAGTGTGTTTAGAGATTACAAAGGGGAAAATAAAAATAAATGTATAAAATTCATTTGAACACAAACTTTACCTTTTGCGATGATCATATTCATATATTTAATTGGATATAAGTATACAATTTTTTTTGCAAAACATGTTAAATAGACTGCACGAATGATATCTTTCCGATAACTTGAAATCAGGCTTTAATCCCCACCCAAACCAATGTCTCTTCACATTTAATTCGTGTATACTTTATTCTGGCACAAAATAGTTATTTAGCATTGAAAAAAAATAGATGTTTCTTACAAGGGTTAAGGACATCTAAGTTCTCGCAAACATGAATAATCTCATATAAGTCCTTATCAAAGTTGGGGCATTCGTACAAATCTTTAAAAACTCACAAAAACTTATATACATCATTGGTTTCAACAAAAATATTCATAACCCAACCTACCCTACTTAATTTTAACATATAACCATGAAATAATTAAATTATCCTCAAATTTTTAACCGTTTTCAAACAATATCTCAATGAAAATGAAGAAACATAAAATTACAAGGATAATTTGATCTTTGCACGGACTAATTTGTTTTCATTTTCATGATAGTTTATAGAGATTAATGTTTACACAATTACATGGTACTAAAATATTCTGTCAAATTTGAATGCAAATTTAATCTGAGGATGATAATTAGATTTTTTGTGAGTTTTAGGGGCTCATGTGTCTGCCCCAACTTTCACAGGGACTTATATGAGATTACTCATGTTTGTAGGGATGTAGATGTCTTTAACCCTTCTTACAATTAATCTACACTAAACACATGTTTTCATGACTAAACGTATTCCTTTCTAATCCATCTTATTCACAAAACAAAAGGGGAAAAGTTTGTTAAACCAATTTGATTCAGGACTAGTATACAGACAAACTAAAACAAATCAAACAATTAAATAGAGCAACAACTAATTTAAATTGAATGGCCAGTACAATAGTAATTCCATTTTCATAAGACAAACTGACAAAGTGATTATAACATTTATTATATTAGATTTTAATTTCTACACTACAGAATACAAGTTTTTTTTGGTAAATAAACCTTAAACTGAAGACCTGATTCGCTTCCATATCAAAATCAATCTAAATCAGGTGTTAGTTTGAGACACTTTCCATCTTGTGATGCTTAAGCAACCTATATAGTTGCCTTCTCTTTCCATATCTATAGTCAGTTATACTAAAATGAATTCATATATTAAAGAAACAAGGGTAATTAGAAACATTTGTAAGAGTCTGCCAGTGTCTAAGAAAACAAATAGGAAGAATAGGAAACAACAAATACGAAACAGGGGAAATTTTTTTTCTTTCTAAAATATGGTTTGTGAAGGAGATCTAATGCCTAGAGAATGATTAAACCATTCAACCCCCAAAAGGAACCATCAAGCTTTCAATATCAGAAGAATGCAGTGAACAGTGCATAAACATAAAAGAACGCGAATCACAGAATTTCAAACCAGTGTCACATGACACACTGATCATGGGGCTAGCCTTGACCGACCTTTCGCTAACCTCCGGGCGAGGACCCTCCTGCCACCCTTCGTCTCCTTACTGTAATAAAAAAAACAACATTGAAATTAAGTATAACCACACAAGACATTGCAGTAATCAAGACCATAGGACATAGATGATGATTGTCCATCCAAGAATGTGATTTTGCCACTCCTTCGAATATAGAGTTCATATTACGTATGCAATTTCAAGTAATATATGACAGGCTTGCCTATAAAAAGATGTCGTGAAGACAATGTGTTACCAAACATGGCTTGAGGGGTGATCACTCGTTAAATGAAATATCATAGAAACATTGAATACTCGCAATACTTATGAGGTGACATAGTAGTAGTTGAACATAATAGGGATCCACTTAGATGAACATGCCTTTAGCTGCTAGAACTGTTTTTATTTGCTTCATAACATATCTATTTATGTTAAATAGTTATAATTTATTTCTTTAGTTATCACTTCTTTTTTTCTTTATTTTGAATAATGGTGCTCCCAGGATTGATCCCTTGACCTCTTTTAGAAATGTGG
This sequence comes from Acorus calamus, assembly GCA_030737845.1. Classification (NCBI taxonomy): domain Eukaryota; kingdom Viridiplantae; phylum Streptophyta; class Magnoliopsida; order Acorales; family Acoraceae; genus Acorus; species Acorus calamus. The sequence goes on along the minus strand of CM060864.1, from coordinate 3,440,107 downwards.
GGGGCGCTTACCGACTTAACCAAAGCTTGGTTCGCTAGTTATCACTTTGTTATTAGGGTGTTATTTCATTTCTTAATCATTTCTTAATTTTCAGCCAGTCAGTTGTAGGGAGGAGTCTAGTTGTAGGGAGGTTGGCTCCCTCTAAGAAGCCTAGTCTTTTGTTTATCTTTTAGGATCCTATCAGAACAGCAATCCAGAATTTGTAATCTTAATGAACATGATAATAATAATAAAAACATGAGTTGATAGCAATATATCAAAACATATATGCGAGCAAGCGAGTATACAGGGGGGGGGGGGGGTGGCTAACCGAGCTAAGAAACCATGATTCCTCTTGCGTCTAATTGTGCTAGGTTGAAAAGTTCTTTTAGGGAGCAAAAGAACTGGCTCGTTCGACGAAGAATCATCAGCTGTGTGACAGAACAAGAACAAGCATAAGCACAGACCCAACGTGATACAGAAAGGAACTGGGTCACAAGAATGCAAATTGCAAATAAGTCATAGTATTTATAAGATCCAACTAATCAGCACTGTCAAAGTCAACATCATAGATTGATAGTGAAACTTCTTAGTGATTGCAACATTCATTCAGATTACAGATAAATGAATGAAACATTTTGCAATTTATACTGAATGAACAAGCAATATGATTCTACTTTATCAGTCATTCCATCACCCATGAAGGTCACTTGACAGACTTAAAATTAATAGTGGTTTAGATTTAATGGAAGCAAAGGCAAGACAGAAATTATGCCAATTCCAGTTTGCAAATCATAATTATGGAGCTCTAATATATAATCCAAATGTGGATAGCTCGGTTCTTCTCAAACACAGTCTAGTTGCTGAGTAGAATTGTTAACACCCCTCAAAATTACAAAGGGTATGACTTTGACAATGCTGAAATTAAATAAATTTATATAAATACACCTGTTTATGCCCCTGATGCACTTGCTTAGCTCCACAAGCACGGGTCACTAAAGCAATGAGACCAGATACATTTAATTACAATTTTCAATTGGCAAGATCAGGAGTATCATGATACACACAGAGTTCCTGGCAAGACCCTAGAACTGGGACGTAGTGTGTCCTTGTTACTTAGATGGACATGCATACAAGATTGAGAAGTGACCCCTGATTTCAAACTTCCAGCATTTTCAGCAACCTTCATATGCAATCAGACTCTTTCGACAAATAATATGTTCTTTTTCTTTAAGCCCATGTATCCGCAATACCCTATCTTATAAAATCTATTGTGCCTAGAGCTAATAATAGGAGATAATAATAAGAGGACCCATCAAAACCTCTGCCTATAACTGCAACAGCACATCCCAATAACCGGAGAGGCAAAATAAAAAAGGAAGGGGGGGGGGGGGGGATGATTCAATGAATTCACAATATCTGCATGTTTTTTTTGTCACCACACTGCCCCGGCAGGGTTGTTTAGTTGATTATGATAATCTAAGTAATCTATTCTTGTCTCACACATACACATCTAAAAGAACCACAAAATAAGTTGTCAAATGTCTTCCAAATGATGCATTTGCCTTAATGAAGTTGAAAGTTGGAGTAGTTTTGTTTTATAATGTCAGTAGTCTGAGCTGGTGTGGAAGAAAAGAACTAGAATTTTGAATTGATATGTAAAACACCAAGGAGCTTGATATAATTACGGCAAGATACAAATCCAGCAATGCCAACAAGGAACATAGAATGAGATCCCATAAATACTTCTAACAAAGAGATTGAAAATTTCTCTTATCTGATTAGGTTGGATCTCTAGTTATTAATGCAGAATTTTAAATAATTCAGCAAAGGAAAATGTAAAAGTTCAAATAATTTTTTTAAAAAAAACTTTAACATCTCAATTTTTTTTTTTAAAAAAATGAAAATTACTAAGCCCCTGTTTGGATACAGAATATGACTTGTTCTGGGGTATACAATTATTCCGGCATAACTTGGTAGTGGAATAGGTGATTTACTGTTTGTTTATGTTTGCAATTATTCTCGTTGGGAAATGTAAGAATAAACAATGTTGTTTGGTAGATGATGAATAATGTGTGAATAAGATGTGAATAAGTTGATGGATTTTTTTTTATAAAGTTAACAATAATACCCTGCATATGTATAAATAATTTGACTTTTTTTGTTTTTTTGGCTTTCCTAAACATTGCTTCAACTAACCGACGTTCAATTGATTTAAAAAAAAAATTGTGTGGAATGAATGAAAGCCAAGTATCATGATCTTCTTGATAGAATGTGGGAGCTGTGTTTTGTTCCTATTCATTGAGCAACACATGCTCATGTAAATTAAATTAAAGCCTCACACAACATGTCTTAATATTACTTCTCATACAATAATCTCAAACATTCCTCAATTCAATTACATGTGAATGTATGTAAGCCTGCAGCTGCCTATCAGCCTATATCAACGATGGGACCGATGCAAAAAGAGGAGATGGGATTGATGCAAAGAAGGCTATAGCTCATTAGCTCCTCGAAAATGTTTTCAATGATGGGGCCCACATATACACATCGACTGGAATACATTGGAAGCACTGAATTCCAGCTGAGACCAGGAATCCCTATTCAGGGTTATGATAGTTTATTCTGGCATATGATATCCCAGGGTATTCACTGCATTAAAACACCAAAAATTACCTATTCTTCATAATTCCAAGTTATTGGGTGGCCTCGTTTTTAGCAAATTTTAAAAATTAACGAGGAGGTATATACCTCACTGGATGAGTATATGGGACTGCATTTGGGGCCGTAAAAAGGACTATGTCATAGCGCTCCTCAATCAAATACACAAGCACAGCCAATAAACCACATCTACACATTTCAACAGAATCCCACCTTTTGCATAAAAAAAAAAACCAGAATCCCACCTAAAGCAAATTCATATATTCTTTCTTCAAAAAAAAAAAAAAAGCAAATTCATATATTCGATGAAAGATGCACATAAAAACCTGAAAATTCTCCACAAAATTTTCACAGAAATACCACCATTTTCATCCCAATTACAATTCCCCATTTTCACATACTCAGAAATTCAAGGTTCAAAAAAAGAAGAAGAGAATCTTCTTTCCATGGCTCACCTTCCGGTAAGAAGAAGCGAAGCAGAGGTAGTCCACAAGGGTGCGCCAATCCATCCATGAAAGCAGCTCTCTTTAGGGTTTCCGCCTCCATCTCCTCACTGCGGGAGCGAGAGACGTCGATCTTCGAAAACAGTGCGGGGATTGAACGGCTGGGATTCGGTTTCTGAGTGAGGATCGACGGATTGAAAAATTGGAGACGGTTGATCAATTGTGAAGCCCCAGACCTCACCAGGGCTTTAGCGGCGGCCATTTTTTCACCAGTGGTTTTTTTTTTATCTTTCACGTTTTGTTTTTATTTTATTTGATTGAAAAACCTAATTTAAAGGGATGGGGGTGTAAAGTGAGTGTAAGTTAAGGGCGGTCACTGATTGGGATCCTTCTTTGTAGGTTCATTTTGTATTCCTATATAACGTTTTGAGGCTTCTCTCTCTCTCAAACAAAGCATCAATGGAGGAATCCAAGAAAGGTAAATCTTTCTCTTTTAACGGGTTTCATTGAAATCATTTGATTTTCGTATTTGTAATTCTGTCCCCTTTGTATAGGTTGTTTGTGATTTATTTTCCTTTTTCATTTCTTTCTTTCTTTCTTTCCTTGTTGAAACAGCTTCTATAATTGTTTAAAAAAACTGGGTTGATCAGAATTTCTCTTCATTTGGGCATATAAAAAGATTCAAATTTGTTTCTTTTTGTTTCATTTCTAATGAAGAATTCATCCATTCTGTTCAAAATTCTAACTTTTCGCATTTTGGATCACCTTTACTAAAACGGTTTATACCAAAAGTTGTAGCTTTAATTTGATGTTGTTTTATGGTATCTGAGAGATTGATTTGTGTTTCTTAAAACCCATTTTCGATCCAATAACAATTTTAGATTTTTTTTTATGAAATCATTTGCTTGACATGATTTGGATTACCTATTTTGGTTGTTAGATAAGGATGTTAAAGCGCCCAATCTATTAGAGAGAGCGAAAGAAGAAATCGAAGCGATTGCTCACTCGGGGAAACCCCACCATCACAAGGAAACCCATGGAAGGAGTGATGATATTGATGAGAGCACATCGATTGATGAAGTGAGAGGTCCCAGTGTGCTTGAGCGTGCGAAAGAAGAGATTGAGGCTATCATCCAAACAATACTTCCAAAGAAGGAGAACAAGTCTGATTCGTCTAGTGAGAAGTAACAAGGGAATTTGTTGGGGATCCCTTGGCAAAGGGTTGGAAAAATGTTGCTCACCTTCGCATGGGAAGAGTGGCTGATTTTTCAAGGTATGGAGAACTTTGGTTGAGCTTTTTTATGGTTCATTGTGAGAATGTGATTTAAGTGGTTGTTACAGTTCTGTTGATTCACTTGTATTTGGTGGTTGTTTGTGTTATTCAGTCTTTTGTTAACAAAGAATGTTGTGGTTGGAAACTTGTATTTTATCAATCCATGGAATTACAGTCATATTAACACTGGTGATAAAAAAAATATATTTTGTCATCGTTCACATTTTTTAAAGCTTTCTGCTTGTTTCTTGGTTCTACTGATGAGGTTAGTTTAAGGTAGCGATAGGAAACACGTTTGAAGAAAGCAAAAAATATATAAATGAATAAATAAATAACTAAATAAGAAGTTTTTTGGACCTTCAAAAAAAGAAAAGAAGTTTTTTGTTATAAACAATGAAAAAAGGAGCTTTTCAGACAACAGAAGTATGATTTCTAGAAACCTAGTCTAGCTTTAAGCCTTTTAAATCCAAACTTCTACCTAAGAAGATGGATGGATTAGGTTCATAGTAGGCTCCAATATATCATGGTATGGGAACTTTTTATAAGCTTGCGCTCGGGTTGACATCTTACCAACCCGAATGCTTTGTTTGGTTTGTTATTTTTGTTTTCTTTTTTTCTCTCTCTCCCACCTGTTGTTCACAAATTCGGACATTATCTGTTTTGATGTTATGATTGAAATAGATGTGCCCAAAAGTTCCTAAAAAAAAATACTCATTTATGTTGTAGTATCATATAGAGTGTAGACTTAATTGATGGTTCATGATTTTTGTTGGGACCATACTTAAACAATTTAGTTCACCTATTATTTTTATTTCAAGATCATTTCCCTGGCTCGCCCTTCTTGTTTTTTTTTTTGAGAAAAAATTTAGGAGAATCTTATTGTAAGAAACCCCCGAAAGATAGGAGACAAGGGGTCTCCTTACATTTTAAAGAAAAAAAAAGGAAATTACAAGAATTAAAGGAAGTCGTAAAGAAAATCATCCTCTCCCCCATTTAACTCCTATTAAGGAAATCGGTGAATGATCCTCTAAAACGAATTTGACCCACTCGAGAAGCATCGAGGAAAGAGCGATCCAAGTATTTCCCAAATACACTCTTTTATTCAAAAAACACCCTCGTTGTGTGATAGCCAACTGGACTAACAAGTAGCATGTGGAACCAACAATTGAATCTTAACATGATTACTCCGATCACCTTTCTTCTTTCTTCTGACGATCCCTGAACCACCTTCACATACCTTCCATCTCCGAAAATGGACAAGAGGACCCAAGAGCCTCCCCAACCTTCTTCCATAATTGAGAGCTGAACATACAAGTAAAGAAAAGATAATCTCTTGATTCTTCCTCTACTCCACACAAACCACATAATGTATCACTGTCGTTAGACCATTTCGCCCAATTCATTTTGGTTAAAATTTGTTGTTAGAAAGGAGCCACATAAAATCCCTAATCTTCAATGGAGAGAGCACCTCCCAAATCAAAGGTTCAAACTGGGTCAAGAGTAGGTTAGGGAGTGGACTTTTCCGAGGGGACGGTCTCCATATAACTTAATCTTCCTCCTCTAAATTAAGAGATACTTTTTGGAGGCACGCTAGAAGTGAAGAGAGCTCCACCATCTCCTCATCATTAAGATCATGACGAAGTCTTGGCAACCAAACTATAGAATTGACGTCACATGAGAAAGAATCGCAAATGAGGTCTTCCTCATCGAACGCCACCCGAAATAGGTTAGGAAATAGATTTGCCGGTGAGGAACCATCGAGCCACTCATCCTTCCAAAAGCGGATTGCCACTCCATTCCCGGAAATGAGTTGGATAGCCTCCTTCATCACCTCTGCCCCTTCCAAAATGTTCCTCCAAACAAAAGAGACCGAGACTCTATGCCAAGGAAGAAGTGAAAGTCTCGTGCACGCCGAGTAAAATAGTTTTTTTTACTCCGATAGAACCCCATGCATTATGATAGCGCAGCATAATAACACTAAATACTTTTTTTTTTTGGAAGAATGGTGCTCCCCAATATTTGATCAGCTCACCCTTGTTTAGGAGGGAGATTATTAGATTACTGGTGAGATTATATGACAGGTTATGTGGTGTAAATCTTTCTTATGAAAGAGTGGGAACTGGGGAAGTCTATCAAATTTCATTAAAATTGGTAAACATCCAAGGGAAGGAAACAAGTCTGTCTCCCAAGAAAAAAAGACATCAAAAAAGGGGAAAAGACAAGAAATAAAATTACAAACCCACTGACTGATAACAAAAGCATTTATTTATTTAGGATATGCTTCTTACATTTATAGGATATTGTATCCCCATGGCCTTAAGTACCCTAAGTGCTCTCCAAACATTCCCCACATTGAAAATTTCTCCATAGAAGACTCTGTTTTTCCATTTCTAGTCCATATATAACAGCAGACTGAGACAGGAATCCTTTGAATAAAACCCAATTGGCTGATTTCTCCCTTCTCCTATAATAACTAATAAGAGTGGAAAAACTCCCACCTTTCCTAAAATGAGGAGAAATGCATTCCTCTTCTTGCCCTCATGAAAAGAGTCTGGTTTGTTGAATAGAAGGGGGGGCTTTCATGGCGAAGGGTCAGAAAAAATGCTGCTCACTTTAACTGCGTAAGACATGGAGAGCTTTCAAGCCCTCTATGGTTCACTGCAAGAATGCGATTATGCTAATGGCTTTCAATAATTTTGCTGATTCATTTGTGTCTGGTGATTCATTTTATATTCAATCTTTTGTTGACAGAGGAATATTGTGGTCAAAAGTTGTATAAATTGAGGGAATTGCAGTCTTTGAGAAAGATAATAACAGTGTTGATAGTTTTTACTCCATCATTGTTCTCATTTTTTGGAAACTTGATGAGTTAGTCGTGTTATATGAATCACTTTCATATTTCGCTAGCATTTGATATAATCTGTACATTTTTTTTTTGAATAACAATTTCACCCCAAAGTGAAATGTATAGTAATATAAAATGGAGAACATGGGTGATTGACACACCTAATATTTATTTATATTCTAAGTAAGAATATTTACTTTATATATTCCAGTGGATGAAAAAAATAGTATGACCGTAATTTGTCTTTGGAAGAATTGGTTAAACTATTGTTTGAGGATCAAAAATGATATATTAATAACAGAAATATTCCCAACAACCTTATTGTCAAATGATATTTGAGTATCAATCTCAGTTTTATACCATCGAAGGGTGCCTATAAGTTATTCCTCCTCCAGCAGATCTGTTGTTGTTTAGGGAAAGCCTGTGAGGCACCCTTATTGAGAAGATAGCACATATTGCACAAAATATGGGGCACAAGATTCTCTTGATTAACATCAGTAAGTTAAAACCTAACTTCTTTTTTCAGAATAGAAAATGATTCAAGTCTAATATCCAGATACCATGATTCCGAGATGCAGCTACATGTACAGAACTGGATTTTGGATACGGCGGGCGGGCGCAACTCTGAATTTGTTTACTATATACAATTGGATATAGATGCTGATATGATTAGATTGCTTGCATACTTCAAAGCATGGAGACATGTCTGGAATGAGAGTTCAGACCACTTGAACCAAAGCAACATTCATATAGAATTGTAGTTTAAACCTGCCTCAACCAGATGGAAAAAAATGTGACTTATAGATTCGAGAAGAAGACTGACCAACCTGTTCAAATAGGCGTTTATTTAACAGTTTAAATTGATGCAACAAGAGTTTGGATTCAGTCAGGTCTGATACTATCAGTATTGAATTGCACTATCAATTAATCGAACCATATAGTTTATGAATCGAACTGCACAGTAGTACAATTAATTGGTAGTGCAGTTCGATACTGGCAGTACTCAGACTTGACTAGATCGGAACTCATCCAACAGCCATTTTGGAATCAAGTGAGGCGTTTGAATGGAGCTTTTGAGCGGATGAAAAGATGGTTTTCTTGGGCATTCGAGCAGGCCTGGAGTGAACGCAACTTTGGTTTTTAGGTTTATCTAGTTATAATTTGTTTGTTTATGTTTGGCTTAGTCCTTCATGATGAATCTTGAATGCACTTTAGAATTAAATAAATTTGTTAGATTTAGGCATAGTTTGAAAACGAATTTAGTAGCTTTTAGAGATTTTGGTTTTGGAAAATCATACTTTTAAATCCAACCTGTTTCCAAATGCTCTAGAGGTCCTAGCTAGGCCTGTCAACGAGTCGCTGGTCGATTTGGACCCAACCCGATAAAATGTGTAAATATCTGACCCGATGGACCCTACAATCAAAACGGGCGGGTCTGGGTTCACCCGACCCGATCCTAAGGACCCGTTGGACCCGATTGATTCAACCCAAATATTATGTGATTTTTCATTTATGATTCAACCTAACACTAACACTGATTATTCAATAAAACATTTGTAACTAAATATTAAATATTCATTTAAAATTTTAAACATTTGAAATATGTTTACAACCGTTTGACTTCACGTAAAAGTATAATAATCCACACCATATTCCGAATGTTTCCTCGTAAAATATTTAAAAATCAAAATATTGAAGAACTATTTATAATATACTAGATTTTATTGAAAAGAAAAAAAAATGAAGCCATTGTAGGCCCTTGAAAAGTTCTTTAACCTCTCTTTGTCTGGCATGGACTTGTTAATGGGTCAACCAGACCCGACCTGATATGGACCCGATCTGAAGGACCCGATAAACAAACGGGTCGGGTCCGGGTTCACCTCGACCCGACCCGTTGACAGGCCTAGTCTTAGCTTTTGAAAAAAAATAAAGAAACAACTTTTTAGGAACGTAATAAAAGTATGTGCTTTTCTTGAAAGTTATTTTAACAAGATGCTATAATTGAAAAGTTGTTTTCAAAGTCGTTTTCAAATTCTATCTTTAGTTTGCTACTAAAGATTTGCTTATCACAATCTCTATAAAAGAGAAGCTTTCACAATTTTCTCCTTTGGTATTCTTTCTAGCATGGCATCAGAAATTCTTACAGAGATGACAGTGATCTTCGAACCGATTTCATGCTTTCAGCTATTCCATGATTAAAAACAATGACATTTGCTCTATTGTCAAACTTCCTTTTGTGTATTAGGAATCTATTAGGCAATGAAACAGTCTCTTCTAGGTAAAATGGTTTTTGGATGAGCTCGGCTACACTCAATTTTTTATATGGTATGAAATGTAGTCTCATATGTCTCGATAGAAATCCAGTGAAATATATACATTGTTAGACGATGTACATACCTCATTAAACTTTTTCTTACACTTAAAAATTGATTCATTTATAGAAAAAAAATGAAAACATATTTAAGTTTTGGATTGTAAAATTGATTGAATTTTAACATTTTTCTTTTTGAATATATTGATTCTTGCTAAAATAATTTCTAAAATATTGACTTATACCAAACACATGATCTCGCAATCTGTTTTTCAAGAGTCTCTTCTCTCTTTCTTTAGGTCTTCTGTTCTTTTTTTGGATATTTATTGTCACTAACAATTTTTTTGTCAAGAAGAATTTTTATGTCAAGAAATGGATTACAAAGTGGTCAACGCGTGTAATGATAAGACCTATCTATTACATTCAACCCCCCACTCCCATCTAATATCTAAATTTATTGCCTTTGAATGTGAGGTTGAACCCCCACTCCCATCTAATATCTAAATGCCTATGGATGTGAGGTTTAAAAGATCGGGTTAGATTCAATGGATGTGGGACAATCATAACAATGCGATTGTCTAATACGTTCGCGACTGTTCAATTTTATAATTTGATACACACATATTAATTAAATGCTAAAAATGAAGGTTTATAATTTAATTGTATTTTAAATTTAGTTTTAAAATCTTATAAAGTATCTCAATCATGACAAAGTGAGAAAATCGGACGGCTATGAATGTGTTGGACAATCAAATTGTTTAATGCCCGTTGGACCTAACCCGATCCCGAGGTTGAAACGCTAAGATTCTTAGAATCTTGTGTTTCAAACTCAATTTTTGAAAAGCGTTGCTTTATTAATTTTTCAACTATAACATTTTTTTGGTCTAAAAATGAAAGATGATAATTTGAAAAAATAAACGCTGAAAATGTGTTTAGATCTGAGTTTGAGAATTTTTAACTTTTCAAACACATAATTTATTTAAACTCATATTCAAATGAATCCAGTCTACCAAAATATTTTTTTTTCATTCCAGCTAATGCCACGTGGGACTGCTGAGGTGGATAGACACCATAATTCGATTTACAAAAATGAATTTGGTGTAGCATTTTCTTTTCTAAGCATGCTATTAATGTATAAGTCAGCCTCACATTGCTGGCTGAAATCTCATAGTTGAATATTTTAAAAGTTCATGGTTCATAGTTCAAACTTAGGATCACTTTGATGATTCTGGTCCAAACAAAGAATTACTCATTTTCAAGAATTTAGTACTGATAGATAATGTGAAAGATGAAATTTTGTTTAGGATATACAAAAATCAATGAAATTTTGTTTAGGATATACAAAAATGAATATAAGAATAAAGAATTCTAAACACAATTTTTTAAATTTTCCAACAAAAGGAGCCAAACTGACTCTTATATATTATATATACTCTATAAAATATCAAGATATGCTGGAAATTGTAAAAGGTCTACTTAAATTTGACGATTTATTAGACACTAGACTAGCGAATTGTATGATTTATTTTCATGTGTGAGTTCATGTTGGAAACAACACTAAGTTTTCTAATTTTGACAAACCACAACAAAATTATGATTAAATATAGAGTTAGAAAAATTTGACAAATTTGATTGATCGAAGCACACAAATGCGCTTTCCGAAAAGCAGATTACGCTCCACTTTGGTGCAATGGTTTTATGGCGGTCCATTCCGAAGACACGACAATCCCTGACCCTTCTTAAGGTGCACTCCAAGTGAGAAGATTTTAACAAACACCTGTAAGTCTTTAGAAATAGAAGGTCTCTCTTTTTGTGTTGTCAGTTTTAATATATTTCTCAGACTGTTTGTATGAATTCACACAGGGTGCTCTCTGTTTTTTTTTTTTTTCTCTGTGTACCGACTAAAGAAGGTTTTTAATTGATTCTCTGTATTTTTTTTTTGGGTAGATAGCCCAGTGGGCCAAGGACACCCCATACATAGGATTGGACGGGGATCGATCCCCAGTTGCACCGCGTGGAGCGGGTACACATCAACCACCTCGCTAGTGAGTGGAGTGTAATTGACTCTCTGTATTGGTTACAAGACACCCCTCCACCCCTCTTAATAAATGACAAGAGGTGCAAAAGCACCCGCAGAGAAACGGTTTCCAACCTTTTTTGAAAACTTAAAGGCACAGTGTGCTTTCACACACCCAAATAAACCAATTAAAAACTGTTTCAACATGGCTATAAAAAAAACACATATAAAAACTAAAATAAAATAATTTTTTAACAGTATGTGATCCAAATATATATCTCATTAGATAAAATATATTCTTTTAAAACAGATAAAGAAGAAAATAAGACATTTTGATATTGAAAGATGGATTCTTGGATTCTCTCTCTAACCTTCCTCTAAACAGTGCTTATTTTAGGAGCAGTTCTTTTTGGAAAAAAAAAAACACACCACAAAAACACCTAGTTAAGTACAGGATTAAATGAACTCAATTGTTGAACGTTAATGTCTGCATCATGTCACATTAATAAGTTCATTTGGATCATTCACTTTGCTTATTTTATGAGCACACTACAGACAATCCAAACCCTGAATTAACCACTCTGATTAGACTATCATATTTTTCTTAGCACGGTCGTCACTCTTGCAGTCATATCATGACATGTTTTTTATTTTATTTTTTTAATGTTTGTATCTGTACTTTATTTCATTAATGTTTGTATGTTTGTATTTTATTAATCATTAATCATGACATAGCACGGTCACTAATGTTTGTATTTTATTTCATATCATAAAATTGAATTGAATGTATGTTTTTCATATTTTTTAAACATATAGTGTCAGTGGTAACCCTATAATTATAGGTTGCATGGCAAAATGAAATTTTGGGTGAAATGTTGAACTTAGGAATAAAGGATTCCAGATAAAATATAATAATTTTTCTGAGTATTGTAAGAGAAGGAGAATAAGAAGAACGAACATCAGACTGATTTCTGTATATCCAATCTTCAAACACTCATTTTCCTGAGGAGGAACTAAGGGAAGAGTCAGCACCACTTTTCATCATTCAACATTATTAGTTGACATTCTTTGGAGGAACAAGCAAAGAACCACCACCACTTATCATTATTCAATGTTACTTTAAGCATTTGAAACTTTTCCAGCTGAACAAGGAACACCTTCAACGGCTGATGAAGGTTTTCAGCGAGCCTATCTATACTCATATGTAATCAATAGTGGTGGAGTCAGAATTTTATTTTATAATAGAATGTCTAAAATTTAATTTATATTTGATAAAAAACACTAAATAAATTTTATATATTAGTCAAACAAGTTAACAATAAAAAGAAGTCCATACATAAAATAAATAAGAATTTTGTTCTAAATTTGTATAAATAGGAAATGAATAGCAACTATTAACAAAATCAGATAATTATTCTATGCCTCAATACGTTACATGCAGACAGTGGCGGAGCCAGGATTTTTGTAAAGGGGGGGGGGGGGTGGGCATAATGTGACTTATATAAATTTTTTTTAAAATTATATCATTATATTTTTTTATTTCAATAGCATAGATTAAAAATACGTATAAAATGAAATAAAGACATTCATATAAAACACATCACTGAATAATTATAAAAAATAATTATTATATTTTAAAATGATATGTTACATTTCATATTGATAATTCATAAAAAAAAGTCAAAACATAAATTTAATAAGCAATACATACCCTTAAATTTGACTTCGATGAGGTTTCATATTTTGAAAATGTTGAATGATTTGATTATTTTAGATATTTATACAAATATTTTAAACTTTAAATAAATTAGTAACAATGATAATAAGGTAAAAGAAAAAAATTATATACCTTCAAAGTATTGATGGAAGAGAAGAGAAGATTACAGATTGTAGATTCTCAATTGTGAGACACTTAATGAAACAAAAAGTAAAAATTATTTAGAGATGAAGATTGATATTAGAAATAGTTGAGATATAAAAGAAAAAAAGAAAAAAAGAGATTCAAAAATTTATTTTTTTCAAGATGGGCACTTAGGCGAAGACGTTGAGAAGTGGAATCCATAGCTGTTTGTGAGATATTGATAAAATGAAAAATGAGAGTTAAAAATGATGTGAGTAGTTGTTTTAATTTTATTTTATTTAGTTATAAATGGTTGCTGTTTAGAGAATTTCATATGTAGGTGGAGCCTATGATCTATGGATCCTAATTAAAATTAACTTACCACAAAAATTAAAAGGACCTAGAAATAAATTAAAGGACATGAAAATAATTAAAAAAATTCAGGGGGGGCATGGTCCTATGGTGGCTCTGCCACTGCATGCAGACCGGATTCAGTCAGGGTGAGTACTTCATGTTCTAAGTACATGATATATTATTTGAGGAACAAATCTTTACAACCGATAATTATTCTATCCTAAAATACCTTACATGTATCTGATTTAGTCAGAGTGAGTACTTCATGTTCTAAGCACATGATACATTATTGAGCGCGGCTATAGTCATCCCACAAGTTATCCTACTTACCCCCATAAAAAAAATTAATTTATTTCATATCTAACCCACCTCACGATGTCGACATAGACGATGTCTTATGTGTTTAAGATTGTTCGACAAAGACGATGTCTTCTGTGTTTAAAATTGTTTAACATAGACGATGTCTTCTGTGTTTAAGTTGGTTTGACATGGATCATGTCGAACAGAGATAAAAAATTTCTAATATGTGATCAACGTAGTTACTGTTGACAAATTGATACCAGGTTAACTCTTATATTGACAATTTATATTTACTTTGATAATAAAGTGTTAAAATCTTTGATGTAATCAAATCTTATTGAATTATAATATTTGTGATACAATCACCAACATGTTTATCTCATGAATCTAGAAAATAAAAGTGGGATACATATTGTTTATGATTGATATATTATAACCAATGACCACATATCACTTTGCTTGATTTTGTTCATGAAAGTCAATGATTCGTTAAACACATTTCAGCCCTCCAATATTTTTGTCAGTTGACGACACCGCAAAAAAAATCATCGTACACCTAAATGAATATAGGTTATCATATACATGCATATTAAAGTAGAGCAAAAAATAAATTATTACATCATACGGAAATTATCATTCACGGTCGACATAATCCATGTCGAATCACCTTAAATATAGAAGATATCGTCAATGTCGAACTAGAAATAAAGTTTCTGGTTCCTGATCGACACATATCAGAAATTTTTGGTCCCTGTTCGACATGATCCATGTCGAACCAACTTAATTAAACACAGAAAACATCATCTATGTCGAACAATTTTAAATACAGAAGACATCGTGCATGTCGAACAATATTAAACACAGAAGATGTCGTCTATGTCGAACTCATGGGGTGGGTTAGATATGAAATAAAACAATTTTTATGGGGTGGGTAGGATAACTTGTGGGGTGGCTATAACCGCACCCTACATTATTTGAGGAGCAAATCTTTTGTATTGAGCTAAAAAATTCATGAATGGAATAGAACAATTTATAATTTGACTGTCATGAATCAAATTGAATAATCATAAGAATAGGTAAAATAGACTTAGTAGTACCGACTTCATAATCCTCTTTATTGTACTGTTGAGCAATCCATTAGTTGATTGAACAACTCATTAAACATGGAACATCAAAATGATCTTTTTCTAAGAGCATATTAAATCGAACAACTTGTGTATTGAATAAAAAAAAAGGGGACCGGATCCGGTCAGTGCTCGTTACCATCAGTTCGATCAGTACCGAACTGCACCATGTACAAATCAAACTGCACCACTTATAAATTGAACTGCACAACCAATTGTTGGGTATATTTTTTACTCTCTTATTGAATTCAATAAATTATTGGAGAAAATATGAATTCCTAAGTATCATCAGTATCTAATAAGAGAGTGAAAAATATACCCAACAATTGATTGTGCAGTTCGATTTATAAGTGATGCAGTTCGATTTGAACGTGGTGCAGTTTGGTACTGACCGAACTGACAGTAACGAGCACTGACCAGATCCGGTCTCAAAAAAAACATTGCACTGAATTGAATATACCTCAAATAAGTTTTAAATTGAACTGGATTTATAAGACATGATAATGAGTGATTTAATATGTGAGCTCCCCTTATATCAATGGAATAAACTAAGTGGAGTTGTGGAGAACACAATTTGAGAAACATGGTTGACCATGATATCATGTGAATTGAAATAGATGGAGCCCTAGGCGAACTCTTAAGCCCCCGTTTGGATATAGAATAGGATTTATTCTTGGGTATTTGTTTATCCGAGTATAAGTGAGTATAAATAAGAATAAAGTGATTTTGTGTTTGATTGTATTTTGAATTATTCTCGTTGGGAATCGTAAGAATAAATGTTTTGTTGTTTGGGTAAAATGTAAATAAAGTATGGATAAGAATTTATAAAAATAAAAAAGTAATGATAGTTGATTTGACAGGTGATTTATAAGAGGTAGTGACAGTTGATTTGATAGTGGACCCACTTATTCTTTGGATAGAATAACCTAGGATAACTTTTATTCTAGGGGTTGATTGGAATCCATATACCACTTTATACCAGTTTATTTTGGCACACTTTATCCGGGGTTATCCGAGTTTTCCAAACGGGGCTCAAATTTTATCCGGGGTTATCCGGAGTTATCTGGGGTTTATCCGGCATCCAAACGGGGGCTTAATAATGGGCATTTGAACATGTACATACATTTTTATGATCACTATAAAAAAGGATTTTTGAATAATTAGTTAAAGGGAAAAATTTATATAACCCCCTGACTTTTTTTAAAGCCCATTTAACCCCCCTAAAAACGCCTATGTAAGTCAAAATAACCCCGAGTTAATTTTTCGTTGACAGATGAAGAATATTATGTTTGGTTAAGCCTGGTTGAAAACATAGTATACCAAAAACTCCTACACTGTATTAAAAATGCGAAAAAATCATCTATAAATGATGATTTTACCTCTCCTAATAGGGTTTTATAATCTATTCGGAATGGTAAAATCGTCATTTACATAGAGTTTTCCACATTTTTGAAATAAGATGGAATATGTTAAATAAGGTGTTTGGATGCTCAGAATACCCAGGGATAATGTATGTCTGAATAAACTGGTATATGGATTCCAGCCAATTCCTAGAATTAAAGTTATTTCAGATTATTCCACCCAAAGAATATGTGGACCCACTGTCAAATTAACTGTCATCACCTCTTATCAGGGGCGGAGCCAGGAATTAGAGCAAGGGGGGGCCAGAAATAAGGGACTTCAACTAAATTTTTTTTAAAAAAAATATAAATATATAGTGTGATAATTTAAGACAAAAATATATTAAAAGTCAAGCAATTCATAAAATTAATGCACATATGTTTATTTAATACCAACAAAAATAAATTAAAAAAAATATATAGCTTCTACATCTATTGTGCCCGACGATTTTTCACAGCATAGAATTCATCCACAATCATATCATTGTCAAATTTTTCAGCTATTTCTCTTTCAATATATAAAATTAAACAATTTGCAAGAAATTTATCTTCCATCTTAAAACGAAGCCTTGTTTTAAAAAACTTCCCTTAAAAAAAGAATCAATTGTTTTCATCTTGCTCATGCTTTGACCTAAATTTCAATTGTAAAACATAAATTCAAAAAAAAATTATATAGAACAAAAGTTAATTCAAATATTAAAAAATTTAATATAACAAATAACAACAAAGAGATCCAAATTCCAAATTAACAAATCAATCATATATGATAATAAACAAAAATTAAACAAAATAAATAAATAAACAAACAAAAAATTCAATAAAGAATTAAGAATCAATTATTTAATAAATACACTATGTAAATACAATATATAAATAAACAAAAACAAACAAAATAAATAAAAATAAATACAACATGTGAGAAGAGACTAACATGAGGTTTCGGAGGAGGACGCACGAATTTGATGTTGCTGCCGCTGCGGGATGTGACGCTGGGAATATAAGGAGGGGGTGGAACTTGGAAGGGTTTTTTAATTCTTTGTTCCTATTTTTGGTTTTTGGAGCATTATGGACCACGTGGGGGAGTGGCCCACCTAATTGTTTTGGGCTTTGGTTGGGGTGGCCTGGGCTGGTTAATGTGGGAATGTAAGGTTGGTATTTGATAATTTTTTAAATTTTTGGTCATTTAAATTGATTGGTGATATGTGGGAGTGGCCCACAAAAAATAATTTAAATGTTTGGGGGGGCCTGGGCCCCAGCCCGCCCCCCCTGTCTCCGTCCCTGCCTCTTATAAATCACCTCTCAAATCAACTATAATCATTTTTTCATTTTTTATAAATCTTTATCCACACTTTATTCACATTTTATCCAAACAATAAAAAAATTATTATTACGTTTTTCAATAAAAATAATTAAAAACACAAACAAACAGAAAATCAGTTTATCTTTATTTATACTCACTTATATCAGAATAATTATATATCCAAGAATTAGTCATCGTCCGTATCCAAATAGTGGCAAAAGTAAAATAACAATAAAAGTGCATGCCCCATTTTGAGGCTATTATTGTTAATTCCCACTTATTCAGGGCCCCTGATGCCATGTGCCCAATTATAAGTCTTCATTTGTCGTGCACTGAGGGGTGTGTGGGGTGGAAGGAGGAGGCGATGACACGTTGCACTTTAGTGGGTCCAGAGAAACACGTGACTTTTCTTTACAGGGAAGATTTGTTTTTATTCTCGTGACTTCTCGAAACTTCGAAATCAGCGCCTTTGAATTGACAACAACAACAACGACAATAAGGATAGATAGTCCGCGTGTCACTTTCCCTATTGTGTACCATCACAAAAAGCATCTCAACGTTTTGTTATTATGGAATTATATACAAGGGGGAGTCACCTTAAAACAATAAAAAAAAATCTATATTTGTATTATACGAACAAGGATTTTTGCAAATAGAATTTCACATATTGCACTTGGTAGACACGTGTCAACCATTGGTTGGGCTTGATATGCTGAGGTGTGGGCTTTCAAGAATGACATGTGGCAGAAGTGAAAGACAACAGAGGATAACTCCAACGCGCCAATGCTGATGAGCCGAAGCAGATGAAGATGAGTCGCGAGGCTGGGGATCGCCAGATCGAGAGATTTTTTTTAGGTGCTTGTATTTCTGATTTTATTCAGATGATTATTTGCATCTAATGACATATCTATTTATATTCAAAGAAACACAATTAAACACAATTTAATCATCTATTTATCCAGATAAGTTGTTACACTGAAAGAGTAAACACGGAGTGTAACCGTGTTCTTTGAAAAGTGCTATACATTGACCAATTTGATTAACATCTCCCACTTGACTATAAAATTAATATTTCATATTTATGAGGTTTATACTCCCACTATTTTGGAGATTTAATCATCATTTATTTAAAAATTATATATTGTATATTTTATGTTTCATGAGGTTTATACTCCCATTATTTTGAGGATTTAACCATCATTTAAGTGAAGTTTATACTCCCACTGTTTTGGGGATTTAACCATCATTTATATTGTTGTAAGACTTGTACCACTTTTTTGTGGTTTTATCAATTACAAACATTCTATGTGATTTTTCTCGCTAATAGCGGATATAACACATGATTTATTATTATTTTACATATTTGAGTCTCATTATTTTAACAAGAAGGCCATTGGGTCCAAGAAAGTGGTCTCCATATGTCTCTTTTTTTCCTGGGTGAAAACAGTGACCTCCAAAAGGTGAACATGCTAAGAAATTTATCTCAACGATTGTTGAAATATGAGGTACCGTCTAATTAATAATGTTCAATCATAAAGCTTGGAGATGATAGGCGTCGACTGTGGATATGTTAAGAAATTTGCCCCAACAATAGTTGGAATATCTTACATTCCCTTCCAAGGCATCGACAAGTTGGTCTATCTTGAGAAGTGAAAAGTTATTCATTACCATATTCGTGAGGCATTCTTAAATCGGATTTCTCTGATAAATCAAGGAATACATTTTCTACATTTAATTTATCAGTTTGACATTTGGTTTTAGAATAGACTCTTGGTATATTTAAAGGTACCAAGCAAACACACTGAGGTTATTCTTCATAAAACATAAGAGCACTTCTTTTTTTTCTTTATTGTTAAGAGAGGATACTAATAGAAATTTATCCAGTTCAAATGGATTTAATGGGATTTGGTTGAGTTCTTCCATGATTAATCAGCTCCATTCCCATCAGTGGATATAATAAATCAGAGTGTCATCTTAAGACAAAGACCCCAAAATTGAACACACACCAAACTACTTTAGATTTAACCGACATAAATAATCCACCTACTGTACTTAAGACTATAATTAGATTGAAAACCATCCTTTTCAAGGTCCCTCTTTTGGTACTGAAATCAACTACACTTTGCCCACTCGATCCTAGTGAAGACAACATATATTATATTACCAAGCAAAAAAACATATATTATATTAGTACCTTGCAAAATGATTTTCATATTAATAAAATGCTCAACATTACAGACCTGGACTTTCTGTTACACTTTTGTCATATATGTAATAAAATATCCCTCTCCCAAAGAAACCTTAACACCGCGCCGCCCCCCCCCCCCCCCCCCCCCCATCCTCAGGTGGAATCAACCTATATACTATTAAAATATATAATAAATATAATAATAAACAATAAATAAGGAACCCCGGTCCTACCATAAACTTTGATTTCTGGGTCCCTCATGAAATATCTATAAACAAACCGTGGGCGGTGCAACAAAATACCATCATGTAATACCATTTTTGGGTGATGAAAAAAATCAGAGCACAAAAAATATCTCCCCCCACAAAAAGAAAAAAATAATTCGGGGTCCCTATAGTATTTTTAGATCCATTTATCATTATTTTGTTCAGTAGTATTGTAAAAAATGTTTACATCCAACGATCTCATATACTCTGTTAACATTTTAATGTACATTGTTAAAAATCTCCTGTATACCGTTAATATTTTCATGTACACTATTAAACTTTTTTGCAGTAACCATATTTTGATGGTTGAATATACATATTATGATATTAAGTTTTTAAAATTGTTTCATTTAGGAACATACATATCTTGATAGTATATGTGATCGTGTGAAAGGGGGAGAGGGGGCATCAAGAGAAGGAGAACACAAAAGTAAAATAAAAAAAGATAAGAGTAAAAGATAACCTAGTGGATGAAATGACCCATAAAAAATAATTTCACTAATTTAAGGACCTAAAAAAATTCAATAATATGAGGAACTAAAAATAATAAGAGGGTAACTTAGAAGACACATAATTAATTTCCAAAAAAAAAAATCAGAGCATAAAAAATGTAAAACCATTTTTTGTCATCAAGCAATACCATTTTTTGGTGATGAAAAAAAAATCAGAGCACAAAAAAACTCCACCGAAAAGAAGGGAGAAATAAATTTGGGGTCCCCCTGTAGTTATTTATTTATTATTTTCATGTCCTTTGGTTAAGTATTTCATGTACACTGTTAATACTTATATATACTGTTAATCTTTTTTGTGGTAGCCGCATTTTGATAATTGAATATACATATTTGGATATTTGAATTCTAAAATTGTTAGGAACATACATATCCTGATAGTCTATGTGATTGTATGAAAGGGGGAGAAAGGGGGCATCAACCGTAGGAGAACACAAGACTAAAATAGAAAAGGAAAAGAGTAAAAAGATAACCCTCATGGATAGGGACCTAAAAAAATTCAAAAACTTCATGGAACTAAAACAAAAGAGAGTGACATAAAGGACTTGTAATTAATTTCCAAAAAGAAAAATCAGAGCACAAAAAAATGAAATACCATTTATGTGTCATCATGTAATACCATTTCTGGGTGATGAAAAAGATCAGAGCACAAAAAAAAAGAAGAGAAATTAATTCAGGGTCCTTGTGATTATTCATTTATTATTTTGAAGTCCTTACACTTTTAAATTTTCAAGTTCCTGAGACGGTAAAAAATTATGTTTTAGATTCTTTTCAATCGAATGATGCTATTTTGTTCGTTAGCTATATAAAAAGAATGTCTATATCCAACAATCTCATATACACGGTTAATCGGAGCATAAAAAAAATCTCCCCCCCCCCCCCAAAAAAATGAAAAATTAATTTGGGGTCCCTATAATATTTTTAGATCCATTTGTCATTATTTTGTTCCTTAGCGTTGTCGAAAATGTTCACATCCAACAATCTCATACACTTTGTTAACATTTTAATGTACATTGTTAAATATCTTCTGTACATTGTTAACATTTTCATGTACACTGTTAAACTTTTTTATAGTAACCATATTTTAATTGTTGAATATACATACTTTCATATTTAGTTTCTAAAATTGTTCCATTTAGGAGCATACATATCTTAATAGTCTATGTGATCATGTGAAAGGGAGCATCAAGAGAAGAACACAAGAGTAAAATAGAAAGAAAAAAAAGAGTAGAAGATAACCTTAGTGGATAAAATGACCCATACAATTTTTTTCATTAATTTAGGGACCTAAAAAAATTCAAAAATATTAGGGAACTAAAAATAATAAGAGGGTAACTCAGAGGACCCGTAATTAATTTCCAAAAAAACATCAGAGAATAAAAAATGTAATACTATTTTTTTTTTTTATCATCATATAATGCTATTTTTGGGTGATGAAAAAAAATCAGAGCACATAAAAATATCCCCCAAAATTGAAGGAAAAAATTAATTCAGGGTCCCTATAGTTATTTATTTATTTATTATTTTCATGTCCTTTGGTTAAGTATCTCTTATACACCGTTAACACTCATGTATATTGTTAATCTTTTTTGCGGTAGTCACATTTTATTTTTTATTTTTTTTGCTATTAAAGGGATCATCCGTGACTGACCTTTCGGTCGAGCTGAGAAGGCTACCTCCGCCTGTTTGCTCCGGTTCTACATAAATTTTTTTCGAATAATTACCAACAAACAAGTGGTAAATCAGTACCAAAACTCGAACTCATGACCTATCGATAATATCTTAAACCATGTACCGTTGTATTATGGACACTGGGGACTAAATATACATATTTTGATATTTGGATTCTAAAATTGTTAGGAACATACATATTATAATAGTCTATGTGATCGTGTGAAAGGGGGAGAGAGGGGAACACAAGACTAAAATTATCAATTGAAGGAGAACACAAGACTAAAATAGTAAAAGAAAAGAGTAAAAGATAACCCTAATGGATGGAATGACCCAAATTTTTTTTTCAATAATCTAAGGATCTAAAAAAATTCAAAAATATAAGGGAACTTAAAACAAAAAAGAGGGTGACTTAAAGGACCTGTAATTAATTATTTTTTTTTTAAAAAGCAGAGCACAAAAACAATGTAATCTATATACTATATATAAAGCGGTACGATGGCGACAAAATTTCGTCAACGGGGTAAAACGGTCATTTTATGAACATTTTGCGGATAAGCCCCCGTATCCATCTTATTTATGAATAGATCCTTATAAAAGTCGGCGGTGGTGGTGAGCCATGCTCGGACGTTTTGCGGATAAGCCCCCATATCCATCTTATTTATGGAACAGTCCTTATAAAAATCGACTGAGTTTGTCCTTTTTATGGATATTTTGTGGATAAGCCCCCGTATTCATCTTATTTATAAGTAGGTCCTTATAAAACTCACGCAAAACGCGTACATCATGACTAGTACCATTTATGTGTCACATTTTTGGCGATGAAAAAGATAAGAGCACAAAAAAATATCTCCCCCAAATAAGAAGAGATTAATTCGGGGTCCCCGTGATTATTCTATTATTATTTTAAAGTCCTTAAACTTTTTATTTTTTTAAGTCCCTAAAATGGTAAAAAATTATGTTTTAGATCCGGTCGAATTGACATTATTTTGTTCATTAGCGATATAAAAAAATATCCCTATTCAATGATCTCATACACATTGTTAACATTTTCATGTACATTGTTAAATATTTTCTTCTCTCCGTTAACACTTTAACTTTTTTGCAGTAACCATATTTTGATTGTTAAATATACATATCTTGATATTTAGAGTTTAAAATGTTCCATATAAAAACTTACATATCTTAATATTTGGAGTCTATGATGAGACAAACAAAAGAAAAACACAATGGTAAAATAGAAAAGAAATAGATAAAAAATAACCCCAGTGGAATGATTCACACTGACCAAGGGGTTGCAGAAAAGTTATAGGGACGTAAAACTAATAATAGATATTTGAAGGACTCATAAATAATGTTCCTAACAAATAAAAAAATTCTCTCTTCCAGAACTTTCTATTTCCCCTCCCTATAAAGCAAATCACCACCACCAACCACCATTTTCACTCGCTCTCAACTTCCATAATTTGTCACTCTCTCTCTCTTTCTCAAACCAAAAGCTTTCACAAATGAATCCATCAAAGGAGACCTTGAAATACCAAGTACCCACTTGAGGGAACCCTAAAAAAAATCCCAACTTTTCAGTGCCCAGGACCCGATTTTAGTCCAAACCCAAACCAGAACCCACATTGGTTAGTGATTGATCGATGGAGGGGGAGGAGGAGGTGGTGGTGATGGTGAAGGAGGAGGAGGAAGTGGAGATTGGGGTGGCGGAGGCGGCGCCGCAGCCGATTTCGGGGCTGAACGAGTCGGGGCCGCCGCCGTTTCTGACGAAGACGTACGAGATGGTGGAGGATCCGGCGACGGACGCGGTGGTCTCGTGGAGTCCGGCGAGGAACAGCTTCATCGTTTGGGACTCGTACAGGTTCTCGACGACTCTTCTTCCGAGGTATTTCAAGCACAGCAACTTCTCCAGCTTCATTCGTCAGCTTAACACATATGTAAGTTCTCTTTGTTTTTTTTTTTTTTTTTGGGTATTTTTGGATTTGTTTGTGTTGGGTGATTAAATGGTTTGAATTGGGTTTTGGGGGTTTAGAATTTGAAGTTGTGATGTGATTTTGAGATTGGGTTTATGTTTTTTTTCTTTCTCCCATTGTTTGTAGAAATGCAGTTTTGTGTGTAAAGTGGATTTGGTACTCTTGTTGAGATGGGTTTGATGAATATGCTTATTGAAGGTTTGGGGATTTTTTTCTTTCAATTTGATGGTTTACAAGTGTTTTTGTGCAGCTTAGGTTGAGAGATCCAGAATCTGAAGTAATGTGAGTCCAGATTTGGGCAATTTCGATGGTCGCTACAATTGTTTTTGGAACATTGATACACTCAGTCCGTTTTGCTGTCTTGTCTGCAGTCTAAAAGGATCTCCTAGGAGTGTATAATGTAATTGTGCATTTTATAATTCAAAGAGACATAAAATATGTTAGTTTATCGAAATATATATTTCACTTTTTATATAGTATGTATTTGAAGGTGTATATATACTTTTAAAGAAAAACGATTAGAGCTGTGGACGGGTTTGCACATAAAGTTGGACATATCATTTTCCGTTTTTCTTTTTGCATATTATTGCCTGAAATAGAGTGTTTGTCCCAATGTCTGATTGTCTGACTCTGCATGCATTCGAATGGATTTCATATTGATTTGTTATAACACTTGAAGAAACCTGAATTTGTCTTCAAAAACTGCAACCATTCTTTTTTTATTCTTCTTTTCTTTTTTCCCTGGTGAAGTTTTTGGATGAAATGTTGATTGCCTAGAAATATTTATATCTTGCACATTTTTTATTACTTGTGCCTATTGGAAAAAAAAAATTGAATGTTAACTTGAGCTGTTTAGATCATCTGGTATGTATATGTAGCCAACTCTGTTCTCTCTTAAACTTATCATTTTTTAAACTTTTGTGATGCTACAAACAATGGATGGTGTTTCTAAATCCTGCATGTCAATGTTCAGAGTACCATTGTTATATTTCATATTTTATCTATCAAATCTCCCTCACCAGTCTCCACATTCATTACCAATTCCAGGGATTCCGAAAGGTTGATGCAGACCGTTGGGAATTTGCGAACGAGGGCTTCCTCGGTGGGCAGAAACACCTCTTGAAGAACATCAAGAGAAGGCGACATGCCTCCCACAACGCACAACAACAACAAGGACTCCCAATGTGCGTCGAGGTTGGGCAGTTCGGACTGGAAGGAGAGGTTGAGAAGCTTAGGAGGGACCGTGGCATTCTCATGTTGGAGCTTGTGAAGCTCAGGCAGCAACAGCAGACCTCGCGCACCCAACTCGTTGAAATAGAGGAGCGTCTTCAGGGGACCGAAAAGAAGCAGAGACAAATGATGGCGTTTCTTGCCCGAGCACTTAAGAACCCGACATTCGTTCAGCAGTTGATCCAGCAAGGGAAGCTCAGGAGGGAGCTTGGAAGCCCCGGGAAGAAGAGGAGACTACCCGCCACCCCGAGTCTGGACAATTTAGTGGAACAAGCAACTCTGACTCCCGAAGAAGCCTCGATCGAAACAGAGATGGAGAAGCTGCTTTCTGTGATGGACAACAGTGATGACGCGGGGAGTTCGAGTCATGGTGTGAAAGATTTGAGTAGTGTTGGTGATGTGGCATGGGAAGAGCTTTTGGGTAGGGATCAGTCGGAGATCGCTGTTGAAGTGGAAGATCTTGATTCGATCCCATCGGATTGGGGTGATGATGTTCAGATATTGGTGGAGCAGATGGGGTACTTGGGGTCTGATCCCCGACACTTATAGGGGGGAAAAGGAAGATCACAGTGACAATTCTTCATAATCATCTTACATGGTATGCTTTTTGAAGTCTTTAGGTATCAGTTAGTATATTATAAGCTGTGTGAATAAATGCATGATTGTTATGTTTGGAGCTGATTATCAGTCTTGTTTGTGTGTATGAAATGTTTAACTTGATTGTCTTATCAATGGTTTGTTTTCTGAATTTGCAGAAGTAGCAGAAGAGGTTCTGGAGGAGTCTTGTTTCCTTCAGCTTGACTTACATGCAATTTTCATTTTGATCCTTTTTTTAAGTCATAAGGTTGTAAATATTGGCCATACTTCAATACAGTTTGGTGCAAGGAGACTTTGATATTATGTAGCATGCTTCATTTTATAAGAATTGTGAAGCTTGCTTTTACACTTTTTGTCCTGGGAGCATCTCTGTTTTTTAAATAAAAAATTGGGAAAAATCCAAATAACCCCCTTTAAACTGCATGAAATCCATATAACACTCCTTCCCTTTCTTAAAGTCCATATAATCCCTCAAAACACCTATGTAAATTCAAATAACCCTCTGCGTTAAAGTTTTGTTGACATATTAGAATTATTTTAATTAATCTGATTAACCATGATTAAAAACATAGTATATCAAAAACTTTTTACAATATATTAAAAATGAGAAAATCTTCTATAAATAACAATTTTACTTTATCGAATAGGATTTTATAATATATTTGGATGGATAAAATTGTCATGTATAGAAAGTTTTTTGTATTTTTAATAAATTGTAAGATGTTTTTGATATACTGTGTTTCTAGTCAGGGTCAACAAAACAGAATATTAATATAATATTCCAAGTTAACTTGAGGTTATTTGGATTTACATAGGTGGTTTCAAGGGGTTACATGAACTTTAAGAAAAACTAGGGTGGTATATGGATTTTAAGCAGTTTACAGGGGGGGTATTTTGATTTTTCCCTAACAAATTATAATAATTAAATAAAATCACAAATTATAATAATTAAATAAAATCCATGATCTCTCGATGATATTACAACATTAAAAGAAGTTACTTTTACCAAAAAAAAAAACATTAAAAGAAGTTACAATATTTGATTTTGGTCAAATCATCATTCCTTTTTTATTTTATAGCACAGGTAAAATACATATTTTGAATTTGATATATATTTAATACATATGAATGCAGATTATCAATGCATGTATTGTTAATGAGACAATATTCACAACGGAATGAATTTTAATATGTGAATTAATCAATAAAATTCAGAGCATTCATTTGGGAGGTATATGTGGTCCATCATTATAAATCTTACTAACAGCAACTGTAAAACTAGGTAATTTTCATCCATCCTCTAAATTAAGTTTCATGAATAAATTGAATATAGTATTAATGTTTGTTAAGAGCGTTTGAAAAGTAATTTTACTGTAGGAGTTAATATCTCAAATGTAAATTCAAACACACATGAAAGGTTGTTGATTAATTAATAAAAAAATATGTTTTTAACTTTTAGTTGAAAAAATATGTTTTTCGAATCGTATTTTATTAAGTTATATTTTCAAAAAGGGTTTTTTTCATAAATACCCCTGTTAGAATATATTTTTGTAGAATTACCCCTGTTGCATTCCTGATTGCATAAATACCCCTACTGCATTAAGAAGCAGTGCATCCATGCCCCTGTGGTTAGTGGGCGTGAGGTCAGGTTAAAAAAACCCTGTCAAGCGACGTTGAGTGATGCGAAATGACAATATTACCCCCGGGTTGTTTTCTAAGGTCGACTTCTTCTTCTTTTTCTTCTTCTTCCTTAAACCATTTTATTTTTTTTTCTTCACTTTTTTACAAATTTTCACAGCATAGGGGATTGTCTCTCTTCCTCTTTGTGTTCCCCATTTGTTCCTCCATTTTGTGTCGTTCAAACCTTTCCCTTTCATACCTTTGTTTCGGTCAAACCTTCCCATTTCATTTACTTGTTCTTCCTTCCCAAACTTTGCCCCTTCCAAAGAACGCACATCTTGTCTTCGATCACTCCTCATCAATTCTTCAATTTACAAACAATGGACTGATCAGGGTTATGTTTTTCTTTTTATTTGTGGACAATTTGGGCTGGATTAAACGAGTTAGGGATTTGATTTCAAGGGTTAGGGTTTGGATGAACTAGTGGAGGGGATATTAGGGTTTTTAGAACACAAATGACTTAGGGTTTCAAAAATTTTTCATTTAGGGTTGCAAATGTTACTCGGTTCAGGTTGGAGATGATCAGGGGTAAAAAAGTAAACATCGAAGGTCTAGTTAAATATGTAACCTTGGTTCATGTCGAGTTGCTGACGAACACTGACAGAGGGACACAGATGCACTGCTTTTGAATGCAGTAAGGGTATTTATGCAATTGGGAATACAACATGGGTAATTCTACAAAAACGGATTCTAACAGAGGTATATATACAAAAGACCCTTTCAAAAAATATACATTTCAATTAGTATTTCCAAACATCCTATATGTTATCTCCTAATATGTATTAGAAAGTAATAATTTAATCAGGAAGTGCGATGGGGAATAATAGATTTTAAAAATCTAGTCGGCTTTTAAAAAACATTGTTCTAACAGATTTTCAAACACGAAAGAAATAAAACAACAAACGCAGTAAAAACAACGTTTGAGAAAAACTATTTGAATCCGCGTTTACCGTTCTATCTATACGTGGATCAAAACGATGCCTCAGTGTTCTTAATCACACTAGTTTTAAACACACTCAAGTCCACTTTTTTTTCAGTCTGGTGGGTCATTTTCTTTGAGCATGAAAAATGCACCTTGATTCCCCTCACATGTGGAAGAATATGATGGCTATTCAATTTGATTATTTTTACATTTAGCAAATTGGAACATCAGCTTCTCTACATCATCCATCATATTTATGTATACATTCATGTATATTATCAATATAGACTATACTGAATTGTGCAAAATATAAAGTAGTGAACTATATGAACAATTTAACCAATTCCAGGCATATAATTATGCATCCACTATTTTTTGGAAGTAGCACTCATCTACCAACTCAGTTTAGCATCATGAGATGAAAAGTTTGATTAATTTAAAGTGAGTAATGAAATATTATAAACAATTTTAGACAATGATCACTACCTGAATTTAATAAATGCATACATAAGGTGAAATCAATGTCATGGTTTAATCCCACATCGTCCAACGATGAAGATTTATATCAGAACATAAATAACTCTCACATACCACAACACATTTTTAAAGTCTTGAATCTAGTGAAAGGTAATGCGAAGAAAAAAAGACATTATTTTGTTGTACATGCTTGGAGCATTATATTAAATACTAGAAAAAAAAATGAAATTACACAACGATGATGAAACTGACGATCATTGACAGAGACCAAAATGAAAATAAATTGAAAATTGGGTAATTAGCACTTTTAACCCCAGAAAAATAAATATTTACAAAAATAACCCCACCCTCTGAATATTAGCAAAAACTAGCCCCGGAGAGATAATATACTGGAGACGGATTGTATATAATCCGTCTCCCGTGTTCTTAATTTTCAAAAATTATCGGCCGGGGGAGGCCAAATTTGCCCAGGAGACGGCACATATATGTACCATCTCCAGGGCACGGCCTATATACGTGCCGTTCCCGCAAGAAATCCCATTTCACCCGCAAAAAATCACTTTTTCACTCCAAAAAATCCTTTTTTAATCCACCAACTCGCTTCCAAGCCCGAAAAATCCGATTTTCAACAACTTAAACAACAAATCTAAAGGTAAACATCAAAACCTAAATGTTCATGAATTTTTTTTTATTTATCCATTGTTTTTATTTTATTGATAAATTTTGTATTTGTAATCAAAACCCTAAATGTGGTTTGGTGAATTTATTTATGATTGACATGTATAATGTTTGATTTCTGAAATTTTTATTTTTTTGATTTATTTTCTGATTTAATTTTCTGATTTTTTTAATTTTCTGATTTAATTTTTGGTATTGACATGTGTAATGTCTGAATTTTAAAATTTTTTTTTTTTAATGAAAACCCTAAAATCCGATATTTTTTTTAATCTTATCAATCATTTGAAAATTTTGATTGTCATATAAAAACTTTTTAAAAAATTCAAAAGCCTTAGGAAAAAATTTGATAGCCTCTTAGAAAACATTTAAAAAAATTGGGAGGCCTTTTAGAAAATATATTTTGTATGTGTTGGATGAATGTTATAGTGTTTAATATGTAGGGGTTTGATGAATTTTTTTTTCCAATTTAGAAATATATTTACTAAGTTGAATAGTTTATGGTTTAGATGGTAAAGAAATCCGATGTCCCGTTGATGTACTCTTTTAACGGGAGGATTGTTCAACGTGAAGATACTTCATTTTATGAAGGTGGTACCAGAAAAACCACCATCATAAATAAGAGGATCTCTTATGTCGATTTACTCCAAATGATGTACCATTTGACGGAGACCGATCCAAGTCGTTACAAATTATCCATGAGTGCTGTGCATCCCACTCACGATGGAAAGAGTTTAGGTGCCCCTCTCGAAGATGATATGGGTGTGAAAGTGATGATAATGTTGTACCCAAAGCACGTGCATGTCATTCAAATATGGTTAGAGAAGGAAGAGATCATCGAAAGAGGTCGCGGTGCGATGAATTATGATCCAGAAGATTCATACCCCTCAATTGTTCGCGATCCATATCAACCTTCAGGGTCGTCGTTCGTTCCGTGTACCCAAGAAGATGTGATTGATGCAACACCGACCAATGCCCATTGGAGTGTCAATATACCACATGTGTAAGTATTGTGTTTTTGTCTTATGCTTTGGGTGGGGGTATTCATATGTGTAAGAGGATGCGTTTGTATTTATAGGTCCCCATTTCATGACATGGGTTGGAACGATATGGAGGAGGGAATTCAAG
Organism: Acorus calamus; assembly: GCA_030737845.1. NCBI lineage: Eukaryota > Viridiplantae > Streptophyta > Magnoliopsida > Acorales > Acoraceae > Acorus > Acorus calamus. The sequence goes on along the minus strand of CM060864.1, from coordinate 3,408,941 downwards.
TACACAATGAAGAAGATGATGATCAAGAAGGCTATAGAGAAGAAGAAGATCCTGATTTTACTAATACCGAAGAAGGAGAAGATACCGAAGAAGGAGAATACTGGGTTGAAGGACCTGATACAGAGGATGACCATAATGTGGAGACAGTTGTTATCCATGAAAATTATGTTCCTCAAATGTATCCACCACATGAGCTTATGGAGCAAGCGATGGCAGAAAATGTCCATCCACAGATTTATGAAATCGGATCTTCTTCTTCGAGTAATGAACTTGAGGTTGGTCAGCTTTTCGCGAATAAGAAGGCACTCATTAATGCTGTCCGAACTTGGAGCATAAAGAAGTGTGTACAGTGTCAAGTGGTGAAATCAAATGCAGAAAAATACGTCGTTAAGTGCATAAATGACGAATGTAATTGGAGATTATATGCAAGGAGGGTCAGTGGTTCAGAAATTTTTAAGATTTCAACTATGAGAGTTCCCCATACATGCTTGGATCCTCTACTCAGTTCAAACCACAGACAATTTACCTCTGATTATATCTCACAGCTGATTATGCCAACGATTCGTCATAATTTGAGAATCAGTCCTACTGAGATAATGGACAGGATACGTGCTGATCATCACTATACTATTTCATATTCAAAGGCTCACCGAGCCAAATGGAAGGCGATGGAGAGGATATTTGGAAATTGGGAGGAGTCATATGCTGAGTTGCCTCTATATGTTGATGCACTGAGGAGGTCTAATCCAGGTACATGCGTGTTCTTTGAAGGCCCTGTCTTACAAGAGAATAACATGGGCAGACCGATCCGACAGTTTGAACGTGTTTTTTGGGCATTCGGACCAGCCTTAGAGGCTTTCAAACATTGCCGTCCATTGGTTTGCATCGATGGAACACATCTATATGGAAAATATAAAGGAAATCTCCTCATAGCCACCGCTTGCGATGCAGAAAATGGTTTACTTCCGATAGCCTTTGCTATAGTTGAATCTGAGAACAGAAGCAGTTGGTCCTTCTTCTTTGGAACTTGTTTTTTTCTGTTGGTTGTATAAACAATGTATGTGTCATATCTGATCGGCATCTGGGCATCATAGCAGGCATGAAAGATATTGAAAATGCAAGCAATGTGACATGGCACCATCGTTTCTGTATGAGACACATGATAGACAACTTCAAAAAATATGTTAAATCAAAGGAGTTGAGTGACCAGGTGTGGAGGGCTGCCACCTTGAAATGTCCAAATCAATTTGCTGATGAAATGCGAAAGATTCTTAGTGCCTCCCCGCAAGCTCGCACATGGCTTGATGAAGTCCCTCCCCAAACATGGGCCCTTTGTTATGACGATGGTCGTCGTCATGGCACGATGACCACCAATAGAGCAGAAAGCATGAACAGTGTATTGAAAGGTGTCAGAGGATTGCCAGTCACTGCCATATTACAACAGACATTCATACGGGTGTCAGATTATTTTTATACGAGGCGTGAGTCGGCCGAGGGCATGTCGGGTGAACATGTGCCATCTATGCACCAGCGTTTGGAGAGGACTGCACATGATGCGAGGGCGATGCTAGTAAGAAGGCTTGATAGGTCAGAATTCCAGGTCCAAGACAAGAATGCGGTTATGTATACTGTTTTCTTGTATTCTGACCATGCAGAATGTCAATGTTTGGTTCCGAAGTTGTTTCATTATCCTTGTGTACATGTCATAGCGGCTTGCGGGTATGCTCGTATCAGTCCTGGGAGATATGTGTCATATTGGTTTTCCTCAGAGTCATATAGACACACCTATGAACCCCGATTCCACTCTGTTGATGATAAAAGTCGGTGGCCGATTCCTACGGAAAACGATCCTATCTTCATCCCACCGAATGTTAGGAGACAAGCGGGGCGACCCGTGTCAACTCGCCGACGTATGCATATGGACTGTAGGGATCCTAGCCTAAGATATACATGTTCAATATGTCACCAGAAAGGCCATAGAAAAAATAAATGTCCAACGAGAAACACAAATGTTGGTAAATATGTTTAATATGATTCTAATATGCTGATGAATGTTCAATTATTTGAGTGTACATCTAATTTGTGTTCAAATTACAGGTGATGGACATACGTGAGTGGCATGGACCCATGGTTAATGATTTGCTGTATTTTCAGGGATCCCATAGGTGTCGTCATGGATTTCAGGGCAAGGTATGAAAGTTGATTTTTTTTCCCTTGTGTTATTATTCATCCATGGAATTATTTTATTTATTAAAAAAATAAACTTCTCATGCAGACCGATACCTCGAAATTCACGATCCACATGGTGGCATTGCGTCACTGGGAGATGGATCCACGCATCGAGCCATGGGTGAGGGCATCGGGGTTATATTATTTGTGCTTGGATCGACCATCTTCGCTGATGGCACAGGAAATAAGATACATGCGTGCTACCTTTATTTGCTCGGAGATCTTGAGGATGCCGGCCGATATTCCTGGGGTGCAGCTGCCTTGGCCCACTTGTATAGAGCGTTGTACAGGGGTAGTGTGCTTGGAGAGAAGACATCAGCAGGATCTCATGGTTTTTATTCTCTACTACAGGTAAGATGAAAACCATTTTCATTCCTTCAATACATTTCTGGATTTTTTTAATCTATGTCAGCAAATGATATTTTTCCAACACAGCTATGGTCGTGGGAGAGATTACACGTGGGACGGCCGGACTTACATGATCCTGATTTTACTCTTGGAGATCGACCATTGGGAGCAAGGTAAGAAGGCTTATTTTCTAAAGATGTTCGTTCGTCAATTCATTTGGCAATAACATTTGCTTGAATTTGTAATTTCAGGTGGAAGGTGACTCAGAGGTTTGACGAAAATGCACGTGTTCTGATATACTATCGGGCACAACTGGACTATCAGCTTCCTACACAGGTGAGTATACAATTAATATTATATTTCACACATCATATATTATATGTTGATTGTGATACTGATTATAATTTTGATTTTTGTTAGGTTATATGGCAGCCTTATGCTGGAACATATGAGACACTACCACCTGCATGTATGGATCATATGGAGTTGTGGACGGCTAGGGTCCCGCTCATATGCTATGATATCGTGGAGATGCACGTGCCAGATAGAGTCGCACGTCAATTTGGATGGCATCAGGACATTCCAGAAGATGTGGAGGCCATCGACCGGGTAAACAGGAGAGGTAGACAGGATGTCAATTGGATGGTTTTTCACAAGACCTATATCGAGCGTTGGGACCAACGCTTGGATCACATCCACCAGTTCTCTGCCACCCGGAGTTCGAGGACATACATGGAGTGGTACTGGGAGAGAACAGTCAGACACATCACACCTCCACCACCCCCACAGTACCATCCAGGCTATGTCGCACCGCACTCAGTAAGAATTTTAAATATGTGTTACATTTTTAGAAAGTGATAAATTTATTTATAACAACCTTCAATATATTGAACCTTTTATTAACAGGGGGGAGTTACACAAAACATCAGTGAGGTGTTTGCAAGGGGGTTGGTGTTATACCCCAACTGCGATGACTCGGGTCGTATCATTGCTGTGGCACGTGACTATGCGGAGGCGATGATGGGAGACAGGGGACTTACTTCGAGTACCTCCAGTGCCACTCCACATGCTGATGATATGGAGGATCTGGTAGGTGATAGTTTCGCTCACACTGAATTCACAATTGAGGACTTCTTCAGTGATGTACGACTCGAGGCAGAAATGGATGAGCAGCCACAACAATCGGCCCAGGTTTCAGATCAAGCTCCACAGATGCCACTCCAGACATATGTTCGAGGACCACGCAGGGTTTGGGGTACTTCTGCTACTGCCCGTCGGGGATCGAGCGAACAATTAACCAATTCGCCACAATCAGGTGTGCCATCGACAGCAACTGACGTACCCTCTTCATCAGCACCTCCAGCTCTGAGAAAAACAAAAAAGAAAGGATTTATGAGAATATTTGGATGATTGTATTTATGAGACAGACATTTGTGACGATATTTATGCATTTCATTTGTGTTTAGAAATATGGAATGTCTGTTTGTAATGGAACTTATGTTTTAGTTATTCACAGTTATTTTATTATATAAGCAGGATGTTACAGGTGAAATCCTACACAGCAATCGAACTTTGGCCGTGTGCCGTCTTCAGGAGACGGCACATATACGTGCCGTCTCCAGGGCAAATTTGACCTCCCCGACCGATAATTTTTGAAAATTAAGAACACGGGAGACGGATTATATACAATCCGTCTCGTATATTATCTCTCCGGGGCTAGTTTTTGCTAATATTCAGAGGGTGGGGCTATTTACAAATATTTATTTTCTGGGGTTAAAAGTGTTAATTACCCTTGAAAATTTAGGTTGGATTACTACTTGGTGGTGTTGTGTGAATGCACAGAATTTTTAAAAAATGACAACACATGGAGGGACTAAACATGAAAAGGGTGCTGATATACTAAGTTTATTTTGCAACCCCTTTTACAAGTGGCTATGTCATTAAAGCAGTACATATTCCATTATGTCAATATATACTCTATTTAAAAAAACGTAAAAAATATGTACATTCAATTCATACATACGAGTATGTACTTAATTTTTATTAACAAAAAAATGCACTTATTAGCCAAATATATATTTCAAAAAAAAAATCAAGCATGCAACAAAATGGACTGCACAGGGTGGCACAACAAAACATTTTCCATATGAAAACACAAGATACAAAGCATATTCTGCATGGATCCCTGTCATTGGTTTCACAAATTAAATGAGTTCTTTCTGTTACAAGCAAAATCACATGCGTGACAATACAAAATCGATATATACAACTCTCGGCAGTCGAGACAGTGCAACAGACAATCCTTTTATACAATGGAGACAAACCCGATGCTAGAAAAAAAAAAAACTCCTAAGAACAACAAAATTTACATATTAGATGAGTGTGTGTGTGTGTCTGCATGTGTCATATGGTGTACCTGTTTCTTAGCAAGCATGCTGTGTGTCCCTTCTACGAGGTGTGGAGGACGAAGAAGAAGAAATGGCAGTGGATTTGTCCAACTCCTCCTTGTCTTTGGTGAATGCTTTACCGAGAACATCTTGGAGTTCCATGTATCTCTTTCTTTTTAGCAGGCGCTCTTCTGAGGTTGCGTTCGCAAGGAAAGCAAGTTCATTTAGGTCATCGTCGTCCATAATTTTGTTTAGTACCTCTGAGCAACGCGGGAAGAAACGCTTCCCAAGTTCCACTGGAAACAATCATACCAATGGTGAACATGTGTCTTGAAGTTTAGTCAGAAATCTCGAACATGGTTTTACCTAACTATTGCCATCATATGATTTTTTTTTATTCCACATCTGTACTCAGTCATTGTACTGGATCAAGGGTCATTATAATTATGTAAAAGCCGAGGAACATATTTCTCATCTTGGTTTATTATTATGAAACATCGCTTTCTGCATAGTAAGTAAAAATATTTGCTTTCACAGACAGAAGTGATCTAGAATCTCAGTATACCTAGAGGATGTTAGTTTTTTTTTTAACAAATAAAGATCTAAAGCTGTATAAAAAATTTAGATATGGATTCCAGATATTGAACCTGCTAAGAATTGTGCAACAAATTTCTGAACATTTAAAGATACAAGTAAATGTCCCTTGAATGATTAAATCTTACTTAAAGGCAAGAAATAAAGCAGAATTTTCAGAAACATTAATGACTCAAGTACGTCACTCAACAAGCTTTAGGACAGATGAACACTTACACAAATCCTTCTAATCCATCCACAGTTGTGGTTTGAGTTTTGGCTGCTTGCATCACACACATGCTACATGGTTTAATTAATCAATTGTGTTCAAAGCAGTAATTGAGAGTATTCTGCGAATTTTTATTTTTTGGCAACGAATCACTAAGATTCAGAAAACCTTTAGGATCCTTTTAAGGAGAGAGTTGATTGTGGTATGACCTGATTCACTGGTAGATGGATAGCACATGCTGGAAAGACATGTCAACAAATTTCATTTTTGAAGATGGTGTTTGTTTGCTAAGCAGGCATTCTGACTCGAAGCAATAAACAAGCTGGATCAACTCTTGCATAAAATTTGCACTGAGAATAAGAACTGAGGTTGAATACCAGTTTTGGAGAGTGCTCTTATTCTGGCTAGATGCTCCTCTTTGATTCTGAATGGTGCCTCATTCAAGTCCACTGTAGACCTCTTTTTTCCTGTTGAAATGTTAGAACTCACACCTAATGTGAATTCCAATGTGCCATCCACTTGGGCAATATCCATCGCAACTTTTGCTTCCATGGGAAATAAAAGCTTTGCCAAACCAACTGCATAAAAAGGGACTACATAAGGACTCCAACAGCAGATAATAAATTACAAAAAAATTAGAGCTGCCAATGATCAAATTAAATAAATAAAACATACAGGAACAGAAAATGAATTTTCTTTTCTCTTTTTTTATAAGGGAAGTTTTGTTGGGTGACAGGGTTGGTATGGGTTGCCAAATACAATAAAAAAAACTAGCTTTTCTTGAGGTTGAAGATCAGTATATAGTTGTTACTCGGTACTACTGTATGTCTCATGTGTGCCTTCTTCAAGGTGAACCTCTTGGAAGTGTATAAGACGGATTGAATACCGGTGTGGTGGAAAAACTGCATGCACCTTACCCCTCTTCAGTGACAAAACCACTCTCAAAAAGTGATCAAATTTTATTTCAGAAAAAAAAGGGTTTGGAAATTATTGTCCACTCCTTTAAGCATGTCTTTCCTTTATTGTTTTTCTTACTTTAACCAGTCAAGACAAGAAAAAACAATGTTGCAAGGGATTGGAAGAAAAGGAGTGTTAGTGATTAGGGGAATGCTTGATGGTTCCTTTAGCTTAACTAGAGGATCATAATCCAACATAAAATAATCATGTTGTTGATGTCGTGTTTGTTGGTCGTTGGCCTCAATCTTGTTATCTAGCAGTTATATGACCATTTAAATGTGCATGTACATGGGAGGTATTTATAATTGTGTATGAGGTGGGCCTATGTTATGCCCATGAGAGAGCTGCAGAAACCAAATTTGAATAACAGATAATCAGGAACTTGGTATCAAACTCTAGACTTGGTTCAGTATTAGTTAGTCTGGCTAGCTTAATTATGTCAGAAAAGTGGGGGTCACCTTGCTGATCAAACAGACCTTAAATACAGGATCTGTGGAAAACTATGGTTGTACGTGTGCATGGGAAAATGACTTACAACATTATCATTGGAAAGGAGATTTCTCTTGTCATAATCATTTGCATCAATCAAGATGAATTACTCAAAGAGGATTGGTAAGGAGGGAAACAGAGACACGGAAGCAGTGGTTTGACTTTGACTTTAACTAAACATGAAATGGGGTGTGAAAATTGTCCGAAAATTGTCCCCTTCTAATCAACTTTATCTATGTAGATGATCTGGGGAGAACACAGCTCCTTTGGGAAATCATTTTGCACTTCAACATGCATGAAGGGAGATGTGTAGATGTCCAGCACATAAACAGATTAGCTGATCAAATTCCACCACCGATCCAATCTTGCATGTCAGGATTAAAGCCTTGTGGGATTATAGATCTTGATCGTATACGCATTTTCTTTAGTATGAATGCCTTAAGCCCCAACCCTTTATTTGATGTCTGGAAAAAACAGAAAAATAAAAAATAGAGTCATGGATTCCAGTATTATTCATCTATTTTCTCTTCCTGTTGATGGAATAGGTTCCATTAGTGGCCTTCCTCAACATTGAGGTTCAGGGCATTTCTCAAAACCTGAGAGTTGGCATGTGAGGGTGTCAAATCATCAGGCTTGGCCACTAGGGATGATCAAGCCAGTGTTGAGAATGAATTGCTAGACAGCTAGCCTTCAGTATATGGCAAACTGGCCAGTTACCAAAAAGGTCTTGCTTGAGCTTGGTTATCAGGCTGGACATGTGTGGATGCAGAATAACAGGTTGCCTCAGTCAACACTATCTGGTCCAAATAACACTCCAATGATGACATGGCATCACTTCTTTGTTGGCATAAGGCTTAGTAGAAGCCCTAGAGTATAAGGCAGATTAAGAGAACCCAAGAATGATTTTAACACTTTGATATCCTATCAGAAACAGTTGGATGCTGCTGAGATGGACATTTAAAAGAAAGGAAAAGTCACAAATGATAGTCCGGCAATACTGGTACATGTTTCATGAATTAGAGCATTAGAGCATCACAATGGAATAGATCCCACCTGAGTTTGGGGAGGGAAATGCAACAGACCAACAGTCAATATGAAAGTTTGATATATGAGGTCCATCATGATTATTTGGCAATATTTTCTACAAGCAGTATTTTTTATCAAAGGAATTTAAATATATATGTTCGTCATGCACTACACTATGTCTTATGGAACACCTCTAAGGAATCAACGATTTTTGGGTGAAACATCTGTTTGGACTTCACGTGTTAGAAAAAAGCAAACAGAGGACAAATCATTAGTAAAGCACGGATTGAAACAGGGAATGTTAGTAATTATGAACCTTGTGCATGGGTGTTGCCATTTTTATAAACTTATTTCTGCATCTATAAACCGAAGAGCTAGCGCACTGATAGGACTGTCATCTCCAAAGGGAGATTTCACTATAAAAAAGTTTAATTCAAAGCAGATATAATATGTACAATTGGATCAGAGCATATCTATGAATGAGTTCCAATAGTAAATTCCATTTTAACAACTAATGCATTAAATGATAACTAGCACAATCATCACCTAACCATAATAATGGGTGTGAACCACTTTGCTCCCAGAGTCTCACTTCTGGGAAACATGGGTAATTTATGTTGCCTGAAATTGGTGATTTAATTTGAACATATGAGTTCTTTCTTTTTTTTTAAGCAATAAATGAGTTCATTGGGTGCTTTTTTTTTAATTCTATTATTACCCAATGTCCATTAGACACTGAAAAGTCTGAGAAAATTGACCCATAAGATTAAAAAAAAATTGAAATACAACAATCGTCTGTCATAATGCATTAAATAACTGAGTGTTAGAAAGAGCGGGTAGTAGTGGAAGTGGAATATTATTCAAGGACAAGGGATAGTGCAAAATGAACTTGGGTGGAGACAATAAAATATGATATGTCAATGAAACAATCCATTTAATGGACGACATGAACCATCGATGGAACTGACTGGAGAAAACAGATGTTTGTATCCGGGACCAAATTGTTAGGATAGAAGATTGATGTTGTTGTTGTTCAGTAGTCAACTATACTTCTATGAGCAGAAGAAGCTTAAGATCCATCCTAATTTTTTTTGCATGGTGGCAAATAATCCAATTGTACAAAAAAATGAAGTAGAAAATTATGCATGATGTCAAATTCAAGATGATCCCAATAAAATACGAAGATGGAAAATTCCTTTAGTTATTGATTAGAGCAAAGTTTGTGGGCATTAGAAATAAACTATCAGCAATTAAAATCTTTCATCAAAGAACACTGGCAAATAATCCACAAAATAACTAATCATTACCATATTACCATCACCGAAAGTAATATGCACATTAATTTCTGAGGATAAGGGAGGTGAAGAAGAAACTTGTAAAGAAGAGTGCCTGTCATAGTTTTGAGGGAAGGGTTGGGGGGGGCACTCTAATAGACATCTGACTCTATTGAGAATTCAACAAGTTTCAAAGCGATTTGAAACAGGTCATAAGAGGAAGACAGTGAACAAATGATACTCAATTTCTTATTTTAATTAAATTTATTTAAGAAAATGGACAAGTTTTATAGATAACATATGAAACACCTAAAATGCATTTCAGAATGCAATGAAGAATGAAATGGATATGTCAATGTCAAACAGAATAAAAAAGTCCTACATAACGACAAAACCCAGAATCAGGTTTGATCAAATTAATATGAAAACTGTCCACAAATTAAATTTTGACACGCTAAATGCTAATGATATATTAGAACAACATGCAAATTAACTTGCCCATAACACCACAACCCCCCTCCCCCCCAAACACACACGCACACTCTCACACCTTATTTTTTCTACAGAATCTAAAGAATCAAAATTGTGGGTTCAAACATCCACACTGGTAGACATCAAATAATAACTAGATTACCAGAAGAATGAAGGTGAATCTAACTCTTTATAAGAGAATGAATGCAATGGAAGATATATGACATAAACTATAATAGTAAGTCAAACAATGGGCAGAAAATTGAATTTTGAAGCACAAGAGATCAAATCAAGATCAGCTACAGATTTTATAACAGAATGGAGGATGATATGATATGGTTAGGATGGGTTCCACTTACCTCTATTTTCAAGATATAACAACTTCATACGCAAGTCATCTCCTGCCTTTGCAAGAGAAACAGAAGCCTCTCCTAGCAGTGGGTCTCTCCGTTCTGCTTGCTCCAAAATCTCAATGCACAATCGGTCCTTAGGAGAAACTGCTCCTTCCTCAGTGCATCTGTAATAGTCTATAGCTTTAGTAAGTCTCTTGGAAATTTGAAGCGCATTCCTTCCATCGAATGTAAGATCAGATGGCCGGGCACCCTTTGTGAGAAGAGAAACAATAATTTTTGGATCTCTTCGCATTGCAGCAACATGGAGGACGGTATACCCCCTGGGATTTCTATGATTAACATCTGCCAGACCAATATCCAGTAGCTCCCCGGTTGTTTTTGAATCACAGTATGCTACCGCATAGTGCAGTGCATATGCATCGTCAAGAGTCACATTTTGGGCCTCTGTCAACAACATCCTCACCAATTCCACGTCATCAGAATCAAGGGCTCTAAGTACTCTCTTCACATGCTTATCAGGATAACCGACACTCTCAGGTGTAGTGAAGCCTAAATTCAGACGCATATCCATGATTTTTTTAACAATTTCTAGTGGGATGGCCTTCTCAAGGGAAATAATATCCAGGTCAGACTTCACCACAATTTCAATGCACTTTGTCAGCAGTCTGATGCAAGCTTTTTCACACATATTTGCTACAGATAGAATCACCAGAACATCATCTACTGCTACTTTTTCAAGAATATCAAGGAGGTGCCGCTGCATTAAGATTAAGAATCTTAAATTTTCATCATGGAATATAATAACAACAAAGGATGAACAAAATTTTGTCACATTATTATGCATATAACAATACCACATGTTTTGGAAACAACCAGAACAGAGCAAATAAAGGAGATTTCAGAAAGAGGACAAGAGTGCTAGTTGATATAAGTTCAGTCAATCATTTCTATGTTTATGATTAATCTATTCGGTAGCCAAAAAGGTTTACTTTGTACCTATCATGTTCATCTACGTCAATGTAAAAGTATAAAGCTACAATCTATTATTTTTAATAAGGAGATGGCTTCATCATATCTGTTATGGTAACAAAGTTGACAGACATGACAGTGCTATACATCTCACAGTAAATATGCTTTAAAATGGTCAAATTCTACATTTTGTCAACAACGTAGAGCTAATGAAATCTATTCCTGTCAGATTAAAACCTTCAGCAGAACCAGATTATCCCTATGAAGTTTTCTACTCTCTCAGATATGGATATTTCAGATGCTTTGTAGTGAAAGTTTTTATCTTTCTCTAAAATTCTCTCCTTACTGCCAATACATGGGGATAGAGTTCAACATGTCAAGTATATAATGCTGTCTATTTATAACTCATAATTCTCTCATCTCATTTTATCTGAAACTTCAATATACTCGTTTAGTAACCCAACTTCAGAATCACGCAGAACAGAGTTGTCTGCCTTCCAGGGAATTTTGGTTCCTTTCTGTCGCTGGCTCGCTGCTAGATTTTCTGTCTGGCATTTCTGTTGCAAACAGCTTTTGGTTGGTTTTGCCAGAATGACTTTGTTTTCTGTTATGATCTGTCAGTCCTTCTGTCTAAGGGACTCTCTCTTATGTTCTATTCTGCAATTTCAGATTGCGTATGTTGAAGGATTTCCTAAGGTGGGTGGGGAATGCCATTAAAAATAAAGTTTAATTTCCCTCCCTAGTCTCCATACAGATATTATTTCAAAGGAATTTTGTAATGATTTCTATATAGCAATAAAATTCAAAAAAAAAAAAAATCATTGTTTCACTATTGATCCACCAGAGGCTTCCTTGTGGTGGTGAAGCGAGATTATCCAACTAGATCATAATTGTGTGCCCTTTCTAATCACTTTTCTAGATATGCATACTCACATGTAAATGTTTTTTCCCCCAAGAAAGGGTAATAAATTGCAGAGGTTGGGATGAGAGCTTTCGTTCATCCATTACGTTTCAGCATTCTAGGCAATCTAATGCATGCAAACCTTGTACAAAGGAATAGGAACTCATAAACTGCAATTGATTCCTTTGTGTTTCTATTTTTCTATCTTTCTACATATATTTGACTATTTTGCTTTTTAGACCACTATAGGAGATTTCACAGCTATGATTTGGCACCATTTGTCATAATTCTGCCTGTACAAAATCAGTTCTTAGATAATCAATTGCAAATACGTTTTTTAAAACTTTAATATTTGCCTTTGGTTTTCACTTTTTACATGTTAAAAAATCAATAAGATAGCTTTTACGAAAAAAGCTTGTTGAAATCAGCTTTTCTAAATATCTGTTTTTGAAACTTGATTTTGATTCCAAAAATGTCCTTGTAGAAGTTATGCCCAAAATCAAACAAAACACAAAAGCTTTAATAAAATCCACATTGCTTTTACTCCTATTTTTAGTATCTCACTTTTATGAGTATATATGCAGTCACATATAAGTACATCCATTACTATATGCTTTTTATATAAAAAACTGATACCTGAAGGCTAAAAGTTGGATTAAAAATGAGACTTCGATACAACCTAATCCCACTTTTAGCCTTATTTTTAGTCATATACCTTCATATTAAGTGTATATACATATATAAGATCATTCACCGAAATGCTAAAAGTAAGACTAAAAATGGGTCTAGGAGTATCTTTTATTCTTATTCAAACAAAAACAAACCCACCATCAATTACCTGAAAGAGGACAACCAGCTCCGGAATCTGGAACACGTAAGAGGCGAACAGCACCTCCACCATGAAATCCACCGCCGGCCTGCACCCGATGTGCGCGCACCCCTCGTCGACGCACTCGCACGCGCCTTTGCTCACCTGCCCAACCCTCCCCGTGTACATATACCCCAAAATCCCCATGAAAGCCTCCCCCCCAACCTCAACCACTCCTTCGCCTCCCAAAACCTCCCTCAGATCTACAATCTTCACCCCCTCCCCCGCCTTGAAGAGCGCCCTAAAGAACGGACTCCGGGAGATCAGCACGCACCGGTGGACCGGGATGTCCCGGCCTCCGACAGCGACCTTGGCGTCGGAGCAGAAGTCCAGGTCCCGCGAGCGGAGGAGGTTCTCCATGCTCTCCGACAGCCTCCGCAGCGCCTCCACGTCCCCCGTCGCCGCCGCCGCCAGCGGCGGGGGGAAGGGAGCGTAGGGGGAGTCGTCCATGGTCTCGCCGGAGGAAACGCAGCTCGCGTTGTCGGAGGGTTCGCCGGCGTTGATTACCGCCATTTTCTGTTTAATGATTGATTTGTGTTTTGTGGGATGATTTGGAGATGTTTTGAGGGGTTTTGGAGGCTCATCACTGAAAGTGTTATTTTCACACCCTTTGGAATTGGAGTTCGTAGGATTATTTTTATTATTAATAATAATTCCATTTGAGTAACAACAAGGAAAAACTATTTTTCATTTGATTGAAGGGTAAATAAGATTGTATGTATTTATAAAATATAAAAAAATTATTTAACATGTGATACTTTTAATTTATGAGTGATGAAAGGTATACCAATTGTGTGGAATAGTATAATTTTAGGAGAGACATGCATATTCTATTATTCTTATCTTTTTAGCATAATTATACTCACCTATTATTTATAAACAAACAGATTTTCTTGAGTTTTTTCACACACGTCATTCTCTATTCTACATTTATTCTTCTATTTAAATAGGGGTTTTGGCTCCATTTGGAATTATGTTTGGACAAATTTTGTGGCCCAACCGTCAAACGCGGACCAATTTTTTTTCGCTTGCTGTGTTTTCAACATACATCATTTTAATTATATAATATTTAAAAATTTATCAAAACAATGTTTTTGAAAAAACTAGTTGAATTTTCAAAATCTCTCACTCTCATCGCACTTCACAAGGAAAAAAAAATTACATGTAGTTATATTTACAATTTTGCGTATATTTTTTTTAAAAAAAGAAATTATGGACATATCCATTTATTTAAAATAGACTATATTCGAATAGTGATGAGGAGAAACAAATGAATAAAACATAGGAAAAAAGAAAAATAGAGTGCGAGACAACAATAAAAGATGAGAAAATGATAATAAAAAAAAGTTTCTACTACACCAACCTCGCTGCATTTCCTGCCCACTAGTCCTCAACGTGAAGACGATCTTCTTCGAAGTGAATGTGAGTTACTCTCTCAAGATGTCCCAATCAATTATAGATTGATGAGTCTGTTCTTCAATATTTTTAAAAAAGAACTGTGTTCTTCGAAAAATAGTCTTGTTTTTTTACGTGCAATCTTACATACAACAAAATATATATATATATATATATATATATATATATATATATATATATATATATATATATACACTTCTTAAAATAAACTTATAAATTTTCATATGTTTTTCATCAGTGGGTCCATAAATTTTTTTTAAAGTATATATACATCATTTTTTTAGTGAAGAATATATGTTTCATTGCATGTAATATAATTATTTTGTTTCATTGCATGTAATATAATTATTTTCCTTGAACTTGCTTTGTGGGTGAATTAAGAGCGGAAAGGTGAGTGTATCAATTTGTTTTCCGTGGACGGTGGGATTTGGAGGCAAGTCAACGGTTGAGCTGACGTGGAGGATGAGGAAGACTGGGACAAGTGTGTCGTTTTTTTAAGGATTTTATTGTGGCGTACCGATTTAAGTGGTCTTCGCCGACATTGAATGACGTCATAAATTTTTGACGTGTTCTAAGGTACAGTATATCGCGTTGTTTCGCCATCATTATGGACCAGGAAGGTATTTAGAGGTCCCTGGAGAGCGGGTCGGGCCGGGTCGGGTCGGACGTACCACGGGCTGGGCCGACCAGACTTCCATGTAGGCCTTTCTTATTTAGATATATATTTTAAATAAAAATAAAAACATCTGTGGTCTGTGTTTGAATGATAAAATAAATTGAGTTTAACATTTTTTAAAATAATATGTTTGATGTTCAGATTTTTTTTCAAATATACACTTATTTGTTGAAGTATATACTGTTATAAAAATTAAATTATAAATTAAGATGTGCTATTATATTTTTTAGAAAATAAATATAATTTTTCTAAAAAAATTTCATAGACTGCGCTATCACAGTTTACGGGTGATTAGGGGTTTGCTTCTGGATTGTGGATGAAGCTGCAAAATAGATTTGAGTGTATCAATGCTCTTTGGAAAATGCTAGACTGAACCATGCATCCAACCTCAAATGCAATTCACAATTTTTTTATTAAAAAAATAGCATACCTCATATAATAAGGTGTGTATTTTATATACTATAATGAATTGTATAGACTAACTTATAAGATGTGTAAAATTTTTTCTAAAGAAGTAATACCTCATTATAGTGAAGGAATTATAAACTTGAATGGATTTTTTTTTTTGTTATAAAAGGCCTCCAAGGAGGCAATAGAGTTCATTCTACAAAACCTTACAAACCCTGACTAACAGTCTCCTAAACCAGGCTAATACAATTATGTATACTGAAAACATAACGGGAAATAGAAGACCTGATGCTATCATTATCCAATTGATAAGACAAACATCCTCTTGTGTAAAGCGCGCTTGGCGTGCGAGGACCTCCGAGCTCCGAACAAACTCCCGAGGAACCTTGAAGAAACAAATATAGTGGAACATATGGGCCAACATCCTGATCTAGTTGAGAACATTTCTAATTGGTGAAGGACCATCACCTGGACCATAAATTGCATTGATGATTAGTTGTGCATCAGCACAAACAAACACCAATGTGGCCCCCAAATCATGGGCAAATCGAAGCCCACGATAGATAGCTTCAGCCTCCATGACTAGAGGTGAGGACCAAGGCCAAGCGTGAGCTCCAGCTCCGAGTACCTGAAAAGGAAGATCTCGAACAATAATATAGGCTGCACCAGCAGCACGAGAAGCAATGTCCACACTGCCATCAGTTAAAATATAGACAATAGAAGTTGGTGCTAATGATGACCGACAGAGTGAAGGACAATTCAAGGACTGTGATTGAAGAGAAATGGACTGAGGGAGAGTATCCGTCATGGAAGGTTGTAAACGGCAACATTCCAAAGCCCTCGCGAGGGCCTTCCGAGCCACACCTGATGAGAGAGGATGGATGCCTCTAAAAAGGTAATCATTCCTGGTTTTCCAAATTTTCCAACACATAATACAAAAAATAGACTTCCGTAGAAGACCATTCCATAGTCTACACCAATGTTCATCTCCCAGTAGTTCATCCCAACTGCTAGCCTGCCAAAGTATTAGTGGTGGACGAAAATGCTCGGGGATGCTTTGCCAGCAATTGGCAAAGAATAGACACTCTCGAAAAAGATGGTTGATGGATTCATTTGGTTCGTGGCAAAAAACACAGTCCGAAGGCATATAAATTCCAATATTGTTCAAGTAGACTCTAGTTGGAAGTCTGCCCCAAAGAAGTTTCCACCAAAAGGTCTTCATGCGTGGTAGAATTGGAAGCTTCCAAAGAGACTTCCCTATAGGGCGGGGAAAAGCAATCTGAGGTCACAAGGAATGTGCAATTTGACGGGTTGAAGGGGTCCCTGACGAAGAATCCTCCCAACACCAGTATGCTCTGCCTTCCCGCGGTTGTGGAGGCGTAGATTTGAGAATACTCTCAGCCCAATAATCAAGAAAAATTAATCTTACTTCATTAACACGCCATTGACCTTCAAAGACCACTTGTGATAATCGATATCCAAGATAGAAATGCATTTGATTCATACAAATAGGAATACGAGAGAAAGGAATGGTAGAAAACCATGGGTCGCGCATAAGTTCGATGTCATCCATATTCCCCGGCAGCCTACAGACATGTTCTCTGATCATACGAAGGCCAGAACAAAGCAAACGCCACACTTGAGAAGATCGTGAGGATAGATGAATTTCCCAAGGGTTGCCTTGCCAACCATATCTAGGTCTGAAAAAAGGCCCAGCGAATGAAGGTATAAGGAGAACTAAGAAAGCAATCTTACCCAACACCGCTTTCCAGGTGATGATTGTATCAGACAAACCCAAGCCCCCTTCGATTTGTTTGCAGGTGACAATGTCCCAATGAAGCAAATGAATCGGGTGAGCCTGATGGCTACCCCCCATAGAAACTGACGAGAAATTTTATTCATCCGTTCTGCTCCCCCATGGTTTAAAGCAGCCGCTGACATAGAATGTAGAGGCAAGGCATTAAGAACAGAGCGAATCAAAATTATCCGGTCTGCAAAGAAAAGAAAGCCAGATTTCCAGGACGCCAACCTGTTCGAAACTTGTTGACCACATATTGGGACTGGATTTTATGTAGATTATCCTTCTTTAGATTGGTCCCAAGGTATTTCCACTGATTTCCTTCTAGTTGTACTTTTAAAATACGGGTTATCCATCGACGGAATCGAGGATGGATACTAGGAGAGAACCTAACAAAACTCTTCTGCCAATTAATACTAAGTCCAGTCAACTCATGAGTTTGCTTCAACACTGATTTGATAATCACACATTGATCTGGCCTGGCCGTGCTCACAATCATAAGATCGTCTGCAAACATGGTATGAGTAAGGGCTGGTGGTTGTCGCTGACCATTGAGTCTGGCATCAGGTTGGTAACCGATGAGCAAACCTTCATCTCTATGATGTCTAAGGATCCCAGATAGAACCTCAGCCACTAGAATAAAAAGATAAGGAGATAAGGGGTCACCTTGGCGAAGCCCGCAGCCCATCTGAATCCAGTCAGTAGGAGAACCATTGACTAACATCGCAGCTCGCACCTGTGAGACACATGCCTGTATCCAAGCAATCCACTGGATTGGGAACCCCCAACATTTAAGTATCCTAGTCAAACATGACCATTCAACAGAGTCGTAAGCACTTGCCAAGTCAAACTTAGCTGCAAAAAGCGCATGCTTCCCTTTACGCAACTTGAGGTTGTGCAGAACATCCTGGATTAGAAGAAGATGTCCATGAATCGATCTACCTTTAACAAATGCCCCCTGTTCAGCCACAATAAGACCAGGAAGCTTCAGTCGAGAGACCAATATCTTGGATATGATTTTATACTTTGTATCACAGACACTTATTGGATGATAGTCCTTTAGTGTTTGTGGATTCTCCTTCTTGGGAATGAGGACAACATGAGTCGACCCCCTGGAAGCCGGCATGGAAGCAAACTGATGAAACTGTTGAATGGCTTTGAGGACGTCCACATGGATGACAGGCCAGAAATTCTGGTAAAATTCACCGGGGAGCCCATTCGGCCCAGGAGACTTATTTCAAGGCAGTGCTTTTACTGCAGATTCAATTTTTGCTTCAAAAAATGGTTTAATTAGATCGGCAGCTTCAAACTTAGATACCTGTCGAAGAAACAAGCCATCCGGGCGTTGAGCAAATGCCGAATCCCTAGAAGCCCAATGAAGCTGAAAATGTTCTGTAATATGTGCCCGGATCTAATGAGGTTCAGTGATTTGCACCCCCTCCAATGATCGGATTTGACATATACGATTGCGCGAACGTCGCCTATTGACTTTTGCCTGAAAGTACTTTGTATTTTGATCTCCATAACTCAGCCAATGATTTCTAGCTCGTTGAGCCCAGAAAATCTCCCATTGATTCTCCAGAGCATAAACCTCATTAGTTTTTTTATCAAATTTGAGCATCTAAGGCAATATTACCCTGCCCATCTTGTTCCTTGGATAATAGAAAATTCAAAGATCTATTAGCATTTTCCAGACGATGCCTAAGGTTACCCACCCGGTCTCTGTTCCATAACTTTAATGATCGCTGAGTGTGATGAGTTTTTTGCTGAACTTGGCCCATCGGAGAAGCCATGCCCGGTTGACTCCAAGCATGTCTAACAATATCTGTAAGGTCCGGGTACTGAAACCAAAACTGTTCAAATCTGAAAGGTTTAGAACCTTGTGGAGTAGGTGGGAAGGAATCTATGAGCAGCGGAGCATGATCAGAGTAGGTTCTGGGAAGAATGGATGTCACAGTGTCAGGAAATAGTTCTAACCAAGAAGCCGAAGTGAAGGCTCGGTCAAGTAATTCCCAAATCCGATTAGGCCATTGCCGATTGTTACACCATGAGAAGGAAGGACCCTGGTTGCGTAAAGGTTGTAATTCTCCACCATGCACCCAATTTCTAAAATCCTGAACCGCTGAAGACACACAGAAAGGTAAACCTCCCCGTTTATCGCCGCTGTCTAGGAGAGTATTGAAATCCCCTGCTAGAAGCACAGGATGACCTGTCCTAATAACTTCAGAAGATTCTGTCCAAAGAGAGCTTCGAATGATTGAATCTGGGCTGCCATAAATTCCAGCAATAACGACATCAGGAGTATGATGACTAGATAATACCACATATAAGGCTTGGTCATGCCCGCGACAACAGTGGATACCCTCGTTAGTAGTCTTCCAACAGGCCACTAAACCGCCGCTATGACCAGTCCCCGAGATGCTACAAGAGGTAAAAAGAGGTCCCATGCGCCAGCAAAAAACCTCCAATTGATCCGTAGTTGTATGTGTTTCTAAGAGAAACAACAAATCAATATTATACATACGAAATAGGTATTTACAATGAGTATGTACCGCCCGCCGTTGTAATCCTCGACAATTCCAAAAGATGCACTTCATAATATTAGTTATTGAGAAGGAGGTAGCCCCTTGGGATTGGAGCTAGAAGAATCAGTAACATATGCTTGACACTCCATGGATTGAGTGTCATCCAGGGTAATCAGAGAAGACTGTGATACGGCATTATCCCATGATCTTCTAAACATTTCTAATGCTTTAGAGGTATGATGACCAGAGTAGGTTACTTCCTCTGCTTGTGTTGAGTCTTCCTCTGCGCCCTTCGTTGCTTGGGTATCCAATTGTCGTTTTTTGTTTGAATTTTGGACCGCCTTTTCAACCAACACGAGGGCTTGAGATGGTTCCGGGGTGACAACTTTCTGACTGGAAGGTTTTGTGGCCTGTGATGAAGCATGTTGTTGTGGCAGAGATGAGCCATGCGAATTCCCCGTAGGTTGAACTATCGGAGATTGACGAGGCCGTATATCCATATGCACTGGAGGAGAATTCTGGGGCTAACATAAGCTGAAGCACCAGTAGCCATATATCCTGGCCGCGAACCATTGATAGGATGGGGCTTTTGGTGAGGAGAAGGTGACGGACTAGCATTTGTAGATTGCTGAAGACGAGAGGAGTTACGATCAGGCGTACCCAAAATGCTAGGAGCAACTGGAATTCGGGAACCCACCGGCCTAGAACGCTGACGAGGTGGGACTATTTGCCACTGATCTTCCTTAGCCACAGAGACAAAGTGTGAAGAAACCGGCGAAGGAGAACAGTATGATGTATTGTGCTTGCACTCTGAACTGGGGCATTATGAACATCCCCGGGAGGAATTTCACTGGATGTGACACTGGGACGTAGAGTGAGTTATTCGGCCACATTTTTGACAAACCATTGGTATCTTCTCATAGACGAAACTCTGCCATCGTTTCTCCTCGCCAATCCATATGCCAGGACACAAAGGCATGCGAAGGTCCATTTCCACTAAGGCACGGTGTATCTGCACCGCCCGACCTCCTCAACTGTAGTTTCGATCCGGACATGCATTCCGACAAACTTGAATGAATTGATTGTATATATATATATATATATATTGTTATATAGTGATATAATACATTAGATGACATAATGTATGCAAGGACAAATGACTGAAAAAATGTCTAAGGGCATAGGGAGAACAAAAAAAATAAAACCCGGTGGAAAATGATACATCCATTCGAGCCCCATTGCAGTCTCAATTGCAGTCCACACTGATTTTCTTTTTTTAAAAAATCATGCACTCTCCAAATGAAGTACATGCTGTTATATGAAATGAAATATATAATGAGATATATTAGTACATTTTTTTTAAAATTAAATAAATAATAAAAAAATTATTAGTGTATTTTTTTTTTCAAGTTAAAAAAATAAAAATAAAATTTACGCTATATATTATGATAGAACCCCATACACTATAATAGCGCAGTATATACTACGTTATCATAGCGTATGAGACTGCAAAACGGACTGTAAAATAGACCGCGTGTATCAACACTCATGCCCTGGTAGAGGAGGTCTCTATCGAACGGCCCATGCAATAAGAATGCAACTATACTAGCATAACATACTATATACTTGATTAGGCAAAAGTGATTGCTGCAGGAACGCCTGAGTATATCAATATTCTTTTAGCCCCCTTTCCCATTGTTCATTTAGAAGATGGGGAGCATTACATAAACCCCTTAAACATGGAACCCCGGCCACCCCTCTATTTTGTCTTTTATGGCATGGGGTTTCCATCTTCAACCAAAAAAAAAGAAAAAAAAGGAAGAAAAAGGAAGAAAGAGAAATAAAGAAAGAGAGAAGGGTGCTGGGAGTGGCTAAGATGAGGGGAGGAGGTGGTGGCGACGAGGGAGGACGTGGTGAAGGGGGAGAGAGAGAGAGAGAGAGAGAGAGGGGGGGGAGGGGGAAGGATGGAGGTGGCGGATCGGATGAGGGCAACGGAGAAGGTGGGTAGAGTGGTAGGGGCCTAGAGAGAGAAAGAGAAAGAGAGGGCAGGCGACCATCATCTTCAGCTTGTCGGCTTGTCTCTACTCGCCGCTGCAAACGCGCTCCACCTCTCTCCCAACTCCCTCTCTCTTCCCCTTCTCTCTCTCTATTTTTTCACTCTTCTTTTTTTGTTTAATGGGAGAACCCCACCCCCAATTTTGCCTTTTTTTTTCTGGGGTGGGGTTATGATTTTAATTGCCCCCTTAGAAAATACAAAGATACATAGATCCATGTACATTTTATATGAATGCACATATTATTTGTTACTTTTTAGACTAAAAATACATATTCACTTTTTAATGTATAGTTTGCCCAATGAAATAATATAAAAATTTGATTTACACACTTAGAATATCTTTACAAGCATTATTTTTACATGTATTTGCAAAATATTTCTCCTTACATATAACACAACTTAAAAAAAGTAAATATACTGACATAGACATTTAATAAAACTGTTAACAATCCCTAAATTAACTGCACATTAATAATGTGGCATCTAAATTCTATTACTTGGGGACCTCGGGCTATGTAATGCATGTTCTTTTTTTAATATATTTTATGCCTTTTTTCCTTTATGCTTATGTCACCTATTCTCTTACTTGTTAAACTCACTTGTAATTTATTTTTGTTAGTCATGAATGAACTCTTACTTCGCAAAAAAAATTTAAATTAAAAAAATATATCTAATGTTAAGAGGTTAAGCAATTGAATATTTTTATTATTTAAGTATCAATTATAAATTAAATAAATTATTTGATGAGCGATAAGAAGTGTAATTATTTTTTGTGATGTTAGAGGCATAAGAACATCTATAAAAAAATTACTCACTAAATATTACACCTGGATATTTAGAATCCGACTTATTAATTTTGTGATTTTCTATTTTCACCTTATTTTTTACTAAAAATTTGATTTTCAATACATTAAAAAAAACCACCAATCAAAAGGTAGATTTTTGTAATTTTTAGATAAAATCATGATGAATCAAAATCCCCCTTATAATATCACCAACTCAATGGTTACTAATTTTATGTTTCTTAATAATCCACCCTTTAACCAATTAATTTATATGTTTCTATTGTTTTAAGATTTTGTAAAAGAAAAATAAATTTAAAGTCCATTTAAACCATGCGTTTTGAAGGGTTATGTTCATAAATCACTTTTCCATGTTCCCTATTTATTATATATTATAAAATTCAGACAACTTTGATCTTTCATAAAATGGGAACAATCATTCATGCATTAACTTTTGGAGCTCCTGGACATGTTTTGAATTTTTTTCGAGTATATATTTATATTTATTTAATGGCACATCATATTTAATTTAATGCCCATATATTGATAGGGGGACTCCATGGAATCTCTTTGGTAGACTTAGAGAATTTCTTTCACGTAGATAACATAAAATTATTATTAGATAATTAAGTGTGTGTCAAATGTGATTTCATGCAAAAATTTATGGGTTCCAAAATAGCATAAATAGAGGTGTAAAAAGTAACAGGTTAGGTTGGCATGGCACGAGGCATAACACGTTAAGAAATTAACACGACACAACACGTTAAGATATATGGGTCATACCAGGCTAGTCTTACGTCACATGGACTCTTTCTAGTACGGCATGTTAGTGAGCACGACATGGTAGACACGGCATGACACAACAATTCACAGTAGACAAGCCATATAATATATTGAATAAGTATCTTATCTTATTGTTTTATCAAGTACATATAATGTTTTGTGTGTATATGTATATGTGATATATTTATATATTCTTGTGTGTATAATATTAAGAAAAATACAATTTAAAATTTAAAAAATAAAGAATTTTTTTTTAAATAACAAGCTGGCCCACTAGGCCCATGGGCATCCCACGGCCCGGCGGACTAGGCTTGGCCCGGCCCATTTGACACCTCTACCGTATAAACTGTTACTATAAATCATTTACTATGGCTGTTAGTAAAACCGTCACTATAAAATGGTCGTTGTAGACCAATTTTCCTGTAGTGTTTTTTCAATATATAAAGTGATAATTTTCAACCAAGTATATGGCACTTAACTTCACCGGATCACATTTTCCATAGATTAAGTACATATTGATGATTAAAATATCATCAATATTACATGTTTATGTAGGATTCTCAATAATATCTATATGAAAATTTTTCAATAAAAAGATCATAATGAGATCAACCAAGGTCACCAAAGAGCACGATGAACATTAATCCATCATCCTTGGAAAGATAAAGTTCAATTTTTGCCACAGAGATCTCACAACCAAGGTCACCAACGGCCCTACGATGGCTTGTGGCCATCGCGGAATGTCTACAGCGACGGATAAAGGCCATCGGGGATAGTTGAATGGGAGCGAGGGCAAAGCATGGGGTTCCCATTAGTAGGAAGAAACACCAACACTAGAGACAAAATGGTTATTTATGGTATCAGAAACTATATATGTAGGTACAAAATGTGGATTTTGTCTTTCATTTGTACAATTTTTTTTCTAGATGTGTTTGCCCTTTTTTATTAACATTTGAAGTAACATGAGGTGGCCCTCTTTAATGCTTTGACAAGCTCTTCTAACAGAAAAGAATCATTAATTTTTATGTATATATGCCCTTTTTTTTAATCCGTTTTTCTCTTTATATAATTATGAAGAATTTCAGTTAAAAATTAATTTCATATATTTTGATTGATCTTCACTGGTCTTTGTGGTGGTTGGCGTGACATTTCTGAACTTTATTGTATATATAATTAATTATTTCACATGATTTTAAAATAAACATGAAAAATAATTTGTATGTTTGAAAATCTTGATTTATATCTCAACCATTGATCAATGATTAATTGTTGTTGATTAAACTGTTACATGTATTGGTTGTTTTTATTCATGTCGAAGCATATGCAAACTTAACATATATAAATTTGTCCCCAGTGGCCACAGCACAACGGTTCAGGGTTTGCCTGGTTAAAGGGGAAGTCTTGGGTTCGAGTTTTGGCGCTGACTTACCCACATGTTTGTTGGCGATTATTCGAAAGAATTTTCCGTAGGACCGGGACAAACATGCGGAAGTAGCTTTCCCAGTTCGATCATAAGATCAGTCACGGGGAGTCCCTCCAATATATATATATATATATATATATATATATATATATATATATATATATATATATATATATATACACACACACACACACACACTCGCGATTAGGTGTGGCGAACGGCAGATGCAGCCGCGACGTGGGCCATTTGATCGCGGGTCCATCGCATCCGACGGTCGATGTGAATCGCACCCGACCGTTCGATGCGATGGACCCGTGATCGCTGCCGCACCCGCCGTTCGCCACACTGAATCGGTTCCTATATATATATATATATATATATATATATATATATATATATTTGTTTGTTTAAGTGATCTCATTAAAACTATAGATTCAATTCTGTCAAACATATGGATAAAAGTAAATTAATGAAATCATATTAATGGAAATACAATTCAGAAGAGAAGAAGCAAAATAAGATAATTAATGGATATGATACATATATTTGAAGTAAATCAAAACATACATTCTACAAGACACAAATAACTGATATTTGTTTGTTTAAGTGATCTCATTAAAACTATAGATTCAATTCTGTCAAACATATGGATAAAAGTAAATTAATGAAATCATATTAATGGAAATACAATTCAGAAGAGAAGAAGCAAAATAAGATAATTAATGGATATGATACACATATTTGAAGTAAATCAAAACATACATTCTACAAGACACAAATAACTGATTTTGCTTTCAGACAATGACAAACATTTCCAACCCTATCACAAAGTTCTAAATACAGAATTTTCTTGACAGCAAAGGAAACAAAGATTTTTCCTGGAATCACTATAAACCATATTGATTTGTTAGCTTGTATTCCCTCTCATATCTTTATGGATTTCTGGTCTAGGTGAAGTGTTGGAGCTACAAATATTTTTCACTCACAACTTGTACCGGCCAATTCCACGAAGTCAAATATAATATAATTGATGTATTAATTAAAAAACATAAATAATTTGCAACAACTTATTAAAGTACATAAATCCATTGTAGGGATCCAATTTGATACGAGTGTTTCATGTTGGTTCACCAAGGGGAGTGTGATCATTAATTCTCCTTACCTATAAAGCAAATTTGTTTTCTCGTGGGTATATAATTTTTACTGATTTGTCTACTCCTTGTAAGAAATAAATGATTTGATTAAGTTGTAATAGGATGAGATCAAATCTCAACAGAAAGATTTAGTCAACAAACTTTGTTGAGATTTGTATGTAATCTCTTTTATTAAGTTGTAATATCTCGTATTTATGTTTCTCTCATTTTTCTCTCCATCTCTTCTTTTAGGCATTATCTTTTATTTTATTTTATATTTTAGATTTTCTACACTCCTCACATGAATAAAACTCAAGCATGATTCCCTCACTCAAGAGGGGGTACATCAATCAAACTACCATTCAAATATGTTTTCCTATTCAATAATGACTGTGCAATTAAAAACTAAGGGAAGATAAATAAAGTATAAACATTAATAAGAGATGACCAATGGCTTGTTTCTAGTTCTCTATATAAATGCATTTTATTTAATATAAGTTGACCAATATAAAGTAGTCGGTCATACTTAAGAAAGCTTAAACCATCAGATGGCATTTTTCCAAACCTAATATAGAAATCCATCTTATTTGGCCATCAATATCTGCAAACACCATCTTGAGTTGTATATTTACAACAGTTCATCTTCATTGGATATCCCTCTTCACAATACACTTTAAACAGATATGATCATTGTCCCCAAATTCAATACCTCACCTGATCATTTTTTGATCTTGAAAGATACTACTTTGTCAGACAAATTGTTTAGAATAAGAATTCCTACTAAAAGTTCTATGTTCAACCAATCTAACCAAAACCATAAAGGTTCAATTTAATTTGGGACACTAATACACTAACATATTTTTGCCATCATTTGTAGAGTTATGAATAGTCTTGCAGTATATGAAAACAACATACGTTGTCAGAAAAAAATGCAAAAAATATATACATTTTTCAATTTATTCAAGTATATACTTCACTTTTTTTGTGGAAGCATGCAATTTATTAGACAATGCAAAGTGACTGCAAGAATGATTAAGTACAATATTATTCGATTTTTTGAGTTAACGAATGGCGAACTTGTGATGCAATGAGTCCATGATGAAACAAACCTATTCTATTT
This sequence comes from Acorus calamus, assembly GCA_030737845.1. Lineage (NCBI taxonomy): Eukaryota > Viridiplantae > Streptophyta > Magnoliopsida > Acorales > Acoraceae > Acorus > Acorus calamus. The sequence goes on along the minus strand of CM060864.1, from coordinate 3,381,747 downwards.
TGAATAGTTTGTGATCCCAGTTAGGTCAATTAGATTCTAAGCAATAGTTGTTGAGACTTCACCATCTTGGTTCCCCCCTCCCCCCATCTTTTCTATATATGCAAACAAAAAAAACATTGGGAAACAAAGGCCCCTAACTCCCTATCAGTCATAACGAACTTTCTTTCTTTTGTTTTGGTGTTTGCTTCCATGAAACGAGTGTGTTGAGCCCCCTAAATGAAGACAACAGAAGGCACGTACACACAAAAGTAATTGCTTGTTGGGAATGCATGGGGGCCATGCATTTGAATGCATGGGAAAGTAGAAAAGATTCCACCCACTATTAGCTTTTTCTTTGAGCATGTAAACTCTTCCCCTTCTTCCCCAAACATAGCAAAACCTAGTTTTTTTTATTGGGTGTTTAATAGAGTGTCATTTATTATGTCATTTAGCTCATGTTTGGCAACCTGATAAAAACTGGGATAAAGGTTCTCCGTGTTTGGAACATTAAAAATAAAAAAGATTAGGTCACCTCACAAATTAAATAGATTGGAGTTACTCATCGCTCGATAGGAGACTAAACAAGAATTATAAAACAATCTCACATGTTAGATATGTAAGGTTATCACATGTGAGTCTCTTATTAGATATGGACCAATTCTAATTTAATCTTATGAAAGAATTTTTTTTTTATGTCTGATAAACTTATATCCAAGTTTTATTTGATTATATCTTAATTTTTTTTAACATGGCCGGGTTATTTATTCTTCTCTTTGTAACTTTTATTTACTGCCATAAGATTTCAAAAACACAATGGATCCTACTAAAAAAAATAAGAGGAAAAAAAAAGTGGACGGACTCCTAAATTTAGATAAGTATGTGATGTAGTGTACGAATACATTCTTCTACAGATTCGATCTAAGGAACGAAATTGGAAGACTCCAGCAGCACTGTTGATTCTTCAAGAAGAATAACAGTGCGTTGTGCTTCAATAATATGTTGATTTCTTCATAATTACCAGATGATTGGAAATTCTATGTAGATGTTAATCCTCCTAATATAACAAAATACTATAGAGAAAATAAATAAATTCTAATAATCAATAATAATCTGATTAATCAATTGGTTTACATGCCTATTTATAGAATAGAGAATCCTTAACAGATTAGGATCTCAACTAATTATCTAAATATGTAAACTATGATCTTAACATATTAACTAAATTTATAAAAATAACAAATACATCTTTATTTAATCCTAACTAATATTCAAATTTGAATTTAAATCAATATTTGAAATTCAAATTTGAATTTAAATCAATATTTGAAATTCAAATCCTAACAAACTCAAAATTATTAAAATTGTAAATCGATCATCATCATCCATTTGGTAGTCCTCAATGTCGATCGAACTGTTCATGATCTTACTACATCAAATTTGTGTAACTTTTTACATTTGAGAAGCCCATTGGAGATGGTTTTCAGGGACTCTACAAATTTAGTTGAAGTCCCTAAAATGTCATAGGAGATGCTTTAAGGTAATTAATGATAATAAATTTGTGAACTTAGGTGAATCACAATGATCATAAATATAATAATTAAGATTCTATTCCATCTTATTTATCAACTGTTGAGTCATTGTGTAACAGATTATTTTCTCACAACCCACTAACAATGGGTGGCCACATTGCTCTCTCCATCACCTTCTACTGTGAGAAATTATTCTTAAAAGCCAACTGATCTAAAGGTATTTTGAATTCTAATAAAAAAACAGGTTACCCAGTAAAAATAAAATAAATACAACAGTTATATTTTGATGGTGGCCTAGCTAGAAAAGGAAAAAGTTTCCTTGAATAGATCATGAACCCTAAACAAGGCTCACACTCTCAATAGAGATGCATGGACACTTGTCCTTTTTTTTTCTCCTCATTTTTTATCCCTCCAACAAATCCTCATTAATTCATCATGGTACCTCCACCCTCATTAAATTCACAGCCAGAGCCCTCTCAGTTCAGACACTGCACAGCAAGTCCCCAGTTTGGAATTTTGTGTTATTATCAGTCCTCCCTTTCTCTCTCTAACTCTCTCTCTCTCCCCCCCTCCCCTCTCCACTCTCTCAGTTGAGTTCCATTGGTTGATGTTCATGGAAGTTGTGTGTTGAATCAAAAGAGATAGAGGAGGACTGACTGTTTTTTTTATATATATAAAATATATAATAGGAGAGATGGGTCACCACTCATGCTGCAACAAACAGAAGGTGAGGAGAGGCCTATGGTCTCCAGAAGAAGATGAGAAGCTCATCCAGTACATCTCCACCTATGGCCATGGCTGCTGGAGTTCTGTCCCAAGACTAGCAGGTGAATTTCACACACACACACACACCCCACCATTTCCATTGTTGTATTTTTTAAACCCCCAACTAGTTTCCTTATAAAATTTTCTTCTTTTTTTTTAAAATTAATTATGACAAAATGTTAACATGGAACATAAATGGCCATGCAGGTTCTTCTTGCTTTCCTGTTCATAAGAGTGATGCCAGTTTATTAACCCTTATCTAGAAAGATAATTTTTTCTTTTTCAGACTTTCAAAATTGATATATTTCATGGAAGAAAAAATTTAATCTAGAAAACCAAAATTAACACAAGAATGAAGGATTATTCAAACATAATTTTTCTGAGTGTTTTAATAGAATGAATATAATAATGAACGTTAAACTGGTCTATAATATTTGTTTCTAAATTATATCAATGCACCCAATTTTTTTCTCGCTTGTCACCAAATATCTTAATAGAGATGGATAAGTCTCACTTTCTCTCTCTCTCTCTCTACATTATTATATTTGATGTTCCTGATTATTTATGATTTTCAGGACTACAAAGATGTGGGAAGAGTTGCAGATTAAGATGGATCAACTACCTTAGGCCAGACCTAAAACGAGGGAGCTTCACCCAACAAGAAGAATCACTCATTATTGAACTCCACAGGATCCTAGGCAACAGGTACAAAAGGAATCAATGTAAAAATTTGTTAATATTTCAAACCCCCCCCCCCCCCTAAAAAAAAAAAACTGTTTTTTTCTCCTTTACATGTGATATTCTATATATGGACAGATGGGCTCAAATAGCCAAGCACCTCCCAGGAAGAACAGACAATGAGGTGAAGAACTACTGGAACTCCAGTCTAAAGAAGAAACTCATCCTCTCACATGGACTTCATGGCCTCAGCCTTCCTGAGATCTCAAGCCAAATCTTCACTTCTACTGAGGATCTCTTGTCCATCAACACCTTCCCAAATCAAATGTTCTATCCCCAAGGCCAATTCTACCCAACAACAGTGCCACAAAACCATTTTCATGAGGACCCCAGTGCAAACATGTTCAGCTACATCTCAGACAAGGACACTAGTAGTGTTGTTAGTGCTGTCAATGTAACTCCACCTGACATAACATGGTTCATGGAATTCCCCCACCAACACCAACACCAACAGACCAAGTTTGCCATGCCTAGTGAGCCACCAATTTCATCGATGCCCGAGCTTTGCGAGATCTCTGACAGTGGAGAGGTTCCATTAGTACAACCATACCCAATGGTGCACGAACTCTACGATCCACAGAGGTCTGTGAATCAGATTGTCCACATCGGTATCGCGATGGGATCGTCGTCGATGTCATCATCTTCTTCTAATGTGGTTCCCTACCCTGGCTTCCATCGAGCAACTATCACCCCACCAGTCAATGGGATCAATAGGCTTAATTTGTGGGAAGTAGTAAATAATAAATATATGATGCATTTATCTTAATAAAGAGGTGTGGTGAATTGGTTTGTTGTTGCTTAATGTGGGGGAAGTGATTTAGAAGTAGAAATCTGCATAGGTTGTCTGAGCCCTCTGTGTTTTGCCTTGTTTGGGTATTGGGGGGTGCTGTGCACTGCAAACATTTGTACAGGTCCTATGTTACATGGAATTATTGGAAGCTATTAATGTATTTGTTCTCTTCCCCTCCCCACATCTCTTTTATAGAAAAATATATTAAGAAGGAAAAAGTGCTCCCAAATTCATAGTGAACATATTTTATTTAGATCATTGCAAAGTAATTTTGGATTTGATTCACTATGTGAAAACATGCTCATGGCAGTAACATTGCTCAATCTGTTGTCTTACAACACAGTTTCTGTGGATGCATTTCCTCAAACAATGAAACACTTCTTAAATGTCTCTTTGATGTCCACAGGGACCTCCACTTTCCTAGATGGATTTCAAACATGCCAATTTCATTTATAGTTAGCAAGGGAAAAGAAGAACATTACTACAATATATATATACACATACTCAGAGGCAATTTTGGTTGAAAGAGTAAGTTCGAAATTATAAAGGAAAAAATATAATGTGAATCGTCCAACAAATAATCATGTTGATTAATATAAGAGCGTGTAGACAGGCCCATGGACAATCCAAATATCTCTATGACCATCTAACAAGGTATATACCTCTTTAAACGAGATATACATCTCTTTAGAAAAAAAATCATATTTTAATTTAATTGATCCATGTAATATATGCATCACGAATATATATACCTCATTAGATAAGATTTACCATTTTAAAAAAATTAAAATATGTGCTAATTATTTTCATCAGACTGACTTGTGTGGACTATCCCTAACATATAGATTAATATAGATGAGTAAAATGGCGAGGTTTAAACATAATTGTTTATCCACAAAAATCGATCTCATTGTCATTCCTATGAATGCTTAGGCTTTGTTTAGATTCATGTGTTGGTCAATTATGCATTTCAATATCTCAAAAAAAGCTAAAGGATCGTTTGAATCCGCGGTTAGACGGATTTTATGGTGAGAAACATCGCTTATTGTCATCATGGATCCAAACAAGTGTAATATTTGCATTTATTAAAAAAAACTGGGTGTTGTAGGGTAATTTTATTTGCCTTTGAGAAACTATCATAACACCACTTCTCTACCACCCCTGCTTCTCTGTACACTAAGTCCCACCCCGTACACCCAAACATGCCCTAAATGGGGATTCAAATACGTCCTAAATGGGATTCAAATACGCATTATGTTTTTACATCTCTAACTCACTTTGATGCTTTTTTAGTAGAAAAAAATACTTTTAAAAAACTATAAAAATTACTGAATTCAAAAGCTGAGGACAATAAGTTCAGGAGGTTGGATTTGTAAACAGGGCTTCTAAATAAATTTTTCATATCGTGAGTTGGATGTGTAAACAGGGGCGTGCAAACAGTTCTGAGACTTCCAATACCACCATCCGTTGGATGAGAATCCGACGGATGAAAATCACTTAACGCATCCACAGCTCTCTCTCTCTCACACTCTCTCCTCAATTTCGATTGTCCGAACGAATCGATCATCAACTCATTCGGAAATCCAACAATCGCTATCCACACAGTCTTCCAGGTTCGAATGCTTTAATTGTTGTTCTTTCACTTTTTGTTTACTTTGATTCCTTGTTTTACGCATCTATATGAAGATTTATATGCAAAAAAATTGAAAATTTTGAATCCAATGTAATTCAATTGAGGCTTCTTCAATCGAGCCCTAAAAATCCTGTTTCAACTGCATCAGAAACACTTCTGACTGAATTTTTATCTCAAACCCTAATTATACCCTAATTCACTGATGTATGAATTTCCCCGCCAATTCAGGACCAAACAAAACCCTAATTTTTAAAACAACAACAACAAAGAAGAAGAACAAGAAGGAGAGATGGTGAGTGGCGACGAGCCAAACCTGGGGTGCAGGATGTACGAGGCGAGGTACCCGGAGGTGGACATGGCGGTGATGATTCAGGCGAAGAACATCGCGGACATGGGGGCGTACGTTTCCCTCTTGGAGTATAACAACATTGAGGGCATGATATTGTTCTCGGAGCTCTCGCGTTGCTGGATTCGTAGTGTGAGTAGCCTCATCAAGGTCGGGAGCCAGGAGCCCGTCATGGTGTTGAGGGTGGAGTGGTGGACAAGGAGAAAGGGTACATTGATTTGAGTAAGAGGAGGGTCGCCGCGGAGGACATCCAGATTTGTGAGGAGAGGTACAACAAGAGCAAGCTAGTTCACTCCATCATGCGTCATGTCGCCGAGGCAATGAACCTAGACCTCGAGTTATGATCAACCTTGTTGTTGTACTAAGAATTGTCTTTATTTATATAATAGTTTATATTATGTATATTGTGATTTCTTGGGTGTTATTTTTAGGATGATCGTCGTCTGTACAACGTTATACTTGCAGGAAAATGTTAGGGATAGTCATTCTTGTAGTTCTTTTTGCAATATCCAACATGTTATGAGATTTTTTTATAGGTATATAATTGTTAAATGAAGTATATACCTTTTAAAAAATAATGTATCTACTGGAATAAATTGAATGCACACCTTTTTGCATCTATCCATGATTTATAATTTTGGTGCTGAGCTTAAGATGTGAAAAACAGGACTTGAGTTGTGAGATGGAATCCCATGTTAGTTTAAAAGATATGGTGCCATGGAAAGAATGATGACAGGACATACATCATCTAACATTTTTTTTATGGTTTGGAAGGAGTGGAAAAATTTTGGAGGGGAAGGAATTCCAGCCTGACAGGATTATAGAGGGTATGTGTACAAAGTATTTGCTTTAATTGCTGCCTTGGTAACTTGATGAAGTGAAGTTGACAGATCAATCAAGTCCATTACAAATAAAAACATGTGCATAAAAAAAAATTGGACTATGAGATTGGAGTAGTAAATTATGGCTTTGAAGTGTCAACAGCTAAACTGAAATGTCAAAGTTACCTAGACTTTCATCTGATTTTACTGCTAGGAACATGATCTTTGTCTCTTTTTTTGTTGGGGAGGGAATAGTGCTCTTAGATAGTTAGAGGATAATCGTTCCACAGATTTGGGACATCGTCCTTGGAAAACTCTTCCATGACATGCTTCTTTAGTGATATATGTATAGGGTTTGGAAATTGTGAGCGATTCCTCTTTTTTTACTATATTCACTTTATGTAACAATTTCAGAGATGTTGATTCTTTTGTGCAGATTGATGACTTGTCCTGCTTTTTATGTATTGAACATGGTTTTTGTCCTCGCAGGATTTGTATATCCATGTTGGATGGCCTTTGTAAAAGAAAATATGGGCATGCTCATGAGGTAAAACGACAAACCACTGAAGGACTATTTATTTTAGCATATGTCTGTATCGGGCTTTATTTTTGTTGTTTTGCAGGCCTTCAAATTAATTACAGCTGACCCCGATTCAATTCTGAGTTCTGTTACTCGTGAAGTCAAGGCAGTTGATCCTGATGGCAAAGAAGTAATTCTATAAGTTTGTCCATTTTCTCCCTTTCATCCGTGAACTTTTTCTCTTCCTCATCCCCTCATGCATCCTATAGATAAAAAAAGCTGGTTCCTGCAATGTCAGAAGAGGTGAAAGACGCTCTAATTAAAAACATCAGGCGGAGAATGACCCCACAACCATTGAAAATATGTGCTGATATAGAGATGAAGTGTTTTCAGTTTGATGGTGTTATTCACATCAAGGTTCTGCTGTTATTCTTAATCATTGCAATTCTTTTCCTTAATGTGTTCACTTATCCTCGACTTTTCACTTGTGATGAGCGTCTGATTCCTTATATTCATTTTTTAATTCCTGCTGATATGTACAGGAAGCTATGAAGAAACCTGAAGCTGCTGGCAATGATGACTGTTCTGCAAAAATTAAATTGGTTGCTCCTCCACTGTATGTTCTTACCACTTAGACCCTTGACAAGGTAAACGATTGTTTGATTTAATATGTGGATATTCACTTTTGGTTGTTTAAAATAAAGTCATTTCTTTGTCACCTTCAGTCAGAATGTCTGTTTTGTACATAGCATTTTTCTTCAGCTTCAAATAGTTTTTCTTTTTTGCTATCAGATTCCATATGACAATCAAAAGTTTATTTGGTGTGTGACAAACAATTAATAAATCCTCGGAATAATGCAAATTGGCGTGGATCCCAAAAATGAGGTTATTGGTTTATTTATAAGATGAATGATTCGCACTAACTAATTTTTGGAATTCATCCATACTAGATACAACATGCAGTTGTAGTATGTCGAATGAGAATTTTTCTACCTAATGAGTACTAAAAACCATGAACATAGTACTAAAAACCATTAACACAAATTATGAAGAGCTTTGCATGTTTGTGTTCTTTGTCTCAAATCCTATCAGATTCGTTCTCCATACTATTGCTTGTTGGACTTCTACAGTCACCATATAACCATGTGGAAGTGCACATATCAGTTTTGTTTGCACTTCATTGTTCATTTATTTCATTGTTTTTTAGTATTCGTTTATCTTGTATTCATTTTCTTTTTCCTTTTTTTTATTATGGGGATGACATGGTTGTAAGCTAGTGTTTACAGCAAAAACTTATTGTTATACTAAACTTTTTTTTTAATTGCTTCACCTTGACTTATTGGCATCTTGTTTTTACTTTATTTGGAGGTGACCAATATTTTGGAATGTGAAAACATTGACTGTTGTAAGCTTTAACCTTTTTCCTTCTGTTCATTTACATTTGCTCATATGTTGCACAGGAACATGGTATCTCAGTTCTGACTAAGGCAATCAAAGCATGCACCAATGTAATAGACCAACATAAGGGAAAACTAGTTCTGAAGGAAGCACCTAGAGCTGTAAGATGAATTTCTCATTTGATTATTTTGATACACAATTGATATTTTTTATGCTTTGCTCATCGCTCTTTCTTGTCATCCATATCTTTCCTTTATTTAACCCCATTTTTTCACACTTGTAGAACTCTATTTTGTAAATAGTCATGTCACATCTGCTATATAGAAGCCTATATTTTGTAAATAGTCATGTCACATATGCTATATAGAAGTCTCTATTTTGTAAATAGTCATGTCACATCTGCTAAATAGAAGCCTCTATTTTGTAAATACTCTGACAAACACCATATGGATTGGACTAACCATTTTTCCAAAGAACTTCCATGAGAATTATATATGTATAGTTATGTTTTTGAAGGAAAACTTGTTATTTATTGCATGTCTTAAAAATGAAAATGTTCTTTCACGCACTGTAAAACCAAGATCTGTTCAATATGCGGTCAGCGCTGAAGTTAGAGAGCTGTGGATGCCCTTTACCATGATCAAATCATGGTTCTTATTCTTTCTTTCTTTTTTATAATGTTTGTCAAGATGATAATACTTGTGTGATGTTCTATGATGTAACTAGTAATTGGTCGTCGGTTCTTTGTTTCACTATAACACTGAGACCTGTTGATGCGTGTGTGCGTGTTTAGGTGATTGAATGGGAAGATAAGCAGTTTGTCAAGGACATGGCGAAACTTAATCCTACAAATGATGGGGTTGAAGACTCCAAGGAAGAGGAAGATACTGTCATGGGTGAGAAAAAACTTCGAAAATCCATCCGTCTGTATAACAGAGAGAAATTAAAAGAAGCCGCTGTACTAGTTGAGCTGTTTGTGTATTGCAACCCATGCCCTATAGAGCAGTTGTATTTATCATCGAGTTGCATCATTTTGAGCTTCTCTGATGCAGGCTTTTAATTTAACTGAATATTTTCCCCATAGAACAGAATTTTTTTTTCTCAATTTGTCTTACAGATGCCTCTTTTGGTGAACTACTAGAACAAATGTTCAAAATTTTGTTATGGTCTTTAAAATTTTATTTACAGTTAAAATTTTGTTATGAGCCTCTTTATTTATTTTTTATCAGAATGGTTGAGCCCTTCAAATCAATGGGATTGTTAATTATTAGTGAGATCGTGTTGTCCCATGATTTAAGCCATTCTGATGCTGCCCCTACTCAACCAGCAGACATTAAAATCAAGATGCCGATGGTTCATCAGTCTAGCCATCAATTAAACCCCCATGGACAAAAGCATATCAAAAATTTATGGGGAACTTAATTAGGAGTCTCTGCGATTAAGTCCCTGAAAATTTTTAAGTTTTTTTTAGGTCCCTAAGACATGAAAAATTATAGTTAGGTCCCTATAATTGGATATTGTTTAAAATACTGAAAATACCCACACCAAATTATGTAAATGTTAACAATGTACTGGAGAGTGTTAACATTACTGAAGATATTTAATAATGTATCGAGAAATGTTTACAATGTACTCAAAATATGAAATAATTGAGTAAAAGACATTTTATGCGAATTTTATCAATGTACCGGAGATATTTAACAGTGTACTGAAAAATGTTAATAATGTACTAAATAATTGGGCATGGGGCATTTTCAATAATTTTTAGGCAGCATATGACTGAAGAGACTTAAAGATAAATTTTCACCGCCTTGGGATCTAAAAAAACCTTAAAAAATCTCAGGGATCTAAAAATAATAGATAGCTGATCACGTGGACCCCTAATTAATTTCTCTAAATTTTATATAATGAATGAATAACAACTTATCAAGTTTTTTTTTAATTTTTTGTTGAATTAATTTTTATGGCTCTGAGAGTGTACATGAGAGTAATTAAAGATGATCACACACCATATTATTTTGGTCACACACCATATTATTTTGGAATAATACATTATGTCCACACAAGGTCCTGAGAATGGGTCTTCAATCAAGTGGCCAAATGCAATGGGAAGACTCGAGAGCCTTCATTGCCACACGATGTACGGGAAGTCTCCAAGATCGTTATTTTTTTTTATGAAATGGTAGGCTGACGCTTTAATATATTAAGGGTATGTTTGAATAGAGGCATAAGTTATTATGGGGTTTATATCTATTCCAGAAATTGTTGACTGTATCAATGGAATAAGTGATTTTGTGTTTGATTGTGTTTTTAGTTATTCTCGTTGGAAAACGTAATAATAAAGGTAGGAGAATGTTTGATTGATGAGAAATAAAATGTGAATAAGGTGTAAAAAGTTGATTTGACATGTGAGTCCTGTTGATGTATAAGAGATGATGACATGTGATTTAATAGGTGGTTCTTTTATACCAGAGGATGAATAATACAATTCTATGGGGAGGCTTAGAATACAAATACTAACTTATTCTCACCTAATTCTACATAACTATACTCCTTATTCCCTCTACCCAAACATTTTTTTTCTCTCCTTATTCTCCTCTATTCCCTCCTATTCCTCCCCTATTCCGTTAGCCAAACAACCTCTAAGAACTTAGTCTAATTAAACAAAGCATGAAGGAAAAATGGAGGACCTGCGTCACCCAAAACAATAGCAGAGGAGAGATCTACCAATGTTCTAGAGGAGGGCCCACGTCCTACAAACAGTAGCAGTAGTTTGTTAATGAATTTGTAGACCACAAGACTTTATATCTCATCTAGTGAGTTATGTATTTTAATAAATACTCAAAAAAATTGTATGAAATCATTTATAGAATATGTAAAAAAAACTATATATACCTTATTACGATAAGTGCATGTAGCTGTAAAATGTGCTTAGTGCAACAATTCTCAATTTTGGCAAGAGAAATGCACTCAGGCCGTGTCCAGTTTTGGGTACACAAGATCTTACATACACTGAACTTTTTCCAGTTTCAATCATGTCTGTGTTACTATTCAAAGATATGTCACTAAAGCATGCAATTTAAATAGGCAAATGAACATCCATAGTTCATATTTTATGTAAAACATTATTAACCTAACAGATTCATCATTGTTTTCGGCATCAACCAGATCCAAAAGGATAAAAACAATTAATACTTTAACAGGAAAATAAAATGGGTTAAACATTGTAAGATTACCTGTATCAATTTTAGAAAAATCAGAACAAATGCATATTGGTAATTTTTTCTTCTTCTTCTTCATGATTTTAGGTTTTGGGTTGAAAAGAACATGGATTTTCGTACCTCTCTGTAGCTTTTAAAAGAGAACAGTATAAGGATGCATTCGAATGTGAAGTTGAAACATTTCAGATTCTTAAAATCTTATGTTTTAAACTCGATTTTTGAAAAGCTATGTTGCAACCGCAAGATTTTTTGACATAAAAAACTAAGATTGTGGTTTGAAAAGTTAAACGTTGACAATGTGTTTGGATTTTTTTTTTTGAAGAAAATGTAGATATTTGCTACCCTATTTCATTACTGATATCGAATTACAAACTCTGAACGGAATGGAGAAGAAGGAGAAAAATAAAATAGACAAAACAACACAAATAAAATGTGTTTGAATATGAGTTTGAGAATTTTTTAAAAACGCAGAATCTATCTAAACTCATATCCAAAAGGATCCTTAGTAACAAACAGTGTATAAGACAGTCCTGTATACTTTTTGATATTTTTAAAAACTATAAACTTATACTTTCTCATAGACTCACTAAATAAAAAATATAAAAAATTGCTAAAGAAGATCCATACAGCATCTAAAATTGCTTTTATGTTAGTATAAACTGTCCTCGAACACCCTTATATAACATCATCTTCAAACAAAATCTCACAATTCAGATTATACATGTTAGAACAAGTGAAAATATTTAACAACCTAAAATTTATAGGATCACATAAATCTGTCTTCCAAAGTTGCTTTTTTCTCATATATATAATAATATAATTAAAAAATTTGCTTTTTATGTTGGTTAAGAATCCACTTTTTTATTAGCACAAAAAAAAATCCAAACTTTTTTTATTACCAAATTTTTTTTTCTAGGTAATGTCTGAATCATTCCCGGAGCCCAACCTTTTTATCCCCCTTTTTTATTCCTCTCTCCATCATAAGCCACCATCTTCGTCACCCCTTTTGACTCGGCAACTTTACCTCCATTAAAACTTCGATTCGCGACCTCCCAATCTCACATGATGACGTCGTCTTCGGTGACGAAGAACAACCTCCCTCCCTCCCTCGTCTCCAACCTCCAGAGCGTCCTCATCAGCAGAAGAGCCGGTGGCGGAGGCGACGATGGGGGCGACGGCGGAGGAGAAGAACCTCCTCCCATGAAGCCCGTCGAGGATTCGGTGGAAGTCCCTGCCGAGCGGACCCGGTGGAGGGCCCTCCGGAGAAGCCTGTCGTTCTGATCACGAACGGGGAGGGGATCGAATCGCCGGGCCTCGTCGCTCTCGTGGAGGCCCTCGTCTCCGGGGGTCGGTTCGACGTCAATGTCTGCGCCCCCCAATCGTGCGTTCTCTCTCTCTCTCTCGTTGCCTTCTTTGTGATTTATTTATTCTGTTGTGATTTGGGGGGGGGGGGGGGGGGGTTGTTAGGTTGTTTCAGGTGATGGGTCTTTCTTGAATTTTGGGAATTTTTGTTGTTGCTTTAATTTTGTGATGTGATTTCGGGAAATGATGGGTCTTTGATGTTTTCGTCGTTGTTCGGGGTTTTTCTGGTTTCCATTGTTTGGGGGGGAATTGTTTGTTGGTTTCCATTGTTTTGATGATTCATATTGTTTTCCTTGATGAACATTGTGTTTTTGAAAATTTGTGTATTTTTGGTGTCATTCTCCAACAAAGTGTGCACCTTGCGCTCATCGATGGCCCATCGTTTGAGGTTGACCTTGATAGCAATTTCTACCTGTGTTTGAAAGTGCTGTGCAGACTGCATATGCAGTCTATGTCTCGAGGGTATGTGTAGCCGCATATACCACATATATGGTATTTGTGGTCGCACATTGTGTGAAATATCTGTTCAAATGAGCCTGAATATGACCTTTTCTGCAACAAGCGTTCGAACCCGTTTGAAGGGGGTCCGTTCCTACCTTCAGGCTTTCGAACCCCATTCGAGTGGGGTGCGGTGGGAGATGGTTCTCTGGGAGGATTTTTGGGAATGAACCTTGTTCAAACAAGATTTAGTCCCACGATTCAGGCATTCGCGTTCGAATGGGGTTCGAGTCACCCTTTAGAAATTCAAACCACAATTTGAACAAGGTTCATTCCAAATTTCAGGTGTTCAAACCCGTTTAGACGGGGTTCATTCCCAGTCTTCAACCATTGTAGCATGTGTGATTACACATGCTACTAGGCGCACATTGGTACGTGCGGCTGCCCTCTTCACCAAGGGGATACATTCATGCGGCACATGATATTTCAAAGAAAGAATTACAAGTAGAAACATAGTTGCCTTTTTTTGCTTAAAAATTTATATTTCTTGTCAGGTTGGTAGAGGTATCCCCTCTTCACCAAGATGTTTCTTTTATAATATGATTACTTTATTTCAGGGATTCATTTCATTAAGCAATGAATATTGTCAAAAAAATAAATATTCCTTTTAGGTTTTGATGGGCCTTACTGTTTATGGAGTTCCTCGCTGTCTGTCTTTGTTCAGAATCTATTGTTTGCATTTGGAAATGATTGTGGATTTCTGATTTCCCACTTATTTTACTTTTTGTGGAATGCTACTTTTCCCCTGGAAAATTGTTTCTCTTTTATTGATTTGTGATAATCTATGATTTCTTTCGTTGTCAATATGTTTTTGTTGTTTCCTTTCTCTCCTTTGAATAGTGAACATTGATGATTTTGTCAATGGTTGTTTTTGTGTAAGGTTGAATTCTTATTACCCTTTTTATTTTGTTCAAGGGATAAATCCGTTTCGGGCCATTCGGTTACACTTCAGGAGACAATAACCGTGAGCTCTGCAGAAATTAATGGAGTCACAGCCTTTGAAGTTTCTGGTAGGGTGCAGTTCAAGGGACAATCACTCTTAATCACACACACGACACAATTATGCCGTGTTTATTTTGTTGCTGTCATCAAACATGAATGGTTATGTCAATTTTGCATAGAGTTTTATGGTGCATATGTGCTTGTATTTTTGGAATGCGTGGATTTTTTTTAGATCATCTTTGTTTTTGCATTCTTAGTAATTTTTATTAAGAGTAGTTTATGAGCTTTCATCTATTTCTTAATGTTTAAGTTTATAAGTTGAATAGGGACCCCTGTGGATTGCATCTCGTTAGCTCTGTCTGGAGCTTTATTTTCTTGGTCCAAGCCCACACTGGTATGGATTTACACGAATATTACCCTGAATATTTATAGCTTATTTATTGGTCATTTTAAGGACGGCTCTTTTACAAGATTTTCTATTTATTTTCTAGGTGATAAGTGGAATTAACAGGGGAATTAGCTGCGGACATCACATGTAAGTATGTGATCTTTATTTTTCTCTATTTGTATTGTTACCATAAAAACTGTGTGCTGAAATTAACTAATTGCTGATATCATTGCTGGTCAATCTTTTCATTGATAGCATTCAACTTCTCTCCAGTGGTATTTTTTCTTCTAATGTTCTGTCGAATTACAGGTTCTACTCAGGTGTAGTTGCTGGAGCTAGGGAGGCTTTAGTTAATGGTGTACCCTCTCTATCGATTTCTTTGAATTGGTAAATGAATCCTTTATCATAGTTTTCAGGGTTGTATGGTTTGAGACAGTCTACACATCTTTTCAATGTGGTCTCTTTAAATTTTGTTAGGAAGAAGGATGAAAGTCATGAGAGTGACTTCAAGGATGCAGTTGATGTTTGCCTGCCATTAATACATGCTGCTATTAGGGACATAGAGAAGGGGATTTTCCCCACTCATTGCTCACTGGATGTCGAGATTCCTACTTCTCCATCTACAAACAAGGTGTGCAATTTCATGATTTATCCAGCTTTATAAATCTGGAATATATGCAAAATTTAGATATTTTAATCTACTTCATCAGTATGCCTTCAACTCTCAAAGTTTCTGTTCTTAAACCCCTAGCTATTGTTCACAAGTATATCCACATTACATGTTTTCCACACAGGAGTTTACCACCATAGATTCATTAATCAGGGTTAACTCCAAAAGAAGTACTTTGAGGACATATGAGAGATCTGTAACACAAAGTAGAAAGGAGAAAAAACAGAAATCATATATGAAAACCTTACTCTAAGCCCCTACATGATGAATCTTCTTATCTGTCCAAGACCCGAAAACTGACTCCCACAAATTTTCAAATTACAGAGGAGGGTGGTGGGCAGAGGACAGGGAGCGGAGGAGGTTGGGGAAGGGGAGGGCGATAGAGAGAGAGAGAGGCCAGGGAGAGAGAGTGGGGCTGGCCTCCTCCGCCCCCTCCCAGCTCTCTCCCTGTCCCTCTCTTTCCCTCCCTCTCTTTCTATCTCCCCCTCCCCGGCCTCCACCGACGCCCTCCGCTCACTGCCCCGTCGACCTCCTCTACCACCTGTCACCCTCTCTCTCGCTTTCTCTCTTCCCCTCTTTCTTTATCTCTCCTCCCCCTTCCCCTATGGTCCCCACCAATCAGATGGAGGGTTGATTGGTGGTGATAAAATATTTCCATCACCCAACCTTTTTCCACTTGATATTCATGGAATCAATCCCAATTTCTATTTACCCCAAATGCTTAGAAGCAAAACAATGCAGAACTAATGTCTGTGAAACCCGTTTGAAAAGTATGATTTTGTATAAAGTATAAAGTAACTTGATTTACATGAAGTTCACTTTCGTTGCTTTTCAAAAATCATACCTTTTGTGTTAAAAGCTGAAAATAAACTTTTAATTAAACATGTTTTTACATGTTTTTCCAGAATTGTTTGGAAATATGTTTTGCTTTTTTGATATCTGAAAAAGCAAAAGGTTACCTAAACGTGTGTCCATACGATACCCCAAGTGTTCTCCATATTGGCTTTCCTCTTGAAGATTTTCTCAAGTTATCATACATGGACGTTCATTCCTCGCATAATTCAAAATATGAAATCTGTCATTTGTGTCAATAGATTAAGAAGTCATGGTATTATGAATTGATGGGCCAAGCAGAAATTAAAATCCATGACAATAATGTTTTGGATTTAGTTGGTATACATGCTTGGTTGCATTTCTACATGATTATAATGATATGATATTGAAGGAAAAGGAGAGATCAGAACAAAAATAACAGAAGAGAATGTCTTGGAAAAGGCTGGGTTGGAGACTGGTGATCTTCATGATTTGTGGGGTTAGAAATTGCAAAAAGAAAGGCACATGTCATTTAGAATTTAGAGAAGGATAAGAGGGTGATTTTCTTGGAAAAGGAGAAGAGTAATAGTTGGCAAGTAGGTTTCAGAAAAACCATTGAGCCCATGATGACCCAACTTCTATCCTTGATTTAGTTCTCCCCCTTTCATTTTTCATTGAAGAAGATGTTTAATGACAGAAAAGGGACTCAGATCTTCCTGATGAAGCTGAGCATATTCCTTGGAAGGGTTGGGGTTGGTTCATGCATTTCTCGTTTTACAGGTCATTCGAAGCAGAATACTGTCTTATCTTCTACCGTAAATTAAAGGCACTTATATTTGAGACAGCATTTTGTGAGCCTTTAGCAATTTAAATAGCAGTGGACCTTAAATACAATGGCGTGTGTTCTCCAATATTTTTAGGTTAAGGAATCCAATCCTCTGTGAGGCCTAATGGGGTTCAGTTTGTCTAGATTAGTTCCAGATCTTACCCATCCACGTACCACTTGGTTGAGCCAATCCACGAGAGCTGAAAATTTTCTATTGACTGTTACAGTGGAGCTCTAAACAAGCCAATCAGAGTTAGCTTTGCTCAATGCTAGCCTGCACAGATTGATTTAATGAATCATTGCTGCAAAAAATGAAGATGATCAATATTTTGGTATTCAATAAATCCCACACAAATTATGATCTTATAATTCACAGTTGGATTGTACTACATGCATAGTCTTTAATATTTGATATGTATACTGTTTGCCTTTTTTCTCAGAGGTAAGGCCTTACTGTCCCCCTCCTCGTGGGCTTCTTATTTTTCCTTTATTATTATCTATAAACTTACTGGTAGTGTGCTCCCACTTTTTCTCAATGAAAAGAAAAATCTTAGCATCTTACCTTGTTCTGAATGGAAATTTCATGCCTTTACTCCTTGTCATGGTTTCTGGGCTTGATTCTAATTATGTTAGGCCCTAACGAAGATTTCAAAGAGTATCATATTTACCCTGATGCCTATTGACCAAGGGAATTTATTCTGTTACTTGGTATCATATTGAAACCTGTCTACATTTCGGGATGTGCCACTGAAAGACGTGTAAAGTAAAAGGCTCTTCATCTCCTGAGAGATTAAAAACATTTGTTTTTATGGTTTAAATGGGATTAGTTAGACATCAGTGATATATTTAATGTGAAGTGTAAAAGTCAAAAACTGCATAGGCCTGTCTGTATTGTGTATTCTTGACCTGAAGTCCCTAAATGATGCCAGAGTAAGTTTGTGCACTTTATGTGCATTGACCATATTCTTTAGAAGGGGTGGGGTTGGTTCATGCATTTCTTATTTTACTGGTAATTTAAAACAGTATACTATATTACTTTGTCTTCTACCAGAAATTGAAGACACTTATCTATGAACCATCATGTTTGTGGGCCTTCGGAAATCTTGATGCAGTGGATCTTAAGGACAATGGTGTGTGTTCTCCATTATTTTTAGGTTAAGGAATGCAATGTAAAGCCTAATGAGATTCAGTTTGTCTAGATGGGTTCCAGATCTTACCTGTCCACGTACTATGTTGAAGCACTTAAGATCTCTGGTTTACATATTTGCTCAAATGAGATTCTGCTCTTATCACAAGGAGTTTGTTGGCACTTGGCTGAGTCAATTCAGGAGAGCTGAAATTGTTCTTTCGACTGTTACAGCTGCACTTCAAACAAGCGTATCAGAGTTAGCTTTGCTCAACACTAGCCCCCTACAGATAGATTTTTATGAATCATTAGCTGCAGAAAATGAAGGTTATCAATATTTCGGTATTCATTCAATCCCACAATATGATCTTGTAATTTACAATCGGATTGTACTTCATGCAGTCTTTAATATTTTATATGTATTCTGTTTGCCTTTTTTTTAATACCAGAGGTAAGGCCTTAGTGTCCCCTTCTTTGTTTGGAGCTTCTTGTTTTTTTATCATCTATAATCTTACCGGTGGTGTACTCACACCTATTCTCAAAGAGAAGATAAGTCTTAGCATCTTACCTTGCTTTTGAACGGAGATCTCATGGATATACTCCTTGTCATGGTTTATAGGCTTGTTAACATTATTAATTATGTTCGGTCCTAATGAAGGTTTCCAAATAGTATCACATTGGCCATGATATCTATTTACCTCGAGAATGTTAATTTTATCTGTTAGTTTGTAATTTTGTATCACATTGAAGCCTGTTAACATTGTATGATGTGCCACTGAAAGATGTGTAGAGTACAAGGTTCTTTGTCTCTCGAGAGCTTAAAAACATTTGTATTTATGGATTTAAATGGGATTAGTTAGATATATTTTAATGTTTATCTAAAACTCTGTAAACTGAATAGGCCTGCATGTATTATGTATACATGACCTGAAACCCAAAAATGATGCCAGTCTAAGTTTGTGCATTTTATGTGCATTGAGGGATTTGTATTTTACTTCTTTTTGGCCTTAATACATAAATATACAGGTTGTAGAATTCTGTCTCAGTCAGATTCATTGATTGATATCTTAAATTTCTTTGATTTTGATTTTATATCAATGTTTTGACATTGATAGGGCTTCAAAGTCACCAGACAAAGCTTGTGGAGGTCAACTCCTCATTGGCAAGCTGTGTCAGCAAATAGACACCCTTCTGGTGGGCAATTTATGTCGAAGCACCAAAGTCTTGGCATCCAGCTTGCACAGCTCAGTCGAGATGCTTCTGCAGCGGTCATTATCTTCCACAAACCAACACACTTTCTCTAATATTTTGATTTCCCAGATAGCATTTAATGATGTTTTAATCTCAATAATGATATGTGGTTTATAGGGGGCAGCGCGTCGCTTCAATTCGCAGAGGAAAAATGTGGAGGTAGTAGAATCGGTTGCAGCTGGAAAACCTGATACACAGAAAGAAACAGTGAGAAAGCACTTTCGTCTAGAGGTATGATCCTTTAAGAGAGGCATAATGCATATGAAAAAATAATAATGGACTGAGCTTTGTGTAACTTACCAAAGTGATGGTATTAATATAAATTATAGTTATTGTAGTTTGTATATGTGATTATGTTCTGCTGACAATTCCTTCATATAGATAGCCCAGCTATGCTTTTTGCTTCTTTTTTCCCTCAATTTTCTTTGCATGAAAACATGTCAGCTGCTTAATGTATATAGAAATACAATCATATGTGTGTGTGGGTGTGCCAGAAAGAAGCAATGATCTTACCAAAAGTGTTGGTATGGTATTAATACAAATTATAGTAACTGTAGTTTGTAATATGTTCTGCTGCCAATTCCTCATCCATATAGATAGCCCAGTTATGCTTTGCTTTTTTTTTTTCCTGAAGTTTCTTTGGAACAAATTACGTCCACCGCTTGTGTACATAGAAATACAATCATGTGTGTTAAGCTGGCTATACTTGTATATTGCATTTTTATATTGTGGTTTTTCTACTGATATAAATTAAACATCCCAGAGTAGAAGTCTTTTTCCGTTGTGTTTGAAGTTAGTAGGTTATGTTAACATTGTCCAATGATTTAAAATATTTAGTGGTATAACCACTGTAACTGACCCTTTTGACCTATTACATATCAGACTGGAACCTGCTGGTTCAAATCTGAGTTGGTTTTGGCAACCAGATTTTGTTTTGGTCTGTGTACTGGTTCATAAAATTTGCGATGATTCAAAACAAATTGATCAGTGTTAGGAAACAGACATGAGGACTGGAAAAAATGAATTTTTATCCATTTGGTTGAAATTTAATCCATTCACGCCAATCCTTCTAAGCAGGTCCATCCATCCACACTAAATGTGTCAAAATTTTGACCTCTATTTTGTTACATTGGTCACTCTATGACGGCATATGGTGAGATATACTTGATGGTCATAATTGAAGATACTTTATTCTTCTGCACATGCATTGTAAACAGTTATACGGCACTGTGTAGGTGCCTAACTAGATCAAATAGTATTTGCAATTTTTTATACATTAACTGATCATGAATCATGCGATGGCTTAAAACTTTTCCTACACCCAAACTGAATGGAATAGATATACAAGGTATCAGTACCCAAACTGAATGGAATAGATGTACAAGGTATCAGTAGCCTAACTTGTTTGGAACTATTCCGTATACAAGTTATTATATATTTGAATTGGTGGGATTACCTGCAATCTAGGTTGTTTCCTGTGAAATAAAAGTTTCTGGAAGTCTAGTATCTTACAATTTACATGCATTGTATAAGGGGATTCTAATGATTTTTTAATGATTTTTGTTGTGTATATAGAAATATCAAGGTAATTTGTAGAAAGATAACTTTTTTCGAAGTATACTTCCCAAGAAGCATTGTGATGTTTGTCATGATAACTTTTGTGCCTTTTCCGTGTTATTGTTCATTCTCTAGTTCTGAAGAAAATAAATATTTTCATTTTATTTCTATTCATGTATTCTCCATGTTAACATGAAAACATTTCTTACGCACCAGTTCATGGAGAAAGAACAAGAAGACACGGATGAAGATATGGATTTCAGAGCGCTTGAAAATGGCTTTGTGAGTTTACATCATATTTTCGAGTGCCAGTTTTTGGAATTTACGTGAAAAGTTTATCTATATATCATTAAAACTTTGCAGGTAGCTGTAACTCCATTACATGTACCTTCTCTTGTTGAATCGGAAATGCAAAGATTGGCTTCGGACTGGATTGCATCTGCTCTTGGGGGAGATGACTGAGCTTCTTATAGTTGAAATTTGATTCATCATTGTGTACATTAGGTTGGTTTTTCTCAAGATATTTTTGAATGTGTTAATCCTGATCTCTAATTCAAATTTGATGCGTTCATTTTCTCAATATGCTTCATTTGGTTTTGGTTTTGGTTATGTAATTCAGAAGGCATAATTTATAACCCATTTTCAAAGGAATGTTGTAATTTGTTAATGTGGGTCATGATTCCATGTTTCCTTTTTTTCCACCTGTATTTTTAATTGATTTTCTCTTTTTATTCCCCCCACCCTTCGTGTCATTATATGAACAATACCATTAAAGCAATATTGGAGTCTGCAAATCAACCCAGTATAAACATTTAGCCCCAATTTGGGTAGAATAGGGGTGAATAAGCTCAAATAATATGTGTTAGGTGCGAATAAAGTTGATATTTGCCTTTCACAACCTTCAAAATAGAGTTATCCCATCACCTCTTATAAATCATTCAAAGAATTTTTTTTTATCCTTTATAAATTTATCCGCTAACTTATTTTTTATGAGCAACTTATTTATGGCGAGTTAAATAAAAAACTTTGTTATTATGTTTTTCAATGAAAATAAATTAAAAATACAACTAAACTAAAAATGGTTTATTGTACTAATATGGTTATTAATGCTGAAATAATTATATATATACACTAAAAATTGTTTTGTTTGTTTGTTTGTTTGTTTGTTTTTTTTTTTTTTTTTTTTTTTTTTTTTTTTTTTTGGGATAAACAACGCCACAAAGGCAAGTACACACAAGACACAGTCCAGAGTTTTACAGAAACTTTTCATAAGAGGGGTATATCGAGATCGAACATGAGTCGTCCACTAGGGACGAGTGCATCTCTTCCACCTCGCTAAGAGGGGATGTGCTGTTTTGTTGCTATTTGAACACGGACTTAGAATTCATCAAGGGCAGGTCTAGGCCCACCAACCTAGATGCTGATTCCCCCAACCAGAAAAAATTAACAAAATTAATTTATTTAATTTTGTAATCCACTATCCCCACCAACTGAAAAATTTAGAAATGACATCCCCACCGCCTGAAATCACTAAGGTGAGGATAATTGATGTATGTGTTCTGGAAGTCATTCGACAACCATGAAGTCGAATAGATGTACTGGCGAACGACAACTGATCAGTCGACCTGGGGGTAGGGGTGGTAAACGAGCCGAGCTTTGACCTGCTCAGGCTCGGCTCGATCTCGGCTCGGCTCGGGAACGAGCTTCATTTCGTGTTCAAGCTCGGCTCGTTAGGCTCGTGAAAAACTCGGTTAAAGCCCGGCTCGGCTCGTTTGTTAAACAAGTTAAGCCGAATCAAGGCTCGGCTCGGGCTCGTTTAGCTAAAAAAAACCTTGTTTAACATTTGAAAAGTTATATTTCACAAATCACAACATCTTATACATGTGAAAATAACATTGGTTCAGGCTCGGTTCGGGCTCAGCTCATTTCCCTTTTTTCTATTAAGTAAACGAACTCGTCCAGGCTCGGCTCGGCTCGGCTCGGGCTCGGCTCGTTTACAAGTCGAGCTTTAAAAATTGTTCAAGTTCGGCTCGTTTATCTAATCGAACGAGCCTGAACGAGCTTTAACTGAGCCGAGCCCGAGCTGCTCGACTCGTTTACCAGCCCTACCTGGGGGGTCATGGGCGACGGGAGGCCCGTCGAACAAACCATTAGGCAGCCTGTGTTATGGATCGAGTTCGACAGTCTTACTGTCGAACATATGTACTGGAGGACGACAACAGGCCAATCGATTTGAGGGATTTATGGAGACGGAAGACCCGTCGAATGTTTATAGTGCAGTGATATATGACTTTAACTGTGAACATTCAAAATATTTTAAACCATTCATACTAATTATTCTTACCAATTCATTCATTCATTTAAACATGAACATTCAAAATGTTTTAAACCATTCACGCTTTGTTAGTCTTGGGATTTAGTCTCCATTTCAATAAAAAAAAATATAAGCATTGAATTGGTAAGCATGATTAGTATGAATAGTTTAAAACATTTTGAATGTTCACAGTTAAAATTATAGATCACTACACTGTAAACGTTCGACGGGTCTCTTCGTCGCCATAAATCCCTCAAGTCGACTGGCCTGTTGTCGTCCTCCAGTACATATGTTCGACAGGGACTGTCGAACTCCATCCATAACACAGGCTGCTTAATGGTTTGTTCAACGGGCCTCCCGTCGCCCATAACCCCTCAGGTCGACTTACCTGTTGTCGTCCACCAGTCCATCTATTCAATTTTAGGGTTGTCGAATGACTTCCAGAACACATGCATCGATTATCCTCACTTTAGTGATTTCAGGTGGTGGGGATGGTCTTTTTAATTTTTTTGGTTGGTAGGGAGGGGAGGTGAGGATAGTGGATTACAAAACCAAACAAATTATTTTTGTTAATTTTTGGGGGGACAGCAAGCTGTGTGGTGGGGATAGAGGTGCCCATTCATCCAACTAATAATATAATAAAATAAAACTAGTTTCATGCCTGTGTCATGTGCACATGGTATAATTTTTCACATATATTTATAATAATATAACAATAATGATATTGCTAAAAGACAATTAGTCATTAAATAAATTAATAAATCCACATACATATGAAGTACAAACAATTGTAAATAAATGACATCACATCATAACACAACTTAGTGGATAGACTACAAGAAAGATAGTGCCACCTGCCATGATACCGAGTGAGGATAATCGAAAACCTTTGCTTTAATTTTTGAAAAAATATGATGA
Source organism: Acorus calamus (assembly GCA_030737845.1). NCBI lineage: Eukaryota > Viridiplantae > Streptophyta > Magnoliopsida > Acorales > Acoraceae > Acorus > Acorus calamus. Next base: position 3,357,342 of record CM060864.1, on the reverse strand, counting down.
ATAAAGTGATTTAAATAAATTCAATTATGAAAAAACTCATTTTTTATATTTTTTAAAAGTATATATTTTTTTGAAGACCCTCTTAACGAGGTGGTTAAGACACACCCTCCCCAAGTTTACAAAAAAAAAAAAAATAGTATACTTTTTATATTAAAAGCTGTAATAAATATTTTATTTAAGTTTTTTTTAAAGACATTTGAAAACACGTCGATACTTTTCATTTCTTTTTATATCATGCTCTTAGACTATATTTGTTCCTACATGTGATCTACCATTTCAATCTACCATTTCATTCTTGTGCTTGTGTGGATCTCCGCTTGCGAGGTATGTTGGTATGAGATTATGAGACACTTGCTCAAAACTTGACATATGTGCTTTTTAAGAACAATCCCATATGCCTTATTATTCTTCCAGGATCTTGATAATTTTTTTTTACATTAACAGAAAATAAGTTCATTTAATTTAAAATAAAGTAATATGTTTTTTTTATTAAAGTATATATTTGATTAGATGTTGTATATTATTTTAAAAAAAATTAAAACATATAATGTTGACCGAGTTCGAGATATTTTCCGACATATTCCTTTTGTAAAGCATTCCGGATATTCTGAAAAATTTTCATATTAGCACGTATTAATGTGATTTTTATTAATACGAGTCTGAATGAATGATGCGTGTTCATCAAAATGCATTAATAAGATTTTCATCAATAATTCATTAATGAATTTTTTTTCAGTCTTATGAACACGTACTCATCGAAACCTGCCAGTACGCACTACGCAATGAACATTTTACAAAGATTCTTTGCTTCAACACGTCGAACTGGCATCACAACCTCATGACCGTTAGATCAGTGGACCTCCGACAATCATTTGGCGCTCTCACCGACATCTTCAACATCCAATCATTTCCTTCTCCAACTCCCCCAAAATCTCGCTCTCTCGACCGTCCCATTCGATGGTCTCTCTCATGGCGGCGGCTGTCCTCCGCCCTTCCCAGTCTCCTCCGTCTCTCTCCGCCTTCTCCAAGCTCAACTTTTGGACGGTTCCGTTCTCCCGTCGCTCGATCTCCGTCTCTCCCGGGCGGTTCCTCCTCCAATCGCGTCTTAAGTCGGGTAGGTCTCGGTTTTTATATGAAGATCATGAAATCCGATTGTTTCTTGTTTTGCATCTTTGAAAATTTGTGTTTTGGGTTTTTATTTCTTGGGTTCACTTGTCAGCGAAGAGGAATGTGCGATTCAGAGGTTTAAAAATGTTTGAGTGGGTTAAGATTGTTGTGGTTCTGAATTTTCTTATGCATGATTGATATGAATTTTCATTGCAGAAATCAAAATTTGATGAGCTAAAACATGTAGCAAAAGATGCTATGAAGCATCAATACACGAGTTTAAAAGGACTTGCTATGTTATTTAGAATTCTTCAGTTTGCGCTATAATTCATACCAAGCCCTGACAACTGGTGATCGTCCCTACATATTTCTCTAATTATATGTGGAGAAACTAACCTTTTGGTGTGGAAATTATATATGACTACTGGTATTATTATCTCAATTGGTAAGTAGGTTGAGAGTTGAGACTCAACGAAGCATACAAATTTATAAAATATCCTTTCATTCCAAAAGAGGGGTGGTAAATTCAACAAATAAATGTTCCAAAAAGGGTTCAAAACTTCTTGATCTAAGTGGTTTTGTTACCACTCTTTATCGAGACCATTTGCATGTTTATTTCGTACTTTAATGATTCCATTATAGGTTTATGACTGTGGGAATCCATTTTTATGATAGAAGCCTTTCTCTTTTATATAATGATGTAAAGTTTTATAGGTGGTTGTTACTGTTGAATTTACATTATTTCATTAACAGCATGTTTCTTGACGTAATAAATTTGACTTTGGAAACACATTACAGACTCGGCCATCAGGGATCCTGAAAATCAAATAACAACCAAGAACTCAGAAATTATATTTCTGGGCACTGGAACAAGTGAGGGGATTCCCAGAGTGAGCTGTCTCACAAATCCATTGAAAAGATGTGTGGTATGCTTGAAATGCTCTGGACTTGAGTCATTGAAACTTTTTTTTTTTTGGAAAAATAGTCACTGAAACTGTTGGATGATACATTTTTTTATATCAATAAGGCCATATGGCCCTTTTACTTTTTTTTTATTATTAAAAAAATCTATTTTTCTCTACTACATTGTTAGTTTTGGCCGTCTTCTTCAGGTTTGTTCGAAAGCAACTGAACCTGGCAACAGAAACAGGAGGCTCAACACGGGCATCCTGATCCGTTATATGACTTCTTCTGGAAAATTTAACATTCTTGTAGATGCTGGCAAGTATGTATTAGGGTATTTTGTCTTATTTTCAAACAATACAAAATGCATCTTGTTGTCAAATATGTTAATTCATTTTTGCATGCATGTCTATGTACATGTTTCCCCATTTAACTATGCATTTGAGAATTGAGATGTCAATTAAAATTGTTGCTTGTGCTTTTTGCCTGCTTTTAAGAGTTCATACAATATCTGCAGAATCCTAAATATTAGAACTTTTTTAAAAATATTTCGACATTTGTGCATAATGTTTATGCAGATATATTCTTTCACATAAGATTTAAGATAAAAAAATTATCATTCAAATTTATGAGGGGCATATATCCATTTATTTATGAAATTTTGCCTTATCTTTCGTCATAAAATAATATAATGAGTTTTTTTTTTTAAAAAATGATTCTAAATTAGATGCTCGTAAGCCATTTCTTCTATTTTTTTTAAAACAGAACATTTCCCCGATCATTATTCAAATAGGTTTTCCACGCGTATTATGCAGCTTACCAGTTTTTTGTTTTTCTGATGAGCTGTATCTTAGCCTTGTCTGACATTCTGATATAAGCCCCTTTGTGTCTGCTCCAAGGATACCATACCATCTATATCGTTAAATCCAAATAATTCATTCTGCATGTAGCAAATTGATTTTTTTTGAACTCTTTGTTGGTTTACTTAATAATGAGCAATCATTTCTATTTTATCTAATCAATTAATCTAATCTAATCATTACTTGTCTTCTTTTGTGTTTACATCTTTGAAATGCCGGTTTTTCTTACAGTCATTTCTTTATACATTTTTTTGCAGGTTTTTCTACCACAGTGCTCTTCGCTGGTTTCCTAAATATGAGTAAGGGAGTGTTTCACTATAATTTAGACTGAAATGCTATGATCTTTATGATCCTCCGCTTTGTCATACATTCCAGTATAATATGTGTAAATATTAAACATTGGATTTCTATCAGAATTAATCACGGTTTATTCTTAATCTCGTGGCTCCCCAGTGATCCTATCTCAAGGATGTTCTCTTGGAGTAGGCTAGAAAGCTAATTATATATAATTTAAACAGTCAAGGGTACTTTGATTGATGAAACATTTAATGTTGGTTTGGAAAATCTGTAATCAAATTGTTAATAAGAACTTTTTTGATAATGGGGTCACACAGCTTGGAAGATTTCATCCTAGTCAGGCTGGACATGTAACTTGTTTGGCCTGCTCAGACTGGACGTTGCAAAAAAAAAAAAATATTGACGGAATTGTCTGTTTTGTAAACTAGACCAAAATATAACTACAAAATGTCAAATATGGTTGCAAGATGCAACATTTTGCATAGTAATATTTAAATCCTAGTATTATTATCTCAAAACGGGTTGACAAGCAAAAACATAATAAGTGAATGTGATTGGGAGTGAAAGAGATGGAAAAGAATCGAGAGTTTGGAAGAGATGATCATTATTGAGATGAACACACGCGAGAGCGAAAGAGAGTAAGATGAGAAGGGCATGAAAGAGAAATTGAGGTAGGGTTTTTACTGGTTGCAGATGATGCCTTTTGAGATAAATAGACAGGTGTCCATTTTTACAATTCTTTGATGAAAAATAGGAGGAGGTAGGGTTTTTACTTGTTGCAGATGATGCCTTGCCAGATAAATAGATAGTTATCCATTTTTGCAATACTTTGATTCGCAAGTGGAGAGTGACCATTTTGAAATTCACAGAGAAGATGAATCACCATTTTATCATGTGAATTGCCAAAAAATTGTAACACGTCAGCTATTCAAAATGACTGGCTTGGTCAGGCTGGTCATTGCCATCACAAAATGCTGGCCAGGTCTGTCAAGCCATATCATCACATGGAAAAATTGTCGTCAGACCGCACTTGTCCTGGTTAGGCCAAATTTAAAAATTATGAAAAATCTGGTGAAGTGCAGATTAAGACTGAACTACCAACACCAAAGACGGAAGAACTAGATCCGTTCTTGGCATTACAAAATGTGGCCGGATGGGTTGAACATTGTCAAAGAACCAACCTGGACAAGCCACACTTCTACACTGATCAGCTTAGCCTCAGATCTACCTTGACCGCCCTTGTCAGTCCTGGGCTAGTTGCAGTGGATATGGATTGTAATAAAGAAGGAGGCAAAACAATTAGGAATGTGGATGGGTGACTTATCCAAATAATTCCACATATTTTTGGATATTTACCATAATAGTCAATTTTGTGGATATCCTACCTTCGAAAAACAAAAATGTGAATGGGTGGTTCATTCGAATGATTCCACGTGCAGTCCGTTGGAGGAAGTGATTGATCATGAATGAAATCTTCCAAGGGAAAAGTTTGCAATGTGGAGAATCGGTGATTGCATTTTGGGTTATAAACAGTTTTGGGAAAAAGGCATTTTGGTACTGGATTGTTAAATTTTGATGTGAAGTATGTCACTGAATTAGTGTCTAATTGGTTTATCAGGGGGGACAAATTAGTGGTGACTGGTACTCTTTTGAGATCCTGAGTGTTACACCCTGAATGTTCCTTAAATTTTGATTGTTAAATTTTGATGTGAAGTATGTCACTGAATTAGTGTCTAATTGGTTTATCAGGGGGGACAAATTAGTGGTGACTGGTACTCTTTTGAGATCCTGAGTGTTACACCCTGAATGTTCCTTAGTTTTAATAGATTTAAGGGACATCCAGCCACCTCTTCTATTATTAAGAAAGAAGAATGATAACTTATATAAATTTAAAGTAATTGAAAAAAAACCTTGTTTCAACTCTTCATAATCCCTGGTTAGGCAATTTCAATGTGACAATTCTTTTGCAAAAGGCCATTGGATCACTCATATTTTAGATGCATCTAAATCAATATTATGTTACTTTGTGAGCTATAATCCTATGATTATAGCTTAACAATCATGAATGGGTAAGCCAAACATATACGAAAATGTGATTTTTACACTGTTATTTATGTACACAATCTCAGTTTTATATGATTGATAAACCTTGTATGATATTGACCTCCATGCTATTGCTTGGTGTTTATATTGTTCTTGTCATCATCATAAGCACACAAGCAGTATTTTCTTATTCAGTTTCTGTATAATTGTGTGTAGTACTCTGGCAAACTGTTTACTCTTTTACCATTAGCATGTGCACTTGGAAGAACTATATGCTTTTTTTATATATATATTATGAATATTCAGTAATTATTTTGTGATGATGATGGCAAATTAGTTTTTATGATAATTTAAAATGGTCCCAGGTTATAATCCCTACAATCAGGTCAAAATAACATATGTGTTTCCTAATCTATGTAGATGACATCTTTCAATATTTTTTTGTTGTAACTCAAAGGTGTTTCTGTCAGGATAAGAGAAATTGATGCAGTCTTGATAACCCATTCTCATGCAGATGCAATTGGAGGTCTCTGACTTTTTCTCTAGAAGTATTTCATATTCAATATGTGAGTGAAGAATATTTTATTTAACGGAAAAGAGAATTTTGCTTTATCTATCCAAATGCATAGATTTTATTTTCATCTGTTTTCCCCCATAGATAAAGCCCTTGTGTTCCCCTCTTTTTCTGATATAAATATAAGGGGTGTGCCCCACATTTCCTAACAAAAAAGAAAAGAAGACATATTGTAGTTTTGTGATTTCCCTATCTAATTTTCTTATCTCCAATAAATTACAACAAATTTAAATAAGCATCTTTTGGTCGAGCCAATCGAGGCATCAGGAGGGATTCTGGTATGCTGGAATTCTTAGAATTGGATGCTGATCGATCAGGTGGTCTATTTATATTTTTACTGGCTTTTGAATGTAAGGTGTCCGGCTGGAGATGGTGTTTAGGGGTTTATGGCCAAAATGTGTAAGTTTGTAGAAGTGGTTTATGGGAGGAACTTGATAGTGTGCAGTAGTCCTGAAATCTGTTTTGGTCAGTTATGGATGATTTTAACACAACACGGTTTGTTGAAGATAGAATCAGAAGGTGTGTGTAGCTATGGGAAGGAGGAATTCTTCAAGTGGATTGTGCTTGAAGGGCTGATTTGGCCCATTATAAGAGCACACAGACAACCAAAAAATAGTTATGACCAACTTATCCTACGGCTACTCTAATTGTCCTTCGGATCCCAACTAATTTAATGACACAAAAATCCTAACAAAACCCCTAATAAAATGTCTACATGTATAGCTGTCCGATGGCTGGGTGCATGTGCCGTCAGCACCGATGGCTTGACAACAGGGCAGTTGGGACCAACAACCTCTCTCCCTAGCGGTTGTGCTTACTAGAGTCGCCTGACCCATCTTTGGTTCACCTTTCCTCCTGGTATTTCATCTTCTTCACTTGGTCGGGTGTCCTTTTATTGAAGACCCATATCCTCACTGCATCAATTCTTTAACTGATTTGGACCCCTCCTTTGAAATAACTGACTCTCATATAATTACAATTTTTTTAAAGTTTTATAGAATATATATACTTTTGATATTTAAACACAACTAGAACCTTCAGACTACATTAAAATAGTCAAGGATATTCAAAGATACTCTTAAGATGCTATGTCATTTTTCATGAAAAAGATTTAAAAAAATCCAAAATCTTAAAATATCTACTAGCAAACAAATGCTTAACAAATACCTTGGAGTTTGGTTTGAATCTTTTGGATTAAAATACCAAGCTTATTTTGATTCTCCAAATAGCATCAATCCAATTCGTTTTAATTGGTCTATGCCTTCTAAGATTGGAAGTGTGTCTAAATTGAAAATGTGTTGAAATCTAGGCACCCAATCTGGTTATATTGTTACAACTCAGCCCAGTCCATGTATTATCCAATTGTGAGTTTCATTTTTACCTAGTGGATCACGTCAATAACCTGAAAATCATTGGGGTTGTACAATTAGCTATGATATTTAAACCTTGGAATCAAGATACCATTAACATAGCCCCAATCCAAATTTTTGAAGCCCTTGAATCAATTTGCTGCTACCTCAAGTAACACTCAAGAGTACCAGAAATGAATGTCAAAGGTCACTATGTTTCAATGAAATGGTTTATATGAAACCAAAGCAGCCGATGGCTATGGTATCGTCTTTCTTGATTAAATCTATATGTTGTATTTTCCGTGAATCTGACATAGCTACAGCAAAACTCGCTCCTTTCACAATAAAAGGCATTATTCAATTGTCCTAACTGTTCTGCTTCTCTTGATTTCTCGAAAACATGCATTTATAAGATTGATATTCTTGAACCAATTTCTATTTCTCATGCCTCACTCTTTGTACTGCAGGCCTTGATGATCTCCGTGATTGGACAAACAATGTCCAACCTCATATACCATTATATGTGACGAATCGTGATTTTGAGGTATAGAGTAGGGCTACACTCTTTTCATTCTGGATATTGGGAAATTGTTTTCTTTATATAAATTCTATGACTCCTATTCTATGATTCAATCCATTTCACATCTGAAAAAAAGCTTGTTCACTGGAAAATATGGAAGAGTGGTTGAACTTGTTGAATCTCTTGATCATTAATAGCTCATAAAAGAAGCATTAATCTAGTTATATGACAGATAATGTGGGCACTTTTAATTCATTTTTTTAATATGTGCCCCTTGCCCACACAAACAGTGCGTAATTCATAAAAAAATGCTGTATACGTTTTTTTTTAAATGAAGTTTGTAGTAAAAATGTACTTAAAAGATAATCATAGTTTATATATAGTTTACTTTTTATTTTAGTTTTCTAAAATTTTGTGGTGACTTACTATTTTACAATCACTTGTTCAATTTGTTTCACTTCAATTAAATCTTGATTCAATGTTGCATTTCACATTTTTAAAAATAATTGTTCTTTATTTATTTTTGACAAGCAGTAAGAAATGACTCCTAAATTAAAGATTAGCCATTCTTTTGTTGTTTGGTTATTTATCTGACAATATTTTTGAGGTTTAAAACTTTGGTTTTTAGGCATATTATTCTACAGTTGTTCATAAGCATCATGAGTTTTTAAGAGCTTCTTCCAACATCTACTAACTATATTATATCATGTACTATAAATTGTGTACAAAAATTTATGATTACTAGAAATGTTGTGAATTGCCAAATTTAAGACTTGATTCATATAAAATTTTAATATTATGAAATTTTTTAAAAATGGATTTTAGTTTCAATAGTAAATTAATATATCATTTTCACTGGGCAAGTTATTGAAAACTACCACAACCCAAAGGAAACTTGCATGATTTTCTATCTTTTTAAAGGTTCCATATATGTTACAAAATCAGCTAATGCAATTTCGTCTAATTAAATTAAGTAAATCTGATCGAAATATTTCTCATATTGAGAAAAAGATAAACCTTACCTTTTTGTGTTGTCCAGTTGAAGATCATCATTAGGCAATATTTGGTAGTTGATATGGAAATATGTAAAACCAGTGATTCTTGAATGATTTCGAAAATGACAATAATGTCTACAAAAATGGTGTATTTTGACTGATCAAGTACATGGATATGACATCCCACTTTGGTGGTGATTTTCACCGATATTGAGATGGATAATAATCTTTAGGGGAGATGGTAAATGAGGATGATAAAGGTGATGGTGATCTGCTTTAGTTTTTATATAAGAAGAAAAAGGTCACTGCTTAGCTTTTTCCTGTATAGTTTCATTAGTGAATATGCTCTCAAAAATGAGGAGCATGGTTGTTCCATCCTTACCATCTTATTCCTTATCTGTTGAAAAAAGGATACTTCTATTTTTCATGAAAATACAGAAAACAAAGAGGAAAATTAATCAATTTTGTGTAGGTCAATGACCTATGGAGCATGAACATGTACATGGACATGGACACAGAACATAGACATGACACCACGGTGACACGGCAAAGACACATCAATGAATAAATAAATAAATAAATAATATATATTTTATTTTATGATTGTACATTCAGAAGAAATAAATGGAATAATGTTATATTGAGTAATGAAGGCCGAAAAGTCCCTTATATAGTTACAAGATGTACAAACCCTAGAAACAGAAAAAGATCAAAATACCCATGAAAAAATTCGAGTATGAAATTGACCTTTCGTGTCTGAAATTCGAATTTTTGTGCGTCCAAGCATGTCTGAAATTAAAAAACACTGGTTTTAAATTTTGGACATGTATGGGACTTGTCTGACATGTGTCACACATGTCAGACACGTTAACAGTAATTAGTTTTTTGTGATAAACCTTAAAATATTTCGTAACAAAAAGGTTTGAACGTTGTGTTGAAAAACTATTATGAGTTCACACCGTGTCCATTCTTTGGCCAATGTGTGTCCTTTTAAAAAACTTAAATTTTGGACACATATGGGTCATGTCTGTCACATGTCCAACGGGTGTCGTGTCACGTCCCATGTCTAATTCGGACACGGCATGTTCATTGAAGGGTTTGTACTTCTTAGTGAATGACAATCCCCTCATTTTGAATAATATGCTAAATTCTGTTCAATGTTGGTAAGATCTTACTACAGTGATTGATATCTTTCATTCTTTCATGTATTTTGCTCTATGTAAGGATTTTTCAACTACCCGGTAGAAAAATCTTTGTTGCACTTCCTTAATTTTGTTTCAACAGAAGTTTGCAATTGTTATCTGCCAGATACATATCTCTTTTGCCTGTTGGTAAAATTGTATGCATCAGTCATTAAAATCATCTAGCTCAGTTACATTTTATTTTACACAGTAAAAAGTAGGGTGGGATGATTTTTCAGTTTATTCCTATCATGTGAAAATAAGTGAATGGTATTCCAACTTGTTTTTCTTAGATCAGTCATTCTAACTGTGATGGACCTGTCTCCAGGTTATGAGGAAGACTCATTATTATATAGTGGACACAAGGGTGCTTATACCTGGTGCTGCTGTCTCAGAGTTGCAGTTTAACATAATCACGGAAGAGCCCTTTGTAGTTCATAGCTTGAAGGTTTGAATTCATCATTGACAAAATCAAACTCCTGTTGCTACCAGCAAGATTGAATAAATATCTGGAAAAATAAGAACTAAGATTTTATTTTTTTGAAAATCGGTGTCCGGGGTTTGATCCCTTCACCTTTTTATTGGATGGGGGGGTGCTAGCCGGCTAACTCAAGCTCGGTTTTCAAGAACTAAGATTTTAATTTAAAGAAATACAATCTGGGACTTCGATTTTTTGTGTTCCTTTTAACTCTTTTTTTTTGTCTTGAATAAGTGTGTATCAGTTAACATCCCTGATTATTATCCGTCTTATGTCAAATTGCTATATTTTTGAAAATTCATATCTATTTGTGTTTTGTAGTGAGATACCCTGTATGTTAGCCATTCTGGAAAAGATGTGATGGAACTTATCTATTGTGCTAACTTAGGTTGAATCAAGTGTTTCTGAATCAGGAAAATACTAAACTACAAAGGCTATATAAATGAGTAAAATTAAATTGATCACTTGAGAAATAGTAACATCAGTCTTGGCTTGAAGAATTCATAGAGGAAAATGTAAGAGTTGCTAATATTGGTGATATTATATGTTGTGGATCAGTATTTCTTACGGCATTATAAACACATAGGTTCTTCTTTAATCCCTATGGCATCAAATGAGATTTTACATGAATAATTTGTGTAGTATGTTGATACATATTAAACTGTGCTTTCTAGGTTATTCCTTTACCCGTGTGGCATGGGCAAGGATATCGATCTCTTGGTTTTCGTTTTGGTGATGTATGTTACATAAGGTACTGTTTAACACCTCTGGGTTACACTTTTCTGTTACGGATAACCTTGAGCTAGGATGAATTGTTAGTTGTCTCGCTATCTTAATTATACTGATTTTTTTTAATATATTTTCATACGCAGTGATGTCAGCGAGATACCTGAGGAAACATATGAACTCCTAAATGATTGTGAACTCTTGATTCTGGTGTCCATTTTTTTCTTGATCATTCATATGTTTTGTTTTTGTTTTTGTTTTTTGTTTTTTGTTTTTTGTTTTTTGTTTTTTCTGAATTTTGACTTTTTCCAATAATTCGATACTTACATATCTGATACATGCTTCAGGATGCATTAAGGCCAGATCGCTCTTCTCCAACACATTTTGGATTACCAAGGGTAATGTCTTCTGTTATTGATTCCTTCTTTGTTAACTCCTTGAGTAAAATTTAACAGAGTAAATTCATTTTTAATTCTCTTTTACTAGGCTTTGGAGGAAGTTCGGAAGATCCGACCAAAGAGGACACTTTTTACTGGTATAATAATCAATATATTTATTATATTGTGCACTCTTTAATACACTGCGTTCAAAAGTTAATTCTGATTGCTTTTTGAGAAATGCCATTTTTTTTCAAGAAAAGGTGGCATCCACCAATTTTATTGCAATTGATAGGCTATTTATTACAGAGGGAAACAGAGAAGGGAAGGAGTTTGGAGGTGGTTCATAAGTGATGTACTACCCCAGATTACATAAGATATTAAGATAACTTAGAACTTCCTTGCTTGGAAAATCTCCTATGTGATCACAATCTGGGAGTCAGCCTTTAAGATGTATTTGCACCAGTCCTTTAATTGATAGACGAAATTGGTCCAGGTGTTTTCAATATAGCTTTGTTTGTTTTGGAAGACTTTTTCATTCCTTGTCTTCCAAATAGTCCAGTAAACTGCCTGTGGAATCATCAGTGTGAAACTGTTTTTCTTACTTCTATCTCATTCTATATGTTTGTCTCTCAAGCTCCACATCAAACTGTTAATGGAGGTGAGAGGAATCGGCTTTACCCAAGCTCTTTTCACCAAGTCCCAAATTCTTCTGCTGAACGAGCACTTGACTAACAGATTATCCTTTGATTCCAGCTGGTTATGGCACAGCTCACAAATAAGGGAGGCAATCATTGCCCATATCGCTCTTTTAGATTTGAGAGTGTTTTTTTTTTTACACAGCAGCGGCATAAGGGATGCCAATGATTGTTGAATTAACATTTTGCAGAAAACTTAGATGTTGATTTACATTCGAAGAAATTTAGGCCACGTTAGGTTGATGAAATCTATGATTCATGTATCCAATGACATTACATATAGGTTTATCTTGGATATATCACTGCATGCCAGGCAGGTTTTCTGAATTGCAATACATATTTATCAATATTACTGATTTATATATCAAACCTCATCAAAACCTTCACCATAAGAAATTAAATATTCTCTTTGGAAGTGTGCTATATATTTAGAGAACCAATAGTGTTGGTCTTCCATTCGTCTATTTACTGAAAGTTTAAGTACCATGATTATTAGCTCATCACCACTCAAATGGAACCTTTTGATATTTGAGATCCAGATCGATCATATTTTTTCAAGCAACCTCGTACCACCCATGATTCCTCTTTTGGCCAATATGTATCTTATGTTTATTATTATTTTCAATATCACTTCAGCCATGTTAAAACAGACTTGACGAAATGTAGTTCTGCAGACCTATTTCTTTATTTTCTGAATTTATATGCTTGATGTATAAGTATTCACACTCGCAAGTTCTAGCTCAATTATTTCTCAACTTAAATCATTTGTGTTGAACTTGCGTATGTAACTTTGGTCCAGATGTGCATCACCCCTTCCTAGCGAGGTGGTTGAAGTGCACCCGCTGTTTGCGGCACTCCCAAGTTCAAATCCTGGTGAACCCCCTTTGGGATGTTATGGGCCTTGTGCCCTGTTATGTATCGCCCCTTGTGGGCCTTCCTACCAAAAAAAGAAAAAACTTTGGTCCAGATGTGATTCTTTGGTCATTCTTATTGATGATGTTTTCTTTAGAGACCTAATTGTCAAGCTATTAAGAAGAAAAAAATTCATTGTTGCTGATCAAGTTAGCTAGTATAATTCTTTTGTCAATATTTATATATGATTAATTTCAAATGCTGTAGATGTTATGGCAGGATTTAATACACTGATTTTGTTCATCTCTTAACTTACATAGGACTCACGTTGGCTAAAAATTTTAAAATATTCTGGGATAGGGAATTATGTTGAAGTTTGTTTCACGCTTTAGGATTTATGCATCTTTCTCATACCCTCAAATAGTTTCTGGTCATGTTTTGAATCTTATGAGGTTCTGTTGAATTGATTTCCCTTGAACTTTTAAAAGGTTTCTTCAGTAAAGCTTAACCATGACAAGTAGCCAAATTCTGTTTTTTCTATTGTATCCATCTCTGTAGATGAAGATATTATTGTCAAATAAAACTAAATGTGTAATTGAGAAGAGACTTTCTTGGATTCCCTGTTGTGAAGGCATGATGCATCTAATGGAGCACGAGAAAGTGAATGAAGATCTAGCAAAGCTGATGGAAGAAGAAGGTCTTGATGTTCAATTGAGCTACGATGGTCTGCGCATACCTGTAAACCTCTAACTCTATTTTGCTTGGCCATTATTTTTATAGCTGTAAACCTTAACTCTATTTTGCTTGGTTATTATTTTTCATTATTTTTTCATCCCTTAATTGTCTTAACATATTTATAATTTTGTTTATTTTAATGTGATATTGCCTATGAGAGGAAAATCTCAGTATGTATAAGCTGCAGTAGCTTCATCAAGTTCATTTATATCAACTGTTCTATATTTTGTTCAATGACGGAGAAACTTTTACAAGGTTTTAAATTTGATATATGATTGTCCACCCATATATGTCTAAAGTCTTTACAATTTTCATTTTAGTCATTGAAAGTTAACATGGATTTTTCATGAATTCATTAATTACATGCTATATACTTCGGATGCAAGACGTGCCACAAAAAATTCTCCTTTCCAGGCTAGTGTAGACCTGTAATATTATATGGTTCTCGAGGACATAAGATTGTCTTTGTAAAATTTGAACTTGTGCTGCATGATGTTAACGATTCCATTGGCTAATACTATCTAGTAAACAGGCTTTACTAATACATTGCCAATATAAATATATAGAATAATGTTAGGGATTTGCCAACAGTCCGCACATGTTTTGATTTTATAGAAAATATTTTTTTAGAAAGGGAAATTCTTTACCTCCAGTTCTCCTCACCTAATTCTCCTCACCTCTATTTTTTTTTTTTTTTTGCGGGGGGGGGGGGGGGGGGGGGGAGGGGAGATGGAGAACAATGGGAAAAGAGGTAAGAGTGGGAGAGAGAAAGGAAGAGAAAAATCAACCTGGCCATCACTCCACCGCCGACGCTGATGAGTTCATGTCAAGGTTTTGCCACGGTCACAATTGTAAGAGGATTTAGGGAACATAGAAAATGATTGAAGTTTGAGGTGCAAAGATCGCTTTCCTTTATTAACCTCACTCAAATATATTGAGTTGCTAGAGGGTTTATAGATTAAACACTTCTATGATACAACAAACTCAAAGAGTGTAGATAGCAATTCTAAAGAGCTCCTACAACACTTGGAAGACTTTAAACTGATGATCAAAGTGCGTCAAAATGCGCCTATGCACGCGCACACACTTACGCATGTAAGCGTGTGTGCGTAAGTGTGTGCGGTCCCCTATGTCTTTTTTCAAGGCACCTTTATATAAGTGGGTTAATATATAAAATGGAAAAACTTTTTTCAATTTTCAATGTGGAACTATTTTCAAGCACTCACTCCATATATTACAATCTTCTTCAACAATGCCATAGTAGACATGCTAAACCCTTGCTCCGCCTCCTCCACTAATGAGTTCATGTAGTGGTTTGGCCATAGCCACAGTGTCGTGATAGACGCATTCGTCCCCTGGTCCGTCGTTGACGGGGTTGTCGCATGCCTGTACTCACAGGTAGTTCCAGCTCCACATCAATGTTGTAAACACGCAGTCAATTCGGCACTGGCGGATCCCTCTCATTCACTGTATATATGACAGATAATTATAAAGTTTGTTAGAAAAGTATATATTTTTAAAAAGATCAAATTAAAACATATCTAGGCTCCTATTTGGGACCAAGGCGGGAACACCCGTGGTAGAGAAGCGTTGTTTCCAGGGTTTATATATCACGGGTGAAAATAGCTTGTTAACATCATTTTGAGGGCTTCATTGCGGACGCGAAGAAAATGTTTGGATCTGCAATGACATTTTTTTATAAAAATAAAGTAGATCTTGCTAACTTCACTCGTATTGCAATGTGAGAGTTACAAGTCTGAATGTGAAATGAGAGGAAAAGAGCTAAAAAAGAAAACAGTCCTCGACAAAAAGAAAACTAACACGAGATGGCATTTCAAAAAGCTGACATGGCGCGAATCTCTATGCAGCCGGCATTGCCTCGGATCTCGCGCCTGTCGTCCAACCCATGCATACGACGTGTACGTGAATAAGAGAACTGTATGGTATGACTGTTTGGATGCGTTGGGATACCACTGCATGCATGGAGCTTGTTCAGGGTTACTGTCTCATTTTGGTCTCACAAAAAATAGTGGTTTTCTTGCTTGTTTTTCTCTTTCTTCATCTCTGCTCTATTTGGGGCTTTCAAGCCTTTGCAACCTTTGATTCATAAAAGTTATAAAAGACTACCTTTCCTATAAAAAAAAACTTTATTTTATGATATACAGGCTTCGTTTTGATCCGCAGTGAGATGGATTCTCTGACGAGAACGCTACAGAAATGTCACCGTGGATCCACACCTCCCATGCAAACCACTTTTTTTGGTGTTTCAAAAATCTGGAGACGATGATTCTCCAACATGGTAATTAAACCATAATATTTTATTTTATTAAACCACGATTTTATTTCAAAATACAACTCTAAAAGAGGTGAGAGAAAATAAAAGAACGAAAAAGAAATAAAGTAAACCCCCATATTTTTGGAACGACCCAAATGTACCCATAGTTTACAAAGTATTAGTAGCAATGTTGGATCATTTTTAAGTTCAAAATATTATTACAAAAAAACATGTTTCTTTTGCCTTGTTAGAAAAAGCTTGTTTAGGATTACTCACTTTTAAATGAATAATGTTAGGGATGGACCAAGGGATACTCTACACATATTTTAATTTTTTTGAAAATAATAAGGGTGGCTCTATTTGCCCCCCTCGAAATTAGGTGCACCTCCCTCTTGTGTGCTCCCCCTCTAAAAAATAGAATTTGTGTGCCCCCCCTAATCAGTCGATAGAAATGACTTCCATCGACACCTAATCAGTCGACTGATAGGTTCTTCCATCGACACCTAATCAGTCGACTGATAGGTTCGACACTCACAATGTCGATAGAAATAACTTCTATCGACACCTAATCAGTCGACTGATATGTATTAAATTCAAAATGTATAAACTGATCAAATCGACACATAAAGTGTCCACATTTTATGAATCTCTCGACACTTTAAGTGTCGACAGATTTGAAATCCCTAACATCGTCGTTGAGGTCGGCTCCATCTCCTGAATCCATCGACACTCCGAGTGTCGACAGAAATAAATTCAGTTGATACTTGATCAGTCGATTTTAAATGGATCTTGTGAGTGATCCTATATGGGGTGCAACTTTATTAGAGGGGGGTGAATAGAGCGACCCAAATAATAAACCTCATGTGATGAGATATATTCATTTATAAAAAATGTATAATGCTCCATTTCAATTTGAATTGAAATATTATAAGTAAATGTAAATAAATATATAATTAATAAAATATATAACTCACCTAAAATATATATATATATATATATATATATATATATCTCACAATGGATAATGGATGTATATAGACTATCGGCATGAGTAATATCTCTACTTTTAAATTTCATTCACCTGGTGAGAGAATGGATTGATTAGAAACTACTCATTAGGATTAGTCCATTTAGAATAAGTTATTTTAATTTATAGGTTGTCTGGAATCTATATAACCCCATGAATTTTTTAAAAGTTTATATAACCCCTTGAAAATACTTATGTAAATTCAAATCTCTTGTCTTAAATTTTCGTTGACAGATAAAGAATATTATGCGAATATTTTATTTGGTTAACCCTGTCCGAAAACACAAAACACCAAAAACCCTTACAATTTGTTGAAAATGCTAAAATCTTTTTGTAAATGATGATTTTTCCCTCCGAATGGATTATAAAACCTTATCTAGAGACGTAAAATCATCATTTAGAGAAGATTTTCGGTATCTTTAACACATTTTATGGGGTTTTTGATATATTATGTTTTCAATAAGAGTTAACCAGATAGAATATTCGTAGAATAATCCTAATCTATTAACAAAAGTTTAACTCAGGAGGTTAGTTGGATTTAAATAAGTGTTTTAAGAGGGTTATATGAATTTCAATCGGGAGTTATATGGACTTCAGCTGAGAGTTATATGGATTTTAGACAGTTTGCGGGGTGTTATATGGATTTTCCCTAAAATTAAATAAAAGGGAAAAATTGATCTAGCTCCCTGAAAATTTATGAAAATCAGAAAAAGTCCCTGTAAAATTGATAAATACCCTTAGGTCCCTATCTTATTAAATAATATTTATTTTAGTCCCTATAACTAACTAGATGTGTGGTTAACCCTAACCATGCATAGTAAATTACAGTTATACCATTTTAAAATTTATTTTCTTTCTTGAAAAAAATCGATATAACTCTCAAAACTTATGAAAATCGAAAAAAGTCCATGTGAAATTAAAAAATTGTTTTAACTCCATGAAATCTTCTTAAAATCATAAAAAATCTATGTGATTATCTAAAAATATATACTAATTTATTTAAATTTTATTAAACAAATTATAGTTTTATAATCAATGTGTTATGCTTTTTATTGCTAGTAATTTTGAGTTAAGAATGTATTATAGAATTTTTATTTGGTTTTTAAATTGTTTTATTTACTGATTTTATAGTGTAGTTAATAAAACTGTAATTTTTTTTGTTCAGTCTCTGTAACGATAATGATGTGAAAATGTTGAAAAATGACTCAATTTTGTAGATCAAATGAGGTTCAATGGATATTATTTTTTATAAATTTGGATGAAATATCAGGAGATGGAGATGTTAAAAAATAATGGGGTATTTTTCTTTTACAAAAGAACTAAATCTAATTTTATAAAGTTTGTATGGACTGAATCAAATTTTAGTAAGTTTTTAAGGACTTATTTTAATATACTCTTGACCAGTGGACTAAATTCGTTAACCATATACACTTTATAGGGACCTACGATGATTTTATGCTTTTAAAAGGATTTTTTATGATTTCAAGAAAATTTTAGGGAGTCAAAAAGATTTTTCTCTGTATATAAAAATGAGAACTTAAATTGTTACGCGAGAAAAAAAAAAGTTGGGATAGAGACATAATAGTAAAAATATTATTTATTTGGTGTGTAAAAGTGGATAATTACATTGGATAAGGTAACTCAAATTTTTAACCCAATTTTTTTATAGTAAAGTTCTATCGAGATGTCGGAATAGCTTATCATGCGCACAAGAAATAAAAACTATTCAAATAATTATATATCTTGGATATTCTATTCTTCCCTGATAATACAACCAGATAATAGGGGCTTTTGGTCGCAAATGTATTTCTTGAATTTCTTGTGATCTGACCCCTCCACAACGTATTTCTGTCTTATTCTCTTCTACACTCGAACCTATGTAATTTATTTTAGCAAGACAATCCCACGTGCAATGCCGCATCTTTTTCATCTTTTTCAAAATAAAAAATGCGTTTTATTATGATATAAATTTTTGATGAAAATGTATGTACCTTAGTGATAAATTGAATGGATTCATTCCAATAAATATAAAAATTTAACACAACATATATTTTATTAAAAAAACTATCAATATATATAGCTCTTTCAAAAATAATAGAAATAGAAATGTAAATATGACAAGGCAGGCGAGTGAGCTGTCTGTGGATGGGGGGTATGAAAAAGAAGAAGATTCTCTGCCGTCGTGACTTTTTGTCGGGTTCACGGGCCGTTTTTGTTAGGCACCTTCACTTCGCACGCGTCAATGCAGTCGTGGCCCACGCTTTACTGACCTCGTTGTGTGTACATTTTTATCAAATAATAATAATAATAATAATAATAACAACAACAATTTAAAGCATGGCTTTACCTATAATTATGTGCTATAATATAATATACGAATGAATTAATTAACTAAAAAATTTCAACAAAAAACTGAATAACCATTAATTAATTAATTAACTGAATAACCATTACAAACTCTTACCCCCCGTTTGGATAGCGGAATTGAGTTATTCTGGATAGATAACTATGCCAGTATAGATAACAAATCTACAAGAATAAAAGATTTTCTGTTTGGTTGTATTTTTTTTATTCTCATTGGAAAACGTAAGAATAAAGGTTGAGTTGTTTGTTTGATAAAGAATAAAATATAAATAAAGTGTAAAAAAGTTGATTTGACATGTGGGTCCATTGATGTAGAAGAGGTATTGATAGGTGATTTGATGTGATGAGGTGTAAAAAGTTGATTTGACATGTGGGCCTATGAGAATAGATAAGGTGAATATAGCTTATCCTAGGGGTTGCTTAGAATTGTTATACTCTCTTATACTCGATTAAACTGGCTTAGTAATACCAAGTTATACCCTTCAAACAAACAACTATTTTTTCTATCTATTCTTATACCACCCTTATACCACCCTTATACTCCCTTATTCCGTTACACAAACGGGGGCTTAGGTTATGCAATGGAAATTGTCATGTATAAATTTTTAATGGAAGATATTACAATACTTGATGAAATATAGCAATGACCAACTCTCATTTCAAAAAAGAGTATCTTGAGATAATTTAATGCAAATTGAGCAGATGCAGTGTTTTCTACTGATGTAAATGTGTATTTAATTTATTCAAATATATATTTCATGAGTTATCTTGTATCATTCTTAGCTAAATTATGCTACAGAAACACTCTTCAATTGGTAGAAGCATCTTACACCTCAAGAAAGAATTATTCTCTGTGTATTCTTTGTTTCAAAACAACCATTACCACTTATATTCTTGTGGTACAACTATTATCATGCACCTTCAGTTTTGAGTTTAAAAGGAAATAAATAAAATAAATACAATTTATTTAGCTTTCACAACAAGGTCTGGGTGGTGTAGTCGGTTATCACGCTAGTCTCACACACTAGAGGTCCCCGGTTCGAACCCGGGCTCAGACACTTAGAAATTTAGTTTTTATGTACAATTTAGTTTTTAAAACTTCTATTAGATATGATCTTTACAACTTTATTAGTGTAGCATTTGTATACCATTTTCATAAAAAAAATCTATTAAATTGGATGATGTTACACAACCTCAATTTCAATTCACATGTTTTATTTTTTTTTTAAAATATTATGTTTTATCTAATAATAAAGTACATGTTTTTATTAAAAAATTAAAATATATTTTAATAAATTGTATGGATTCACTTATAGAAAATATAAACAATTTCTAGCAAAATATATACCTTGTTAATGTGAGTACATGACACTTACAAATATGAGACAAAAATTGAAGAGGCCGGAAAAAAAAAACTGCTTAACAACACTCGATCATATTTTAACAGCTTTTGTTATAGAGTTGAATTATGTAGTTGGAGTACCTGGCTGGTTTCAGAAGAATAATAAGAAATCTACATCCATAATGAAAACCTGCATTCACTAATTGATGGAGCAAGACAATGCTGGGACTGTATACCAAAGAGAAATGGAAATGAACAAGAAAATCTCAGTTTTTCAGAACTGAATCTGGACATGAAGCAGAAAATGATGGCAATGAAAATTATTTGTACTTTTCTTTAAATTTCATTGTGTACTTGTTTAGACTGTACAGAAAACCATGGGTAGAAAGATTGGGGAAGTTTCCTTCTCAATTTGGATAATCCAGGGGGACATAAGGACATTAATGATGTATATTATTTCATATTAATGAAATTACACGACTTAGCGAAAGACATAAACTCAGTTTTACAAGGAAAAAAAACCACAGAGATGAAGGGCGTTCTTACGTCTTTTTACAATTCCGTTTGTAGACCTGTGTAACTATGATAGTTGTTCAACAAGATATATATCTATTAGAAATTTTTTATATTTTTTATAAATAAGATCATACAATTTGTGAGGGTAATTTTTTTTATTTTTTATACAAACACATATTTCACTAGATGATAAAGTATACTATTTAGAGAAAATCAAGTAAATGAGGTTATAAATAGAGTTCTGTGTTACATTTTCACATGATAAATCAAAGAGACGGCAAAGAGAGAGGATGAAAGGGAATGGATATTCCCACCAACTATATCGCCATCCCCAACATCCAAATACTCCACCACTAGGGGTGATAAACGAGTCGAACGAGCCGAATTTTGATATGATCAGTTTCGGCTTGTTTAGCAACAGGCTCAGCTTGGGCTCGGCTCGGGACCGAGCTTCATTTCGTGTTCAAGCTCAGCTCGTTGGGCTCGTGAAAAGCTCGGTTGAAGCTCGGCTCGGCTCGTTTGTTAAACAAGCCAAGCCGAAGCTTGAATCAAGGCTCGGCTCAGGCTCGTTTAACTAAAAAAACTTTTTTTAGCATTTGAAAAGTCACATTTTACAAATCACAATACCTTATATATATGTGAAAATAACATAAGTTCGGTTTCGGTTCGGGTTCGGCTCGTTTTTTATTTATTTATTAAGTAAACGAGTTCGTCCAGGCTTGAGCTCGACTCGGCTTGGGTCTGGCTTGGCTCGTTTATCTAATCGAACAAGCCTGAACGAGCTTTAACCGAGCCGAGCCTGAGCCAAGTCCGAACTGCTCGGCTCGTTTACCAGCCCTATCCACCACGCGTATCTCCATCCCTACCACCCACAAATTCTTATTTTTGGGTGGTTAGGATGATATGTGTTGGGGGAGGGGGGCGTGGAAGGGGGACAGAGGAGGGTGGTGGGAGCGGTGGGCGAAGGGGGCAATGAGCGGAGGAAATCGGAAGAGGTAAGGGAGGGGGAGGGAGGGATAGAGAGAGAAAGAGAGATGTCGGGGAGGGGGAGGCAATGGATGATAAATGGGGTGGAGGATGACAGTGAGGGGGCGGAGATGAGCATTGGATAGGGAAGATCAGTCCTCTTCCCCGACCTCTCTCTTCTCTCCCTTCCCTTCTCGGGCTCCTCTGTATGATGTCGCCCTCTACCACCTTCGCCGACCTCCCCTTCCCAACCCCCCTCTCTATCCCTTCCCCCTCCGTGATCTCCTCCTGACCTCTCCACCCCTACATGGCCTCTCTCTTTATTTTATGTTTGGTTACATAAAATAAAGTGTATATTCTATGTAGCCCAATAGTTGTTTTGATAAAAATATAAAAATCAAAACATCACACATTTAATCTAACGAAACATATTTATAATTCATTAACAAAAAAAAAAAACTTTAAGCGAGACTCAAGACCGCCCCGCATCCAATTTTCATGTTCTTTGAACTATTTTTGATATACATGAAAATGTAACCGAACACACATTACATAAAAATAAATTATATATTCAATAAGTTGGATGTAACAATGCAAAAAAAAATAAAATTCACATGCTTCATCTAGTGGATGTGAGGTTTCATAGACTACATGTAACAATGTATCTTTTTTTTTATGTAGTAAATTTTAGTTATATCTAAGTAAATCAAAATAGACAATGTAACAATTTTTTTTTTTTTTTTCTGCGAATGTTTTGAAAACTGAATCGACATGAGACAAGGGCCCAAGGCCAAATTATAAAACTACTTCATGCAACCATGCAAATACAAGCACCATGTGTGTATATTAAAAAAATACACATCATGACAATATAATAAGCAGAAGTGGAGGCAAAGCCATCGAGAACAAAGCAAAGAGAAGAGTCATGATTTTCAAATCAATGAGCCAATCATGTTGTGGTAAATAAATTCATAAAAGCTGAGAATGGGATTGCTCTTTTCACCAAAGTTGGGTTTTCCTCCAATATCAAGCGTGAGGACCATGTATCAAGAGGCCATCATCCGCTCTTTTTGCAGATCAGTCCCCCACTCTCTTTTTCTCTCTCTTTTCTGCACTTCAACAATAGCTATTCTGTTGTGGTAATCCACAATGTCTGATGCTAATCCAAGTGGTGTGCCAAATTAGTATATTCCTAACTGATTAAAAAAACATTAAATTTTAAAAACCAGTGAAAAAGTTAAGCTTACCTGATACACCACAAAAGAGAATTTGTGGTTAGAACTTATGGTGTATTTGGATGTGGGTTAGAGAATTAATTTTTTTTCAAAAGTAGAGTTTAAAACTGAGTTAGAGGAAGCTGTTTCTTCACAAATTATGAAAAAGTTAGTTTTTAGACACTTATTTGTAAAAATATGTCTGTAGTTTGAAAACAAATTTGGAAAAATCATATTTTTGTAAACCCATAATATTTTCAAATGCATATTCAAATGCCCCCTTAGTCTTAGGCCCCGTTAGGACTGGGTTCTCAATTACCACGTTGAGTAAAACGGTCGATGATATTAAATTGTTCTTTTTCAGGCATCACGAACACAAATATTATATTTATAGTCTATAAAAGGCAGATTTTTTGTTTACAACGCAAACACATGTTTTTCGTTTGGATCCGTGGTAGCATTACGCGGTATTCTTTCACCACAGAATCCGTCCTACCGTGAATTCAAAAAAGACCTTAATTATAGTCATAAAGTAATATGAACTTTTATGAACATTTGAAAAAATATTCTGATTTGATCTCTTGCACATATTGGTCAAACATATTTTTATTCATCAAACTGTGTGTATATTTAGAATCTAAATTTCTATTTAATTAGATGATTTGTCTTTCTATAAAAAAGTTAATATCAATTGTTGTCGCTCCTTCACATTAATGTAGAATTTTTTTCATATATTTCTAACCTAAAAACATAGTACATTTAAAACTAATTATTACCATAATTCTAACGTATTTATATTTACCACACATGATTTATGAATGTACATGTACATCTTAAATGAAACATTTATTGAATATTTGTCGTACATAAATTTTGTGTCTATGGACCCCATATATAAGACAAAAAATATGTTATAGTCCATTAACAATCCAAAATGGAGCAATGTTTTCATTTTTTTTAATATGCATACATATCTTGCTAGACTACATTTGAGACTACATGAATGACTGAGTGTAAACAACACTCATAAAATAGTGGAATATATGATTCATAATGGAAGCAAAAACCATGCTGTGTTCCAGTGATTTATATATCATATCAATAGACCATGATGCCTTACCAACAATCCTATGCAATGATCCATTGAACAGAAATGAATTATACATGCAAGAAAACCAGAGACTAGATTTTCAGTGGTACCGTTTTCGTCTCTCACCAGACTTTTTGAACTCACATGGAGATATATATCCTGTTGTTAGGGATAGTTTCATGAAAACCCATCAAGCAATTCATACAAGTTGTTTGATATATTGATATCATGGAAAACATTTGTGGGTAGTTGATAATGTTATACTTAAATGAAGAAGAGCTACCATACCAAAACACTAAACAAAAGAAGTGCTTATGACCCTATTCTTCACTAATTTTTTTTTTTTAAATACTTTAAACCAAGTGTTGGAAGGGCTTGTATTAAATTTTCAGTTATATTCAGATCGAAACGTCTATCTTTTTTTCAAAGAAAAAAATTTAAATTTTAAATATTGTTCCATGCAATCCGTGTGGATAGCTACTTCCATAGCAATCCAGCAAGACATATATATCTCTTAAGATGAGTTATGTAACTTATTAATTTTTTTTACATTTTTTTTTAAAATAGATTCATCTAATTAGAAATGAAGCCATTTATACTTTCAACAGTGTGTGTGTAAAATTTATTATTTTTAAAATAACATGTGCAGCAGACTCTCAATGAGACTGAACCAACATTATTCTTAAATTTTTTATACAAATTTTTTTCAAACAAGAAAAGAATTTTTATTGTATGGAGGAAGAAAAAGACAGAAAGTGAAATCGTGAGGGAGTAAGAGCTGTCGGGACTAAACAGTGAAATGGGTGTACAATTGTTTTTTTTTTGGCTTTTGCTTGGTAGAGAAAAACAGAGACTTCAAACTCTCATCCACATCCAAAACTCCCAAAAAAACCTCCATCCTTCCTTTCTCTCCTCTCTTCTTTCTTTCAAAAAAAGAAAAAACACATATTCTCCTTGTTCTCCTCATATCTTTATCTATTTGTTTGTTTTTAGTAGCCTTTTTTTCATAAATTGTTTTTTTTCAGACTTTGCACTCATCATGTGGCAGCTTTTGTTTTTCTTTCTCTAATTGAAATCATCAGTGTTGTGTGTCCCTTTTTTTTTTGTTAGATTCACCTTTTGTATGTCTTTGTGTTTTATGAGCAAAAGCATTATTAGAATTTTTTTTTCTCACATGAAAGGCTCTCTGCCAAGATGATGGTGGTGGTGGTGTTTTGATTTTTTTTTGTGGGGTTCATTTTGTTTTTATTGTAGATCTAATTTTTTGTGTTCTGGGAGATTGGGTTTAATTTCCAGATGCTATAGACAACAAACCTTGTAAGGATTCTATCATCTCTCATAAAGAGGTATTGGTTCTTGTATCAAGAATTTTGTGTGAAAGATGTTAGGTGGCTGTTTTTGTTGTCCTTAAATCCCTTTTAATTAATATATCCAAAATGACAAACAGATCTGCTTGAGCCACTCTTCTTCACCACCACCACCTCTTCTTTTTTGTCTCTCATTGGGAGTCTCTTACACCCTCCTTGGCTTCAAACTAGGTTTTTTTATTTATTTGTTTTTTTAGGTTAATCAAGACTTCAGATCTATCTAAATAAAGATGATGAAGGACTTGATCCAAAACCACCCACTTATAGATGAGAACCTCTCCAACCTGACAACTGCATCAGGTGAAGCTAGTGTCTCCTCAACCAACAGAGCTGACAATGAAAGCTTCCCCTCTACACAGCCACCACAATCAAGCCATGCCAATAAGAAGAAGAGGAGCCTCCCAGGGAATCCAGGTTCTCTAACCATTAAAGCAATAAATGAATAAATTGTGTTCCTTCTCAATGCCTCCTCATATTAACCTCTTTTTCTTTTCTTTTTTTTCTTTTTTTTTTTGTGTTTTTTTCCTTTTTTTTTTTGAACAGACCCAGATGCAGAAGTGATAGCTTTATCACCCAAATCACTCTTGGCGACAAACAGATTCATTTGTGAGGTCTGCAACAAGGGGTTTCAAAGGGACCAGAATCTGCAGCTCCACAAGAGAGGGCACAACCTCCCATGGAAGCTGAAGCAAAGGTCAAACAAGGAAGTGAAGAAGAAGGTGTATGTTTGTCCAGAGGCATCTTGTGTCCACCACCACCCTTCAAGGGCTCTTGGGGACCTCACAGGAATCAAGAAACACTTCTGCAGGAAGCACTGGGAGAAGAAGTGGAAGTGTGAGAGGTGTTCAAAGAAGTATGCAGTACAGTCTGATTGGAAGGCTCACTCCAAGACCTGTGGAACAAAGGAGTACAGATGTGACTGTGGAACCCTCTTCTCAAGGTCTGTTTTTTCAGTTTTTTTTTTCTTTCAATGGTGAGTGTGTCAAATGATGATAATGAATGAATAATTCAGCATTGATTAAGGGAATTGATTTTAGGTTCATTCATGCATCATTCAATGCCATCAACTCTACATTTGCGTGCACAAAAACATGTGATATAGGTTTATTTACTTAAGAAAACTGTGATTGATATTGTTTACTTGATGGTTATGGTTATGTTTTTTTTTAGGAGGGACAGTTTTATCACACACAGGGCCTTCTGTGATGCACTGGCAGAAGAGAGTGCAAGAACCATCCCATCACCACATACTCTCAACAACCCACTCTTGTTTTCACAAACCACAATAGTAACTGAGCCTGCCAACCACAGCCATTTGTTCCCCCACATGTTGAGAACCACAGAAGAAGCCACCACCATCAACAGCCATGAAAGTGAAGTAGTACTCTCATTTAAGAGAGACCAACAACAGCTCCACCTTAGACAACCATGGCTTGAAACAGCACCCACATCTTCATTACCCCACTTGGACATTCCCTTCTCAATCTTCTCCAAATCAATGCCCCAAGGGAGCCTAACATCTTCATTTCCCCAACCAAACTTTCAGAGTTCCTTGTCTCCCCACATGTCTGCAACTGCACTGCTTCAAAAGGCAGCACAGATGGGTGCAACCATGAGCAGGCCTTCTGATACTGCCTCTGCTGGTTTTGTTCATGGTTTGAGTGCTTTTGGTAATAACACACAAGACATGGTGATGGATTCACTCTCTGCTGGAGTCCATGGGTCCTTTGAAGATGACTTTGGTGGGGGATTTTGGGGTGCTAAGAGAGAGGACAACAACAGCAACAACAACAACAATGTGAGGAGTGGTGTGTCTGATGGGTTGACAAGAGACTTCTTGAGTCTGAAGACTTTCTCTCAGAAAGATATGCTCAGCATTGCTGGTGTGGACCCTTGCATGAGTGTATCTCCATATGGGGATCCTCAGTAGAAAAAGAGGGGAAGAAAAAGAGAGAACATATAATGCCATTGGGAACTTCAAAAAGAAGGGGAGGTATGGAGTTTATATTTTGTTTCTATTCCCTGTAGGGAGACAGTAATCTTTTTTTTTTTTGGCCCATCTTTTCATAAGTCCCCCCTCTCATTATTTTATTTTATTTTAATTTGGAGGGAATATTTGGAAAAAAAAATTGTTCACTATCATGGACATTCATCCCAAAGAGCAGATAACTGTACTCAAATGTTCATTTTTTTTCTTGATAAGAGGGCCACTCAGACAATAAAACTTGATGTTTGTTGTATCTATCACTTGCTATATGTTAATGTGTTAATGTTTTGTAGGTATGAACATCATTTTACAAGCCCAGATGGTTCAGAAGTAATGAAAAAATTATTTTTTCTTTCAAACCAACAAAAAAAATAAAAAGAGATTAACTGATGATGATGTTTTTTTTTTTGAAAAGGAACTCATGATGATGTTATATATTGTTCACTCAAGTTCGGATGGTTTTGGTTGCATGGTTTCATGGCCATTTGTTTAGATTCAAAAGAACAAACGACAAAGGGCTAGCTCTATTACATGTTATCCTTGTATATAACCCCTTGCTAACCTGATATATATTTTGCTACATGTACTTTGTTTTTATTTCTACGTATGTGAGTATATGCAATATATTAGAATGTATATTTGTTTTATATGGAGATGATTTATGTTTTGTTGCATAAATATACAAAGTAAGTGGAACTGCATGCAGGGCATTCTTACATTAAAAAAAAATTGTTGGAAATTTGATACAGTGGCAAGAGCATTCAAATGGATCCAATTTGATGCTTCCTAGGGTTTAGGAAAGAAAGCAAGAAAAAAGTGGTGCACAGCTCAAGAAGAAGAGAGAAGTGATTGTAAGAAGCAAATATACAGTTTATTTTGTTGCCTATATGTCAGTACTGATAAGCTCGATCTTTTTTCAACTATTTTTACATGCTATATAAACTAATATAGCATGTCCTACTTCACTATACAAGTATATATTCTATTATGAAAAATATAAAAATATTTACATATATTCAATAGCAGAGTATATAATTTATTTTTAATTTTAATAAAAATATATATTCTATGATCAAATAAGTGTTTTAATAAATTTTGAAACGTACAGTATGAGAACTAACAAAATTACTTCAAAAAAAAAACTGAGCATATTATTTTCCTGTTGTACCTCTTGGAAGTATTATTCGACTAAGAAAATTGTGCTTTTGTCACTTTATATAATGCATTTACACAACCAATCTCCGTGATCTATCTTTTGGTGGTCCAAAGCCAACCCCACATGATATTCATTCCAGCCTTTGCATGGATTCTTGTGTGGGCCTTTTTTTAGCTTTAGAATGACTTGAAAACATTTGGAATTGATGCACCAAAAACTATGCAAGTTACATGGTAGGAGAAGATGTTGGATGCAAAACGTACATACATGCTTTGTCAGCATGACTATGAATGATACATTGGTTACACCAAACTATATATGCAAGTGCTCCAAAACAGGGTTTTTTTTTTTGTTTTTTAGTTTCCACCCCCAATAAAACTAGTGAATTATTGAAAACCTCTATAAAATATTAATTTTTTTTAAAGAAGGTAGACTAATTTTATAATAAAAGAGAGTGTTACACAATTGGTCCGAATGCGCACAGGGAAGTAGAGAGGTAATAGATACATGCTCGATTGCTCGACTGAGGACCCATATGGGAAGCTTAGCCGGCGCGAGGAAAAGCGAGAGGGCAAGGTGCAAAATAGAAACCCCCATCGCGGATACACGAGGGGTGCCGCCGCATGAAGGG
The DNA here is from genome assembly GCA_030737845.1 of Acorus calamus. Taxonomy (NCBI): domain Eukaryota; kingdom Viridiplantae; phylum Streptophyta; class Magnoliopsida; order Acorales; family Acoraceae; genus Acorus; species Acorus calamus. Next base: position 3,327,712 of record CM060864.1, on the reverse strand, counting down.
GTGCAAGAGTGTGCAGCCTGAATTACGTCTCGCACTTGAGTTTGCCGCCCGAGTAGCTCACCCCTTTGAGTCCCACTTGATGTCTCCCCCAGTCCTGAATTAAGCCGAGTGTAAGGCCCCAAAGGTTTTCAAAGTAGACTCTCTGGCCTCGAAAGAGTGCTTCATTTTGTGTGCGCCATAACACCCAAAGGCCAGCGGAGATTAATTAGAAGATGGTGCGATGGAGCACATAGCCTCACATAGATCCGGTAGGGATTGGAATGCAAAGTTTGTGCCGGTGGCTAGACTAAGGGCGGTCCACAGCCTAGCAGCGACTGGACATGACAAAAGATGGTGCTCCACCGTCTCTGAGTCGGACATGCATAAGCCGCATTCCGTCGGGTCGTTCGGTCTCCATTTAGTTCTATAAAATTATTAACCCTTATAAAATTATTGTATTTTATTAAAAAAAAATCCAATGTTTAGTTTCTACCCCTTCTAAATAAATAAATTATTTAAAAACCCCTTCAAACACACATTATTATTTTGGGACCTTTCAAGTGCAAATTGTCTTAATAAGAATCACACGTTTAATCTATTTGAGAAACTATTCATACTAATTTTGTATCAATCATTTTTTTAATTGTTTCTATAAGAAGAGATATAACTAGACTTTTTGCAAAGGCACCTACAATATGTAAGGGTCTTAAAATAATAAAATAATAAAATAATAATATTTTTTGAGGGTTTTTTTATAATAATTTACTTGTTTAGGAGGGTAGTGTTAGAAATAAGAGAGAGAAAATAATAATGAAATCTTAAAACTCTTGCGCTATTAGAGATAGATTCAAACTCTTTATATACAAGATAGTGTTACACGTGTAACATACTAACAAACTAATATAATAACAAACTGATATGTAATATAATACATTTAACATCCCATTCCAAACTCTGAAGGGTGGTATCCTTAGAGTTTGCACAAACATGATAAACTAAAATCCCAACAAACTAATATAATACTTTAACGAATACCCACTTTCAAGTTTTGAAAGGTACTTTTCTGTCGCCATCTGTCTTTTGGAATCCAAATCTTTGCTCTCACTCTTCTTGAGTCAGTCAAAGTCACTCCCACTCGTTGAGTCAGTCCGAGTCGCTCCCGCCCTTTGAGTTAGTCAGAGTCGCTCCCGCTCTTTGAGTCAGTCAGAGTTAGTGGTTCACTACATCAAATATGCCACGATGCCTTTTCTGCAACACTGCAGACGCTGATAGTGAAGTGTAACGAAGATAAAGAAGAAGAAGCGCGACGCGAATAGTGACGTATATGGGGATGACAGTGCATAAATAGGACGGCACAAATATAAAAATAGAACGACGATGGCGCACAGAGAAGACGATGGTGCGCGTAGACAACGATAGATCTCAAAAGGAAGAAAGAGATCCAAAGAAGAGAACAACAACAACGACGACGGTGGCCCAAATCTGAAAGGAAGAAGAAGATCCAAGGAGGAGAACGATGACGATGACGGTGGCCCGAATCTCAAAGGAAGAAGAAGATCCAAAGAAGAGAATGATGACGACGGTGGATCTCAAAGGAAGATGAAGATTCAAAGAAGAGAAAAACGATGAGTGCACATAAAGAAAACGTGTGCAGAGGCAGCAATACTGTTTAAAAGACGCCACTTGGCGAACGACGACGATGACGACGGATCTCAAGAAAAATGCCACTTTGCGAACAACGACAGATCTCAAGAAGAATGCCACTTGACGAACGACAATGATCTCAAGAAGAATGTCACTTGGCGAATGACGACAACGGATCTCAAAAAGAATGCCACTTGGTGAACGACGACGACGGATCTTAAGGAAGATAGAGATCCAAAGAAGAGAAGAACGATGACGGTGTGCGAAGACGCGGCACGCATAGACAACGACGACGGTAGCGCGCGGAGACGATAGTGCTACGAACAGGATCTCAAAGAAGAAGGAGATCTAAAGAAGAGAATAAAAACGATAACAATGACTAGGAGACTTGTGGAAGCGCGAGAAGACACATGAAGGCTACGTCGACGATAAATGAGAGGCAGCCACATCGGAAGTGAAGGCGGTTGGAACCTGTGGGACGGCGGCTAGACACCGCGTGGGATGATGATGTGGATGAGATCCTCACGTAACACACAAGATTCATCACGTGATGCCAATGATTCTATGCATCAATTGATATTAAATCATCAATCCCCATCTTGGCGGATTTCACAACAATCACGGCAGAATCAAATTTGACGTGTTGTGTTGTGTAGAATCCCTTGTTGCAGCGCAACAACGAGAATGGTGATGGTGACGATGATAAAGATAACGGTGCACGACAGGCGTGACGAAAACGAGCGTAAAGGCGACAGTTAAAAATCTTTTCCCGCTCCGATTGAAAACTCCTCAATCGGAGTGGAAAAGAAGAAGATAAATTTTTGTGGATCTAAGATTTCTGAGATGGCTCTAATACTAAGAGAGAGAAATTAATAATGAAATCATAAAACTCTTGCTCTATTAAAGATGGACTAAAACCATTTTATATAATAGTACAAGATAGCGTTACACGGTGTAACATACTAACAAACTAATATAATAACAAACTAATATGTAATATAATACATTTAACAGGTAGAAAATAAATAACATAAAATGGTCGAGTTTTTTTAATAAGACGTAATAACTTTACAAAAAGTTAATAATCAACTCAATTTTTAAGAGTTTTTCAAGGGATGGAAACTAAATATATATATATATATTTGATAATCTTTCCAAAAAATAATAATTAAATAAAAAAACTCGTGACTGAAACTATTAATCATAAAAATGGTCATCTGACCGCCACATTATCGGTCAGTCTTATTTTGGAAATTCTTTGAAAATTCTCATTGAAAGCCGGAACTTTTGAGTCTCGGCTTTCGTTTTTCTTTAAGTCGTTTTTCTTTAAGCTTGAAGCCGATCTTTTACGACCTGGATTCAGTGAATAAAAAAATATCAAGTGTTCAAGAATTGATTTCTCAGAATACATTTTCAATTCACATAAATGGTTTGTTGTTATACACGGTTCATCAATTAATAAGTCACCGCCACTTTCAATAAAATAAACAATCCAAATCCAACAATCAATACCCACACAATTAGAACTCATGTTGAAATAATGGTAAAGAAGATTTGGGATCTGTAAAACAGAAATTAAAAAAAAAAAAAAAAAAAAAACCTTTTTTCAAAGTGAATATTTTTGGGGCTCCATTCAAAATCTAGGACAGATAGATGAGTCAATAAAGTGAATCATATGCTAGATATATGAGTCATTAAAGTGAAAAAACTATGGGCACTTGGATGGATATGATCAGAGGAAATTTGTCATCATGTGAATAAATATAGGATAGATGAGATATGATATAAAAACATGCGCACACTAAAATAATATGTGCAATTAAAATAATATGTTACGTACAGTTCAATTTTCAGTCTCAATTTCAGTCTATATGTGTTTTGAATTTTTTGTAAAATAGTATAACTCATCTAATGAGGTATATGTTTTTATAAAAAATGAAGCATGTACTCCTATGAATTGCATGGATATGCATTTATAAAAAATTTAAAAAAAAATTCTTTCGAAAGATATGCATTCTTAACGTGAGCATACACATCGTTAATTTTCTATCAACGCATATAAGATTGGAATTAAGACTGAAAACAGATCTGGGAGTAACACCACCTAAAAAAATTGGCCTTATAAAAACATTGTCCTTCTTTTCGGTATCTATTTAGACATAACTATGCATTATGAGAAAATTATACCTACCAACATGAAAGTGATGTTTGAAATTTTTGTGTGTGTACCTTACCTTTGGAACACTAATCATTTGAAAATGAGACCAAGAATCTCAACTTTGTATAGTGTGCGTACATTGGATCAAACCCCGATCCTATGCAAGTTGGAAGGAAGCCTAAAGTCCCCATTAAAGGAGTGTTTCCACATCCCCTTTTTCTGTATATTTTACTTATAAAGAAATTGTGAATGTGAACATATGAGAGGTTTGTTTCAGGATTGAGTGCTGACATGCTCAATCATGTCTACAACCCCATCAATATCTATGGTCTACGGATGGTCCCCCAATCGACTATACACTCTAATATAATATTAGTAGTGTACATATTGTCACAGTGCAATATATATGTATACTCGATTAATTTTTTAAAAAGAATAGAAATATTTATATATTAATTTATCAATGTATAAACTTTAGTTTGTATAATAGTATATACTTATTAGATAATATATATATATATATATATATATATAAAAGGAAAAAAATTCAAATAACCCCCTGTAACTGCACGAAATTCAAATAACTTCTGAAAACACCTATGTAAATTCAAATAGTCATCTGTATTATATTAAATTTTCGTTGACTGATGAGAACTAAAACAACAATTATATCTATCCACCCCCCAATCAAATGGGGGCTGAGAGTTTATTAAACCCAATTAAACTATTAAACCAAGGCGAAAATCTCTCAACTACTTCTCCTAGCGCTCGTGTGGTCGACATGGATGACTCAAAACCAAGTAGTGTTTAAGGGTAAACGTTCATATAGTGAAAATATTTAGAAGATGACCAATGGCCTTGTAGATGTCTCTTCTACTTAGGATTAAAAAACTTTTATTTTGGTTATTTATAACATGATTTGAGTTTTCATTTTAATATACTAAGACGACTGACTGCCTACCATTTTCATTAAAAAAAAAGAAGAAGAAAAGTTAAACTATAACATGGTGATTCGAGGGTAACAAAGATGCATAGAAAATTTCCTATATTGACTTTACATACCTTATAAAGGGGGGAGGTGGGGGGTGTTACACATGTGCATGCATAGTTTGGGAGGCCCAAACAAACCTTTATTGACTTGTACCCTAAAAACAAATTAAAAGAAAAAATAAAGCAGGGAAAGATTCCTTCGTATAAGAGATGAAAAACAACCCAAATTGCATCCCCCCTCCCAAATTTTAATATCAAAACCCCCCTGCATTATTAGTAGTTTAAGTTTGTGCAAGTACTTTCATCTGCCTTTGATAGGTGCATGTTACTTAATAACGTACATGTGATAATTAATGGTGTACAAAATTTAATTAATAATATACATAGAATAACAATGTATAAATAATATTTCTCGAGATAAATTATAAAAAAAATATACAAGGACCAAAAAAAAAATCACTGATTTAAAGATGCTTTGGGATGCTAAAAAAATTCAAAAAGCTTAAAAAACTGGTTGAAAAATAACAATAATTTTTCAGAAAAAAAAAAGAAAAAGAAAAAAGAACTCCTTTCGATGGGATTATAAATTTATTGACAACACTTTTTACCTTGGTCTCTCACTCTGAATAGGTTTTAATTATCTCTTGTCAACGTCCTCTCCCTCGTTAAATCCACCTCACTTTTTTTTTCTTACAAATAGTAAAAAGTTACTACAAAAAAGCAGTTCTTTTTGGGGCTCTTTTTGGGTACTTTTTTTTTTTTAAAGCAAAACAATCCAACCATTATATAGATACATGCTTCTAACGAAGTAGTATGAATCGATAGGTATTTGCGTTCGAGTGTATGGACAAAAGTCTGCTCTAAAGTTTTTTAATATAGTCTTATATACTTCGTTAGAAATTCAGTTAAGCATATAGATAATTTATATACCTCGTTAAAAATGAGTTCATTCAATTCAAAGTAGAACGATATACATTTTTTATCAAAGCATATATCTCATTTGACTATGTTTACTATTTTTAAAAAAATAAAAACATGTGTAGTATGAGTTTTGGATTGTAAAAATAACTAAGTCTAACGTTTTTCCTTAAGTCTTCTATGAGTCTAAATTTTTTTATTTAAAACAAAACGATTTAACTCTATGAAAACCTATCAAAATTGCAAATATTTTTCCGTAAAATAATTGATATTCAGAACTCTTGGTGTAATTAGAAATGGTTGAATCAGCTTAACCACATGTAAAATTTATCATAATGCCCATGCACCTATAAGTTAAGGGTCTGAGTTTATTATTTAAAAAAAATAAAAATACGTGTGGCCCCACTAAGCCTAACATTTTCTTTCAACAAGTCAAAACTAAACTTCTAAAAATGTCATTTTACGGAAATGCGATATATTCTTTGTTTGCGCCAAGATATGGAGTGTATATGATTTGTATTTTTAATTAAAAAAAATATATGATACCTATGAAATAGTTTATTAGCTGTTTTGTTAACAACATCCAAAGGATTAAGATTTTATGAACATATGAGGCCAATATCATAAAATTATAATAAAACCTAAGAATCAATAAAATAAAATAAAATAACAAACGTATTCCCCTAACCAGTCACTAATGAAAGTTGTGATTCTATGTTTATATTGACCAACTAATTTGTACAGTCATGTCCTCCATTAAAATACCATTACACCAGTCACATTGTTGTTGACTTGAACCAACTATAAAGGAGAAAAAATAAATAAATAACCTATTTTTTGGGACCGGATGGACCACATTTTAAAACACTGAAAGAACAAGAATAAAGAATATTTACCATGTATAAAAGTTCTTATGAAAAAGCATCACCACCACCACCAAATAAAAACTCCTCTAAAATCTTAGCAGCATCATCCCACGGCCCCTTCCGAGGAACCTCAGATTTTTTCACATCGGGTGGAGGCAAAAACATTGGCTTCTGAGCAGACTTTAACTTGCTCTCATGCCCAGCAATCATAGCCATTTTGAATGTTTGAGTAGACGAAGGAACAACAGCCTGAAGAGAAAGAACCGACTTTCCTTTTGAATCATGGAGATTGGGCGGCAGCTTCTGTTGCTGCTTATTAGTGTTACCTGCTGGAGATCCTCCAAAAGAAAGAAAGCTTATTCCTTTTGGTATACGTGTAGGCAGTTCAAAAGTTCTTTCCACAGCTTTTGCTGGAGTCAAATTTCTGGGTGAGTCTTTTGCAACTGAAGAGGAGTGTTTGGAGTCTGGCTGTGAATTCGTTGTTATTTTATCCAGCGTAACAGGAGGGTCTAGTTTGCTGAGCAGTGATGGTGCAGCTGAACCCTCTGCAACTGAAACCTGGGACAATCAAACCCATTGGGGAGTTATTAACAATTAGTTTAATGACAATACTCAAAGACTGTAAACTTTATATATATATAATGAAAAGGTACCTTGTGAGAGAATTTGCAGCAATTGCCTCTGGGACACATGCCGGTAGACATAATTTTGTGACAGGGATACTTGGAGAGCTCATGATCAAATGGACAATCATCCCCTTTCAAGCACATCCCACAAGCAAAATGTTTGCATGGCTGCACCAAGATTCAAAGAAGTATGAGATAGTGAATGACAGATGCCAACTATGCAATTAGGCAAAGAAGACAGCTCAAAGCCCATATAACAACCTCATAGCAGCAACAGTTCCAAAAAATTGGATCTATGAGGATAAAAACTTGTGACAGACATTTAAAATATAAAAAGCAGTCAATATTCTAGGTGCATTAGTTTTTTAATTTACTGCTATCTATCTCTAAATCCCATAGCAAACATCTCCTCAAATCACTCTTTATCCTGATAAAAAAAAAAGAACAGTATTTAAAATAGATAGTCTACATAAATATACATTTAATGCCCGTACATTAAGCTTCCCTCAAGCACCATGGCATCACAGCACTCCATGCCAAGAATATCCACTTAGGTTCATCTCCCATGGACAAGCTTCCCAACAGACTTCATAAGAAATCAACCGCATAATCTCCCCTTCATGCTCTTATCCATCTCTTTAAACAACTTTTAGGAATATTCTTTCATCACTTGAACAGTATAAAACTCACTGGTCTCCCTCATAATGGATTCAGTTTACTCCACACTAATTAGCTGTAACAGCATCTTATTATTAGATGATCAACAGAATCCAATTCCTCATTAAATAGTGCACTGGCTGGATTGTCATCTTGAGTGGGTATTTTGTTGAAATAAACTGGCCACATAAAGGGATGGACTTTCATTGGAGATTCAATCCACAGCCTAGATGTGTCGATACAAGCTCAATATACTCGTCCAACAATGGGTTGTAGAAAAACATGATCATGTGGTTTAGGGTGTGTTTGTGCACAATTTTGAAGGGAAAATGAGAGAAAGGGAATTTGGGTCAAAAGGGAAGTGGTGGAAAGCAAAAAAAATTTCCTTTGACCAACTTTTATGGTGTGTGCGTATGGTAGAAAACTTTTCCATCACTTTCTCCCAAATTCTCTTCTATGGGGAATGGATATTTTTTTTCACTTTTCCTAATAAGACAAAATAGGAGAGAGAAAGTGATGAAATTTTTTTTCCTTCCATTGTTTGGCGAAACACTAGATTTTTTAAGGGCATGTTTGGATACTGTGCAAATGGGAGTGAATTTTCATTTGCACATGGTCAAACATAATATTTTGTTTGGTTATGATATTTAAAGTGTAACAAATAAAATCCAGAGTTTTCATTTGCCCCATTAAATGGGGCAACCAAAATCCCAACCAACCCATGTGTTTTCATTTGTAACAGAATTTATTTTCACACCTCTCAAATGTATGTAAAACAATTTTACATTTTTATCCTCTAACAAATTTATTAAAATCCATATTATCCAAAATAATTATTTCATCTCCTAATCTTATCTTAGGAATTAAAATAGATAATTATATTTTATAAATTTATATAACTTACAATAATATAATTGTGTGGATTATAAATATTAATGTGGCATGAAAATATAAATGTTATTATATTAAAATATATCAAGAAATATTAATTAACTATCATAGATATTATCCAACAAAATTGTTATTTATAAAATATAAAAAAACCTTGTAGGATTATTTGTTAGTTGAAATCAGATTAATTTTTGTTTATATTCTATTATATTAGAACTTTTTTTTTAACCACATTGACATATATATAAATTAAAAAAACCAATATATGCAATATTTAAATTTAATTTTTTTATATATAATATTTTTTCATAAATTTTTTGGGATACTAAGAAAATAATATATTTGATAAGCATTTGAAAAAATATTTTATCTATTTATAATATTATTATGTTTTAGCATAATAAATTGACACATCTACAAACAGTTTCACATATGTGAGACAAACAAATATTAACAAGAACATGTGTGTAAATAATAACACAACATGAAAACAGACAAACATGTGCAAACAGTATACAAAATTTCCCTACACGTGCAATGTAAAATTTATATGTGCAAAAAAACAGGTACAAATAATCACAGTATCCAAACGTGCCCTAATAGTCAAAGGGAAAATTTTCATAAACACACCCCAAGTATGGAGTAAAACATAAAAGAACTGATGTTTACCCACATCAAGCAATAGGGTCATGACATATACTGAAGATGATAGTCTTTCTTTGGGGAGTGACTATTCTTGATGATGTTGTGATCATGTTAAAGGAATGATGCTTAAACAATCATGTAAGACTGAGGATATATGACAGGATTGCATTAAAAATGATATCATCAGGGGTGATAGTGAGGAACCAGAAACTCATGAAATAGAAATCTATGATCCAAGTGTTGCATAATTTGCACACCATCTTGCATTTTAAACAGTAATAATATAAAGAGAACTTTTGACTTGACAAGTATTCTCCTATCATTCTATCTTTACCACCTCGTCTATTTTCTTCTCCTCTAGGTGTGTATGCATGTATTTCCTTCGAGTTCTCAAAGAATTTGGGGGAAGGGAAAGGATGAAAGAGGTATTGTTTATCAGTGCAGTGTTGTGAGACATAGTTTAGATATAATTAAGAAAATATTAATTCATGTTCTTAGTTGATTCCTCTTTTGTGATAAAAATTGATTTTAATTTTAGCAACTAACTCCTCAAGACTAGACATGGCAGAATCTTGGGTCTCCATATCATGCATGTGAACCTACAATATCCAAATTTTCTTTCCATGTTTTTCAAGTACAACAGCATTGACCACAAAAAATGCATCCCCTAACTTATACAGTTATACTACATGACATCACTAGGATTTACAAGATCAATAATGTAACATCAAGTGATCAATAGTTCAAGCATAATTCAACATGTCAGACAACTGCTGCCATTGTATTATAAAATTATATATCATTAAAGTCATCATAATAACATAACTTTGAACATAAATTTGCAAGCATAGTCCAAAAATATGCATGCCAAAGAAACAAGTGACTTTGTGAAAGAAATGGATTCAATGCATGATAGGAGTAAAATTTGGTCTAACACCTGATAACATTTATAAACTTTTATTTTCCAATTCATGTCTTTATAGAAAGAACTTAAATATAAATCATCATATGATGATAACAAGCAAATTGAATAATTCTCCAGTTAGATGTGCGGAAGAGCATTGGAGGACAATCAAAATATATGATGAGAAGTAAAATGACCATACCTGGGATTTTGTCAGGGGAATGACATCATGAGAAAATTTGCATGAACTCCCCTTCAGTCACAAAGAATCCAAGGAAAAACTGGTTAATAACAATATGATACAAAGATTAAAGGAAAGACATCATAATATATGAAGTTCCAACACTTGATTCAAAACAAAAAAATATATATATATCAGAAAAAAAGAATGACATTATATTCAAGTTTTGTAAATTTAAACTTTACAACAGATAATTCTAGCATTCTCTACCAGGATAGATCTTGCAACAGATGGTACTACATAAAGTCTCCATTTTCAGAAGTTTATGGTGTACAATGGTACATGATTCATTGTTTGTTGACTTTAAGACAATTATTAAAAACCTTTCCTTGTTAATGAACTGGAGAGCTTCTAGTTTTTGCAAAAACTGACACTACAAGAAGTGATCGGTATAGTTTATGAGATGATATGAAAATATATGTACCACCATAATCCATAGAATGATATGAGAAGTGTATAGCCCCATATAAGTGACAGCACGACAGTAAAAAAATTCCCTTGTGTGATTTCTTCTTCAATTGTTATATCACAAGTCTCATGAATAAAACAAAAGTACTGCAGAATTCATTGTTTTACCATGCATGAAACAACTCAAATGGTAAATATAACATTTAATATATGAAAACTAAAGGATCAGACTGATTAGGTTAAGTTAATACATCTACCCTACAATCAAGGATGGGCAGAAACATTAGATCATAAACTCATTATTTTTCTCATACAGCAGAAGAAAATAACTCTCCAGTAAGAGAATTCATCTCTTCTTTGAACTGAAATCAAGATAAGATACGAACCAAAAAAAAGTTAAGATAAAAAGAAAAGGAGCTTCCCCTAATCTGGATTTTGGCCTGGGTAATCATAAATACACCGTAACAGATAAATTAAATTCATGCTACTTTTCAAATCGTTAAAAATGAATACAGTGCAGAACTGAAGAGCAAAGAAAATAACAATGAAATAGGTTATAATCAGAATTTGATTTGTCGTACTACAAATCAAATTAGAACCTATCAGAATAGCATCGAACAAATGAGGTTGGAAATGTGTATTACATGGTACTGATTTTTCTTTCTATTGGAATAGTACTCTCAGAGGTTGAGCTTACACATATCAACAAAATGCTAATCATCTTTTATCAAAGAGATAACTACATAACATGTGTTAAAGGATGAGCACCAAACATATTTCAATAAATTATGAAGTCAATACCTATTATGAAGCTCAAAATATATCTACATGAGATAGGTTATATATCAATGTACACAAATTCCCACGGAAACAATACATTCACATAGAAAAACTAAAACACACTTCATCACACATAAAGAACCAAAACTGATACCTGTTGACACCTTCCCTTCAAGAAGAAAGAACAGTGTTTGACTGTCTTTGGTTTAATGATTGGCTGAATTTTCAATCTCTTGACCCCTTGTTCTCTGTTCTTTTGTGCTCGTTTCCGTTTCTTTGCAATCTGAAAGATCAAATAGTGATGAACATACAGACTGATTAATATGCAAAAAAATATGGATACTTGGAGCAATTAATCAAGGATATGCCATCAAAAGAAGTGGTGTGCATACCTTCTTCTTTTCTCTTCTTTCCTCGGTTAAAGGACCTCGTTTTTTCTTCTCACGCACTTTGTCATCCTGTGAATATAAAACATAAAAATATTAAATATATTTAATTTATGGTAAAAATATCATTTGAAGAAAATTTGGGACTCTGCCTGATTAGGTGATTAGATTAAATAAATGAAACCCCTGGGACAACTAAGACAATGGATCTCCTTAAAGCAAAAAAAAAATGCTCAAAATATTTTTAATTCATAATTTGACCAATATCTAAGCAAAGAAGCATAATCATGTGACGTGTCATTCTAAAGGGTTCATTGCTTGGAGCAATGGTAAAATGCTCAGGCTACTAGAATGAAGTCCTTGGTTCCATCCATGAGAGCTGCCACTTTGTACAAAAAATGTCAAAGGTTTAAGACCATATCAAATCTCCTCCCTCGTTGCATCATGCTATGTGCAGGACCATTGTGGGTTATGGTCTTTTAATTATGTCCTCAATGTGCAAACATTTTCATTTGCTCAGAACCATATAAAATATGCATTCGATACAAAATTAAACCCATTTGAGACACCTATATATATACCTACCCATATACCTTAAACCCATAGCCACGCGTACATCCACATGAGTGCACAGGGTTCATATGCAATGAGTGGAGGGAACCTGGTAGCAAAAGCTTAAGCTGACCAAGGTCAACATGAACAGGAAAAAGGAAGTAATAACCTAAAAGATAAAATAAAAATGTAGTTAGGCAGAATACAACTGGTAAAAATCATAGCAGCAATGCCCTTTGACTAGAATTATTAGAATGTCCTGATGTTGACTATAAAGCATTAGGTTAATATTGATGTTGATGTCAGTAATTTACCCATGAGGGATGCAAAGTAGTCAAGCTGAAGCCAGAAGCCCATGATTACAGTTTCTCAATGCAAAAAAATGAGTCATTTTTATGGGGACTTTAAGAACAGAGGAGGGCAGTTATATAAATTACATCATTTAGTTAAACTTGCATATTATATAAAGTACCTTTTCTTAATATGCTGATCATATCCTTCTTTCAGGAAAAAAAGGTACAGGGCCTACAGGCGCATACATCTTTAATGATGTGCTAACAGAATGTTTTAGCATCAGCCAAGGCTAACAAGCCTATCATTCAAACACAAGTTATTCTAGCAATAAATTTCATCTCCAAACCATTTTGAATTTTGAAAGGGATATTTAGCTTACACTGACACATTTCAAATTTAGTCTAAAAAACATGAAAATGCATAATAGACAAAGACAATGATTAACAATGCTTGATTCATCATTGAATTGGAAAGAATAACCTCATTCAGCATATCCAATTCTTTTGCTAAATATAATCCTGCTGAACCAGGATCTCAGGCCATCCTCATGGTCCACACTTGTATCATGTTTTATGTCAGATTTCACAGTATGATTTTTTGTTTTAATAATGTACCATTTTAATCTATTTATTCTAATCTATTTTCAGACCTATAATGATCAAGGTTCAATCAGCAGAATGAAACAATAACAGACTAGAATAATAAAATCACTAATAATGGTTTATCAACTTTCACCAAATTCATACCTTTCCAGTGGATGCCTTTTTCAAGTCTACAGAAAGATGTGAACCACTTGAAGCAACCAAACTGCTCTTCACTTCAGACTTGCTTTCCTCATGACTGGTTTTCTCCATCTGAGGTTCTACCATAGTATCGCTACCTGACGATGTTCTCAACACTTGGGGAACCACAGGAGTAAATTCCCCACCTTTGTCTTCCTCTGACTCTCCCTCCTCCTCAACAGAGTGTCCATAAATCCCAAAGTTATCCGGAATCTCCCCGTCTTCCACCTCTTCATCAGACACATCCCTCTCAGGATCCGAGCGTGAATCCATCGGTCTACACAGATCTCGGATTCCGTGCTCAACATCCACAGCATCAACACGAGCCCTATCATTCAAGTCCCTCTGCGGTTCCTGCTCTTGTGTAACAAAACCCTCCTCTCGATTTCCCCGCACCATGTTTTCCATACATATATCCCCCAATCCTTCAAAACTGTTGGAATCAATTTGACCAGGAATCTCCCCGTCTTCAACTCTTCCATTTTCGTCTGCCCCAACTAAAGAGGCCATCACATTCTCCAACTCGTTCAGCATTTCAAGACCCAATTCATCCGCATGAGCCCCTTCAGGACCCAAAACGTCATCAAAACGTTGTACCGTCGCGGGCTCCGAGCAGTCGCTGCTCCCGCCACGAGAGGGTTCTGGTTCAGGATTCGAGATGCCGTCGACGCCATCAGACGCGGGTCCACCCGCTCTACCATGGCTCGTGACCGCCTCCTCGCGGGTCAGGCCGCCGGCGACTTGGGATCCGTGAGTGAAGAGGGAGAATAGCCGGACCAGAGACCGGTAAGTGGCGCTCTCGAGGTGGCGGCGACAACCGCCGCCACTGGAGAGGGGCGGGTGGGAGAGAAGGCCCTCTCGCATCGCCGGAGGTAAATTAGGGTTTCGACTTCGGATATTTTCTTATTTTAAAAATTGGCACATCTAACCCCACCCATCTTTTTTCTTAACCCACGTCCTTACTTTACCCACCTCTAGACATTAGTTTTTTGGGTTTTTTATTTTTAGGTCCCCATAAACCATAGGATTTAATGATCAATCCCTCACTTCTTCATATTTTAGTTTTAGTCTCCATATTTAAATGATATGTTCTTTTTAGCTCCTGAGAGGGACCTATAACTAAATTATTTGGTTTTCTTTTTAGTCTCTTTGAGGGACTAAAAAGAAACATATCCTTAAAATCTGATAACTAAAATCAAAATACGAAGAAGTGAGGGGTTGATCGCTAAATCATATGGTTTACGGGGACTTAAAAATAAAAAACCCTAGTTTTTTTTTTACAAAACACACCTAGCTATAAATACATTATAAATGCATCTTTGCATGGTAACTAAACCCACCGCCAACCATTCATTTTATACAAGTCTCTCTCCTCTCCTCGCTCATGAAGAACGACGACGTCGACCGGATCACAAATTTTGTGGTCGAACGGGATCAGAAAAGATCGGAGAGTTTTGGACTCTATTCGACCAATATTAGTCAACCAGAACTTCGCATGGCGACTTTGTGTGGCTGAGCTAGGTGGATTTGTTACCATTTTTCAGGTCGAATGAGGGTCAAGAAGCGTCAGAAGGCTCTAGACTCCATTTGACCAAGTGTGGTCGAACACAATAGTTTTTATATCAACTTATTAGTGTGGTCGACTTCAGTGGCGGCTTCAGGAATTTTCATAGATGGGGTCATTAAAAAAAATTTCTCAAATTTTTTTTTAAAATCTACTCTTATCAAATATTAAAATTTTTTTTACTCTTATCATATATTAAAAAAAATTCTTAGCCCTAGATTGGAAGAAGATTGTTCACATCAACATAACTTTACTTAGCACCATAATTTTCTTTGATAGGAGAAAAAACTAAATAATTTTTTTATAAATATAAATACATAAAAAAATTAAACAACTAATCAATTGAAAATCCACCCCACCTTCTTAGAACACTCTCAAATACCCCCTCCCCCAAGCATATATTAAATTATATTTGAAAACACAGACGGGTGAATGAGATTTTGATACGTGAATGAAAAATGGGTGTAATGTTGAAGGATTATGTTCATTATTCATACACGATTATGCAGTGATGAGAGAGATTCAGATTAACATACAAAAATGGTGAAGGAAAAATATCAAAACTAAATTCATGATTAGGTACTTGAAATAGAGTAGAAAGAGGAGATCAACAACATGATGAGCGACTATCGACGCTCCGTCCATCAGTGTTCGGCGCGTCTGTCCATGCGTAGGTGATCGGTGAGTCCGCTAGGGGGTCCCTATCCCTGCTATCCCATGATTTTTTTAGTGTTTTAGGGTTTTGTTTTATTATTTTAGAGTCCCACTGGATTTTAATGGATGAAACTCTAAACTGGACTAAAATGTTATGGTTTTTAATGGATCCCACCTAATTTGATATGGTGTCATTAATACTAACAGTGTTGTTTTGCTTTTTTTTTTAATATGCTGTTTTATTTTATTTTAAAAAAAATATTTGATGGGGTCAATTGACCCCATCCCTTGAAAGGTGGCGCCGCCCCTGGTCGACTTGGAAGGTTAAGATCTAATTTTTTCAGTCGAACAAAATGATTGGCCTATGCATTTCATTCATTCATGAATTTTAGGTTGGACAACATGCATTCTCAATTTATTAGATTCTTGAAAGGCTGAATTTTCACTGTAACAAATGTTTATAGATTGAATCGTTCATGAATTTTAGGTAAACAAATGATAGAACAACATGAAATTTCATCTAAACATTAGGGATCGACCAAGGGTCAGCAAGGGTCAGAGGTTCTAGACTCCATACAACCAAGTGTGGTCGCCCGTCACTTACAATAACAACTCTGTGTGATCGACCTAGGAGGTTTAAATCATATTTTTTGGGTTGAACGGGGTTCAAAAGAGTTAGATTTATGGACAATGTTCGACCAATATTAATCGACCGGAACTTTACATGATGACTTTGTGTGGTCGAGCTGGCATGGTGGGGCTGCCATTCAAAAGTATGATTTTTTTTTTCATTTGGTTGGTGGTGGGATAAGAGAAACCCGTGGTGGCGATACATGCGCCCTTTAAAAATGGTTAAACTTAGTGAAATATAAAACTTAGGGGGCTATTGTGGTGTCGAATGGGAGGGACAGAGCAGTGTGGAAGCCAGCCCTTGCTGTGGGCTTCTCTGTGCGGAGCTGCTATGAGTGGTTGTGTCGTTCAAGATCAGGGGCTCCTGAGGTTGCTCGCAAACACAAAGAAATTTGGGGCTGCCACGTCCCGTTGAAAGTTAAGACCTTCTTGTAGTTGGTCTACCATTATCGCATTCTTACCAAAGAGTACTTGTCCAAGTGGTCCCCGAACATCAATTCTGCATGTGGCCTATGTGGGGGAGCGGAGGAATCGGTGGAACACCTTTTCATCATGTGCCCTATGGTGAAAGCGGCATGGAGGTGGATATGTTTGGCGTCTAGAATGGACGGGAACTTCGCCTCGTTGGAGGAGCTCTGGTGGGCGGGGAAGAGACTTCAAGTCGTGGGGGATAGGAGTGTGGCCGCGAAGGTTTCACAATCCTATAGACCGGCTATTCTATGGTCCATTTGGCTGACTCGAAATCTTGTGGTATTCCGTGGGTGTGCCCCGTATGTGGAGAATATTTGCGAGGGAGCAATGAGATTTATCTCAGAAAGGGGCTATTTATATGTGCAGGGGTAGGTGAGGTGGTGATGAGGGGTGGACGTCTCTGTTGTCAAAATGTAAAACTGGTGCCGGTTCTGCGAACTTGGTCCTGGTCCGTCTCACGACTGATCAGATCACCGCCCGGAGAGTCGTTTTTGAGTCACCCGACCGCTTCTTAGAAAGACGGAGTTTGTCGTGACCGCCACCTGCTTTCTCAAAAAATAGGAAAAGTTGGTGTTGATGTTGATCACTTAGCAGAGAAATTGTGTGGGTTCTCCTCTCTGAGCTATGGGCTGCCGCACATAGATGTAAAAATGGAAAATCCTTTCTGCTAGATAAGAACTTGAAAAATGGGCTGCTGACATGTGGGAGGGAATGTAAACGTGACCACCGTACATAATTCAACCAGGAGGTGTTAACCGCCTCTAGTTGAAACATCGAGTATTGGTAAAAAAACAAGTATATAGCAGAAGTAAATAAAAGTTGTAAAAAGAAGAAAGTGACCACTATACAGAATTCAATCAGGGGGTGTTAGCCGCCTCTAGTTGAAACGTGAGTATTGGTCGAAAAACAGATATATAACATAAGTAAATAAAAGTTGTAAAAAGAAGAAAGTGACCACCGTACAAAATTCAACCAGGGGGTGTTAACCGCCTCTAGTTAAAATGTCGAGTATTGGTCGAAAAGAAAGTATATGAGTAATGGGTAAATAAAGCAAGTAATTATAAATATATAGAAATAACAGTAAACCGCCGTCTGGAATCGATGGCTAGTTTGGACTAGCCGTCTGGTACCTAGTTCTTGGTTTTCTGGATTTGAGCAGAACCTAGGTAGGGAAATGTTTTGACTTTGGCTAGAGTGGTGGCATTGAGGATTGAAAGTGGTGTTGGTGGTTTCTTCCTCTAGATTTGGGCAGCACCTAGGCAGAAATTTAGATTTGTTTGGCCAGAGCTAAAAGAGGTTTAAGACAATTGTTGGAGGGGTGATGGGCGTATGTGATTTCAATATGCGCTTCACGTTCATCTCAGTTGGTTGGGAGGGTTCGGCACATGATGCGAAAGTCTTGACACATGCAGCCTATAATCCAATTCACAATTTTCTCATGCCCCCTGGTGGTTTGTATTCTTCCAATTTATTTTTACTTTTGTCATGAATCTTTCCAGTTGAGTGGTTACTGTGTGAATGTAGATAAGTATTATGGTCAGGGCTGACTCTTTTATTAGGCCACTTAGGCAATTGCCTAAGACCTCCAGATGCACAAAGGCCCCTAAATTTTTTTTATTTATAAGTAGATCCACATGTTAGTCAATAATAAAGGCCCCTAAATTTTTTTTATTTACAAGTAGGTCCACATATTAGTCAATAATAACTTAACACATTGCAAACAAATATTTATCTTAAAACAATTAATAATAATTTTGATATAGTTAAAAAGTAACAAATAAAAAATTGACAACATCTTATGATATCTAAAAAATAGCAAAACCAAAAAAAATTTACATAATTAATAGGATTTAAAGTCTTTTTTGAATAAAAAAAATAGGAATATGAAACGGTGAGCCCTAAAAAAGTGTTGTCATTGTTTTTCACACTCTTTATCCTTTTTGATATATTCCTTCTTTATTTCAAAAAAAAAATTTCTCACTCTATTTCTTCTTTATATAAAAAAACCTCTTGATTTTCTATTTGCTGTAGACTAAAAAAATTTATATGGTGTAGACAACAAGAAATAATTTTTTTTTATTTGAATCAAATAAAAACTTATATATAAAAACTTCATTAATAATTTTACAGTCCAGAAAACTAGAAGAATGATTTTTAATTAAAAAAATTAATAATTTAAAGTAAAATAAATATTAATTAATTGCCTTAGGCCCCATAATATATCGGGCCGGCCCTGATTATGTTGTGGATGCAGTTTATCCCAACAAGAAGGGATTCCTAGCCCCGTACCGCAAGGTCCGGCGTGTTGCACCCAGAACAGCTTGCATTCTTTGTTGAGGAACATAATAGAGCGATCATTCGGTGTTCTGAAAAAGAGGTGACCCATTCTTCAACAAATGCCAAATTACAGTTACAAGACACGGGTTAAAATTGTGATTGCTGCAATTGCAATACACAATTTTATCATTGAACGAATATCGGATGAAGTACTGCAATTCAGTCAGGACACCATGAATGGACAGCAATCGACAAATGATGAAGGAGATAGCAATCCGGGACAAGAGAACACTAATGACATCACAATGTCAATGTCAGCTGTGCGTGATTCAATCCGGGATCAAATTGCAGTTGCACATGGATTGAACCGTTAGAACATTCCGTACGTACTAGCTTAACCTCTCCAATTCAAAGAGACATGAATTCCACTGACCATGCAATTCATGATATTTACTATATGTTTAATGACTGCTTTATTTTAATGGTTTGAATCCGCATACTGTATTGCAGGAATAGATGTGATGGTGCGGTGTAAACCCCAAGACCCAAGGGTGATAATGATGCTATTTTGGAAGCCATTGCTGGCTTTTTTTGTGTTCATTTAGACACCTGATGTACATGTGTGGGTATATTATGATGTTATGGTACTTGTTTGACTGTGTGGATTGTTTGTTGTTTAATGATGCCGGTATGATGTGTGAAACATATTGAAGTATGGTATGTGATGGTGTTACTTTAGCAGGTGGTGTATTTTTTTTATATGGGTGGAAGATTCAGGATATTACTCATTGATGGATTATCTCATATGGTGTTACTTTACAATCCTATTAGATCTAGTTAACTTGTATGTGATGGTGTTACTTTAGCAGGTGGTGTATTTTTTTTTATATGGGTGGAAGATTCAGAATATTACTCATTGATGGATTATCTCATATGGTGTTTCTTTACAATCCTTTTTAGAGCCAGTTAGTTTGTACGTGATGGTGTTAATTTAGCAGGTGGTCAGGATATTACTCATTGATGGATTATCTCATATGGTGTTACTTTGCAATCCTATTAGAACCAGTTAGCTTGTATAGGATGGTGTTACTTTAGCAGGTGGTGTAATTTTTTTATATGGGTAGAAGATTCAGGGTAGTAATCATTGATAGATTCTTTCAGATGGTGTTACTTTACAATCCTATAAGAACCAGTAAGCTTGTACTCATTGTATGGGTGTTCTGGGTAAATCAGATTTTGAAGTAAATATGGAACTGCCTCTACTCACTTTATAGAGTACAAATAGTAAAGTAAACATTCAATTGCAGGTAAATGAAAGGCAAGTAAAGTTTTAATGACACCATGATTAATGAAATTTGTATCACCCGAATGTAATTGGCATATATTGGATTGCACATGACACAGTTCTGGGAAGCCTCACTCTGTTAAGAAGGTATATTTATGGGAAATTATTAGTTTGGATAATGTCCTTTGATACCAAATACAAGTGACACAGACCAACTAATAAGTGAGTTAAAACATATCTAAATACAAGTTGATGAACCAACCAAAGTTGATGATGAGTTCATTCAAACTAAACTGCAACACATATCAAAGAATATAAGTTGATTCAATCCAACCAAGTTCATGATGAGTTTAGGAAAACTAATATACAAACAACACAAAACCTATTGCATTAGCCATCTCTAGTCCAACCTCCTTTTTAAAATTCACACTCGGATTGAATGATTGAGCATCAGTAATAACAGATTTATATATTGAGTTGAAGAATGAAACACAAAATAATGATGTTTACAACCTAATTTTTCACTTTTATGCAGAAGATTGGTAAACTCTTAAAAAAATATATATAATTCTCAAACCATGGATTTACCACACCGCTCACATTGAACCGTTCACACGAAATCAAACATTTCGGATCATGAAAAACATTACAAAGATTGTGATTCAATGTAGGCCTGGCCTGGGTGTAGATCCAGAAGGCAAACCACCTAGGGTTATGGTCCTCAGCCTGGCCTACTGTCACATCTGTTTATTTTTATAACCTATATAAAAGCTCCAAATGGAATAAAATTTCATCAATCCAATGGTTATAATTCTTTCTACATAATTAATTTTTAGAACATATTTTAGAACATGAAGAGTCACCCCCTTCTCCAACATTTTTTCGTTTTAGGTTTTCTCAATGGCTCTCTTTCTCCCATGCCATTTTTCAAATTTTCTTCGTTCTCCCCCTCCTCTCACTCTTTCAATCATTCCAAAATCAAAATAATCAAAATTTAAAGGTTTCACAACAATATAGAACTCCATTATGCCACTTCTTGAATCTTAATTTTGCTTAATTTTTTGTTTTTCCTTTTTTGTTCTTGGTTGTAATTATTTTTAATTATATTCACATATTCTTGTTAATCGGAGATGATTTTCTTCTCTCTTATTTTTTTTTTTTGACATATGGGATGAGATGTCCAAGTTATTTGATTATGAATTATTGTAAGAGAAAGTTAGTTCTCTCTTGATGTTCTTAAAAAGGTCCCTTCCTATTTATTCTTCACATTCAAGTCTCTAAAATGACTAAGATTTTAAAGTACAACAAATCATGTGATAGAGTGTCCCGGATTGAATAAAAATTAAAATGTTCTCCTTTTTTGAGATGATGAATTGAACATCCCTATTTATTTATTTATTTATTCATTATCTACTTATTTAATTTAGCATATAAAATAAAAATAAAATTGATCAATGATAAATAATAATCTATTGGGTCATATTTAAGCAAGATAAATTTTTTTTGTGATGGGACCCATTTTAAAATCTTAGGGCCCACCCTGATTTGGTGCTTACCCCTTAATTTTTTTTAGCTCGGTTGGTTGGAGGTGGTGAAGCTTCGAAAGTAGTTGCGACTTTGATGGGGATGCGAAGAAACTATAGTTTGAAAGAAAAAATGAGTAGGGAATATATAAACGGGGAGCGGTTTAGGTTCAATGCTAGTTGGATAATTTGATTGTCTAACGTGTTCGTGGCCGTTATATCTTATTACATTGGTATGCATTTTATTAGTTATTAAAATTAAATTTTTTCTTTAAATAGTAATCACACATAATTATTTTTAATATGTTATCTTGAAATGTTAAGATCTAACGGTCACGAACGTATTCGATAATTAAATTGTCTAACTAGCATTGGACATAGCGTGATCCCATATAAATGAGGGGTGATATGGTAATTTGCACTTGACGCGTCCAAAACATGAACATTGTCACCAAACAGGGGAAATAATGCGTTGGCCAACATCCCTAACACGCCCACGTTTGAGTTAACATCTCAATCACCACGTATGACAAACATAGCATTTGGTACCACACACCAAACGATACCTTTTTCTCTTTCTTCATCTTGTATAGCTTCTTCACAAATATCGTCCAAGACCATATCATATCTTGCAGACCAATAAATGTAATAATTGACCACTAGTTGATCTCCACTGAAACAATCAATTATAATTGAATGGAAAATAATAACACAATACTTACAATTTACAAACGTGGTGCGCTAAATTTATTTATTTATTGGGGCAGTACCCCAAGCAAGTCCTCTTGTATGTGTATTTGGTACAAAGAAAGGGTATAAGTCGTCCGCATTATAAGACACTGTCTTTTCTACGATCTCTTCTCCGATAGTAACACATTATTAGGGAATGTGGAGGGCCATAAATTGGCTATCTGGACTCGGGTCGTCAAGATCCGTCTGCTCCGCTTCTCTGTATCTCCTCCTTCGTCTGATCGGCTTCCCTATCTGGGATGTGGTCTCTCTGGGATGTAGTGAGAAATTATTTTTTTACTGAACCTTGAGTTATTTCTCTAGGGTGTCTACATATCCCTCTATTTGCCTATGGGGGATCAAGTCTAGTTCCTTTTTATAGTGCTCTTAAGATCTGGAGATCTCATCCATTTGGATCAGATGAGATCACTAATTATGGTCATCAACAAAGATTGACCTTACCCACAACCTGGATTTGCTGATATTAAAAGGTTGATCTAGTCACAGATCATGTCCCTAGGCTTTTAAAAGGATTAGGATGTTGATGGATCTAGATCTACTGGATTTGTCCCATAGGCTTGATTAGATTTGAGATTTTGATCGATTGACGGGCCGGATCTGCTGTGGTAGGCGATCCGGGTCGTGGGCCTTCTAAAACGGGTCGCGGGTCGGCCTTAAAACCGCATAGAGCTTGATAGATGAACCTTATTTTTGGGCCCTACAAAATGTGATCTAACAATCCACATGCTCCACTCTCCCTCCACCTATTTTGATTTACGAGGGAAGATGAAAAATTCTTTCTTTTCTCATGTACGGGAATTTGAGAAAAAGTTTGAAAAATAGCTTTATCGTTTTTCATCACGAAAATAAAACTATAAATACAATTTTTATTTTAGTTTCAATTCCAGTCTCATATGCGTTGATATAAAATTATCAGAACATATAATTATTTTAGTAAGACACATGCTTTAATAAAAAAAATTCACATTTTTTATAAATGTATCAATAATACAATTCATTAGAGTATATGTTTCATTTTAAAAAAAACCACGTACCTTATTTGATGGGCTATAGTATTTTTAAAAAAATTAAAATATTTATAGATTAGATTTATGTATGAAAAATAGACTAGATATAATATTGTTCTTTACTTTTCACCATCTTTTCTTATGTTTTTCATTTAAATATATAAACAAATAAAAAATGCCCATGGTTTAAAGGCTTTTTGAAGCTCTCAAAATGCCTTTTTTGAACAGAATATTTTCGTCCGAGGAATCCGGATACGATATTCCGCCTTTTGTTTTCTTCGACGATACTACGACTCATCTGAGCCGTTAGATCAGATGAGAATAAAAAACCCTCTTATTATCTTGGTGCAGTTTAGTTTATATAACATCACCAGAGACTAGGATAGTATCATTGTGTACATGCCCTTTTTAAAAAATTATTATGTGGTTGGTGTACCAGAAGAACTACAGTACAAAATCCCCACCTACACATTCTGACACAAAAAACAAAAGAGACACTGAATTCAACAATTAAATCATTATAATAATAAGCATTTACAGATGTACTAAACTGTTTCTTAGTTTTCAGTCCCTTGAATTCTTTAATTATAAATAACACCTTTGAATGATTTTATATTCTTCCCTTTGTATAAATTACAATTTCAGGATTATATCTTGAAATTTTTTCTCCATCTGTGTCGACCAACTGCAATTTAAATGAGTCTAAAATAGGGTTATGGATATCTTGTTGTTTATTGTTAGTTTGATAGTAAAATGTAGGGTTGCAACTCGGGCAGGTTGAATTCGGGTTGACTCCAATCCGAACCCAACCTGCAACCTGAATTCTAAACTACTCAATCCTAATCCTACTCAACCTGATTTTTAACCCGAATTGGACTAACCTGAGCCCAACTCGAAATTAAATAAACCAACCCGACCTAACCCGAATTAGACTAACCCGATCCAACTCGATTTTCAATCCGAATTGGACCAATTCGACCCAACTCGAATTTCTAACATGATATGTAAATTAAATAAATCAACCCGACCTAATCCGTAAGATTAGCTATGTTTATCTAAAATTTGGACTATCATATTAGAAGCTACAAAATGAACGGCCATGATCTTTTTTTAACTATTAGTTTACGGGTTCGGGTTGGGTTGGGTTATGAGTGAGGCCAACCCGAACCCAACCTGATTTGTAAGTCAATCTGAATTGGCCAACTCGAACCCGAACCCGAACTCGATTTGGTCAACCCAACCCATGTAAAAATCGGGTTCAACCCGTCGGGTTCGGATTTAACCCGACCCAAGTTGCAGCCCTAGTAAAATGAATGTGAGAGTAAAGAGAACAACTTATCAGGTTTGTTATAAAAAATTGAGATAAAATACAAACAAATATTCTCTTTTTTAATTAATTAAGTAAGATTTTTTGGGTTCCATTTAGAGTTTAAAATAACATTTTTCATATCTATTTATCTAAATTTTAACTAATATGAATAAGAAATTGATATATTTTTATCTCCAATGATTTAAATAATTTATGCTCGGAAGATTATCTGATTATCAAAGTAGACCTACAAGTTCTGAAAATGGAATGTACCAAAAATTCGACTCAATTAGATCAAAACCAAATATTATTTCCATCTTGTCGGCAAGCGTAAACTAAAAAACAATATGAATCAATTCAGTGGTGGAGCCTCATGGTCAAACTCGATCTCATTAATCACTAATTAATTTAAATGGATAAATTTTCTTTAATTCAATGAATATAAAAAAAAAATATTTATATTGAATCCATAAATGCTTGTCTGTTTCTAATAAAATATTAACCCATGACTCTCCATTCTAAAAATCTCAAGGTTCAAACTCCACTATGGAAAAGCTATGTTTTAGGGGCGTTTAAAACATCAGAAATATTGACGTGTTTGGAGCCCCACCATTAAATCCACCCACCAAGGATCCATATGAGAGCCTTAAACGAGTGGAGAAACTTATATATAAAACATGTGAAATAATAATTCTAAAAAATGGCCATGTTTTACTTTTCTGCTTTTCAGATCCAAAAATAATTTAAAAAGACTTATTTTTAAATAACACACAAAAAAAAAAAAAGCCAGTGGAGATTTAGATCCCACTTGGATCTTGTCCCCAATCACCCCCACTCACATGCAATTCGGACTCGAGAAAGTGAGACCAATAAAAAAGAAATCTGAATTCAAAGCTTTTTCAATAACCATAAAAAATATTGAGAGGTTCAAGTAAATGATTAGTTGCCCGTACATGACAGCCAACAAACCCCACTCTTCCCCATCTCCGAAGAATCCTCCGATCTCCATTACACACGATTTTTGTTTTCTAAATAGAAGAAAAATCTAAATAACTATAGACGGTCTCAAATTCATATAATTTTTTTATTTTTTTTAAAATTCATATAATCTTTTAAAAATATTTATATATATTCAAATATTGAATTAAACTTCTATTAAGAGATGCATGATGTTTTATGAATATTCTATTTGATTAATCTTGACTGAAAATATTGTATATTAAAAACTCACTATAATTTGTTAAAAATATGAAAAATCATTTATGAATTATGATTTTACCCCTCTGAAAAGATTATAGATCATCATCTGAAAAGATAAAATCGTCATTTATAAATATTTTTATATTTTTAACACGTTGCAGTAGGTTTTGGTATACTATAACCTAGCAGAATATTCGTAAAATATTTTTTATATGTCAATAAAAATTTAACTTAAAAGACTATTTAAATTTAAATAGATATTTTTAAAAGTTATATAATTTTTTTTTAAAAATAAAAATAAATTTCAGACAGTTTATATGGATTTTATCATAAAAGAAAAAAAAAAACATTTCATTCAGTCCATTGAAACGCCATCCACAGTCCACACCCCAAGATTTGAATAACGAGATCGCATTCTTTCCACGTCAGCCTAACCGCTCTTTTTAGTTAGAAAGCATATAAAAAAACGTGTATTTTAAATTAAGTACACCTCAACCACTCACCCACCTACCCCCTCCTCCTCCTCCTCTCCAGATCCACTATAGCCAATGTAACAAAAATTATAAATACACGTATTGCGGTTTGTGTTCAAAGTCAAGTGAGACTTTCCATGCTCTATAAAAATTAAGGAATTTTTAGTTTTAAATCCCCGTAAACTATTAAATTTAGCAATCGATCCCTCACTTCTTCATATTTTGATTTTAGTCCTTACATTTAAATGATAATTTAAGAATTAGTTTCTGGGATGGATTTATTCTTAAATTATTAAGTTTGTTTTTAGTCCCTGGAAGGGACATATTCCTAAATTATCATTTAAATGTAGGGGCTAAACCAAAATATGAAGAAGTGAGGGATCGATCGCTAAATTCGATAGTTTACGGGGACTTAAAACTAAAAATCTCAAAAATAAAATAAAAATAAAATGCGTTTGGATCCTGAAATTCCTAAAACATGTGGAAAGACTTTCTGAAATTCTTAAAACATGCACTTATAACCCAACCCCTGTCGTTAGATTTTTCATTTCGAGTACACATTTTTTCAAAGGAAAAGATCCAAATAAACTCTTGTAAACTGCCTGAAATCTATATAGCCCCTTGATTTTTCTTAAAGTTCATATAATCCCCTAAAAACACTTATGTAAATTTAAATAACCGCTTGAATTGAATTTGTGTTCATAGATAGGGATAATTATGTGAATATTCCATTTAATTTACCTTCATTAAAAACGCAGTATACCAAAAATCTTATATAACTTGTTAAAAATGCAGAAATCTTATATAAATGACAAATTTACCTATATGAATAGATTATAAAACCCATTCATATGGATAATAAAAAGATTTCTCATTTTTAACAAATAAAATTGGATTTTGGGTATACTATATTTTAAGTTATGATTAATTAGACAGAATATTCTCACAAATATTCTAATATATCAATAAAAAATTAATTAATGGATTTTAAAAAAAGTTAGAGGTTATATGAATTTTAGACGGTTTAAAAGGGGTTATATGGATTTCCCCCTTTTCAAATATTAAAACATTTCATCCTGTCCATTGAAAATTTGAAACGCCACCATATTTTTGAATAACGAGATCTCGTTCCTTCCACGTCAGCCTTAACCGCTCTTTTTTAGTTGGAAACCATAAAAAAGACGTGTATTTTAAATTAAGATACACCTCACCCACCCACCCCCTCCTCCCTCTTCTCCAGATCCACGGTACACACTTCACGAGTGTAACCCAAATTTCCTTTTATAAATACACGCGTTGTACATTCAAAAATTTCTCATACTCACCAAAACAATGGAGCGAGCCCGGCGACTGGCGAATCGGGCGACGATCCTGAACCGTCTGATCACCCGCCGCCCCTCCCCATCAACCGCCGTCGCCCCGCCACGTCAGATCTCCACCCTCGTCCCCACCAATCCAACGGTCCACAACCACCACCACCACTTCAACCAGACCCGCTCCATCTCCCTCGAAACCCTCCGCCCGACCGACACCTTCCCCCGCCGCCACAACTCCGCCACCCCCTCCGACCAAACCAAGATGTCCGAATCCGTCGGTTTCCCCACCCTCGACGCCCTAATCGACGCCACCGTCCCCTCCGCGATCCGGTCCGATCCGATGCGGTTCGGAAACCCTAGGTTCGATTTGGGGCTGACGGAGTCGCAGATGGTGGCGCACATGGAGGCGCTCGCGGCGAAGAACAGGATCTTCAGGTCCTTCATTGGGATGGGCTACTACGGCACGCACGTCCCGGCGGTGATCCTCCGCAACATCATGGAGAACCCCGGGTGGTACACGCAGTACACGCCCTACCAGGCAGAGATCGCGCAGGGCAGGCTCGAGAGCCTCCTCAACTTCCAGACCATGGTCTCCGACCTCACTGGGCTCCCGATGTCGAACGCTTCCCTCCTTGACGAGGGCACCGCCGCCGCCGAGGCCATGGCGATGTGCAACAACATCCAGAAGGGGTCGAAGAGGAAGACGTTCGTCATTGCGTCGAATTGTCATCCGCAGACAATTGATGTTTGTAGGACTCGTGCTGATGGGTTCGGGCTCACTGTAAAGGTGGTGGATTTGAAGGAGGTGAATTTCGGGTCTGGTGATGTTTGTGGGGTTTTGGTCCAGTACCCGGGGACGATGGGGGAGGTGATTGATTATGGGGAGTTTGTTAAGAGCGCGCACGCGAATGGGGTGAAGGTGGTGATGGCGAGCGATTTGTTGGCGTTGACGGTTCTGAAGCCGCCCGGGGAGATTGGGGCGGATATTGTTGTTGGGTCCGCACAGAGGTTTGGGGTTCCGATGGGGTATGGGGGGCCGCACGCAGCTTTCCTGGCTACGTCGCAGGAGTATAAGCGGATGATGCCGGGGAGGATTATTGGGGTTAGTATGGATTCCACGGGAAAGCCAGCGCTTAGGATGGCGATGCAGACGAGAGAGCAGCACATCCGCAGGGATAAGGCCACCAGCAACATCTGCACTGCCCAGGTGAAAGGTTCATTTGTTTGGTTTTGAATGTAGATCTTTTTATTGATATTGTATGCTCTGTTATTTGAAGTTTAAGTATGTTGTCATGCATCACTTGTTAAAAAAATCACATTCTGAATCATATATTCATATCTGATGCACTTACTCACAAATTGTTTCACAAATTGGTTTGATATTCATCAATCAATAAGTACTTTTATATCTTGGTTGCATCATCAGTAATATATATGGTTTGGACACTTGTATATAGTAAATGAGTTGGATTCTGTACATTAATTTTGTTTAATAATTGTTTTTCCTCCTGTTGTTAATATAGGCATTGCTTGCTAACATGGCCGCAATGTATGCGGTCTACCATGGCCCTGAAGGTTTAAAAGCCATAGCCGACCGTGTCCATGGCCTGGCAGGAACTTTTGCACATGGGCTGAAGAAGCTTGGAACAGTTACTGTCCAGGAGCTTCCGTTCTTTGACACAGTGAAGGTTACGTGTTCTGATGCACGGGCAATCGCTGAGGCTGCTTACAAACAGGAGATGAATCTGCGGATCGTGGACCTGACCACTGTATGTGAATCGGATAAAAACATCATTAATGAGTAATACTGCTTTGTTATAGGTTGATCCATTTCAGCATCATGAGTTTCGTTGCTGTTCTGGTGACATTTCAGATAACAGTGTCCTTTGACGAGACTTCTACTTTGGATGATGTCAATAAACTCTTCCAAGTGTTTGCTTGTGGGAAACCTGTGAGTACTTTATTTTTGAGACTCCACTGTGGCCCACCCAATTCTATGTTGATCATAACAATCTAATAATGGATGTCAGGTATCATTTGATGCGGCATCTATCGCATCGGAGGTTGAGAGTGCAATCCCCACAGGGCTAAAAAGAGACAGTCCATATTTAACTCACCCAATCTTTAATTCGTATGACGACTCCCGTTGAATTTTTTATATGCATGTGGTTTGCATTTTTTACAAACTTTAACAATTGCTTATCTGCTTGCAGATATCACACGGAGCATGAGTTGCTGAGATATCTTCACAGGTTACAGTCAAAAGATCTCTCCCTATGTCATAGTATGATTCCTTTAGGTTCTTGCACAATGAAATTGAATGCTACAGTGGAGATGATGCCTGTGACCTGGCCAAGTTTCGCTAACCTGCATCCTTTTGCACCAACCGAACAAACAGATGGTTACCAGGTAGTTAGGGGTCTTTGAGAAATTTTTTATATGGATTTAGTTTCGTACATGATGAAAATTGTGCAATTGATGACCTGTTTTATGTTTGCTTCCAGGAAATGTTCAAAGATTTGGGTGAACTACTTTGCACCATCACCGGATTTGACTCGTTCTCATTGCAACCAAATGCAGGTGCTGCAGGTGAATATGCCGGGCTGATGGTTATTCGAGCATACCATCTGGTATGTGACATTCACAAGAGAACCTTCTTGTAATCATACTATTTTAAGGAGCATGATTCTTAATTAGTTTGTTGGGTGGAAAAAACTACAGTCAAGGGGAGATGGCCATCGGAATGTTTGCATTATCCCTGTCTCTGCTCATGGCACCAATCCTGCGAGTGCAGCTATGTGTGGGATGAAAATTGTTGCTGTTGGTACAGACGCCAAGGGGAATATTAACATTGAAGAGTTAAGAAAAGCTGCTGAGGCAAACAAGGAGAATCTTTCTGCTCTCATGGTATTGAAACTTTTTTTTTTAAGAAGCTAATGGTATTGAATCTTGTTTTCTCTTTCCTCAAAATAGTGACAGTTGCTTCAAATGAAATGCTTCAAATGAAATAAAGTATCTCCCCAATTGTATAATATTGATGTGATTCAGAGGTAAGCATGCTCTGTGGTGATATATATACTGGACCACTTGATTAGTGTCAATGGTTCATTAAACTCATGTCCGTAACATACTACATGTAAATGCGTTGTAATCTCGTATGGAGTTTTGTGATGGCCTAGCTATAAAATCCTGCTTTATGTGTTTCTTTCTATGAATCATCCATCTCTGTAGCCGTTACCTAATTAACATTTGTAGAACAATGGTTTTGCATGCCCATGGTTTACTCATGTTACAATGAACATGAAAATGATATTACTTGCTCGAATATACTAGGATGTTATGTCTATAATGTCCACCTTTCTGACTAACAGGTTACCTATCCTTCGACACATGGAGTCTATGAAGAAGGAATTGATGAAATATGCAAGATAATTCATGACAATGGAGGGCAAGTTTACATGGATGGGGCTAACATGAATGCACAGGTTTGCTTTTCATATTGATTGTAAGGTCTCGAATGCAATGTGTCAGCATCTTTGACAATCAGAACAGTTCCATATATTTAAACTGAAGTGTATATTATGGTTCCCTTCAGAAACAATATGCTTCATTTCATTTGCTCCAGCCTTTGATTTTTCATAATGAGCTCTTTCCTCACTTTCATTTTTTTTTATGATTATAAATTTTTTTAGTGCATAGAAAGAAATCCAAGGACATTCAAATATCTAAGTAAGATAAATATGACATTTCTTTTAAAAAATAAATAAATAAAAATATAATTTTGACATAAAATGAAAACAAAATAAATTTGACATAAATATTATTTTAAGTTCAACCCACATGAGATTCTCGGGTCAAGAATGTTTAGCAATGCAGATATGGATTTCAAAGTGTAGAGAATGCTTTTTTTGCTCTCATTGATGGTGGTGGTTGTAATCACAAGCTTTCTGAATTATTTTCCTTTTAAAAAATTAAAATGATCCTCTTTATTGATTTTTACTATATCTAAAACTTCCAAGTGACTGCTATGTGCAGGACTTGTTTACCGAAGTAACATAGTTTATCTAATTCTGACAGTTACCATGATAAAAGTGTGCTGTTTACCAAAGTAACATAGTTTATCTAATTCTGACAGTAAAACCGAGATACTTTAAGACTTTCATGATAACAGGTTCCCCATTCATTATTTCTTTTATTTCTGATAAAAATGTGTGCTGTTGTTCACGGCCTTTGGTAAAACCTATTAGTTATCCTTAACTTATGTCCCATCTATCTTGTCAATTACCTTGGATTGAAAAAGGTACCTAAGAAAGCCAGTTTGTTTCCTTCTCTACATTATGGTTGATGTGGATAGTGGATTTTAGGACTCCTTGACCACCTGAGATCATCACCAATTTGGGCTAAGGTCCTACTCCCATGTGTTACTTTCAAGGAATTAGATTGCTATTGCAGTTTCTTGAAATTATATTTTTGTTATTCTTGCAATGCCTTGGTTTTCAGCTTATCTTATCATGCATCATTAGATTGTTCAAATTATTCATGCCTTCTATTGATATTTTTTACATACATATACCTTGCACCTTTTTTTAAAAAAACTTTGGGTTAACAATAGATTGAAACTTGATACATATTTCCTTTTCTTTTTCTCCTTCTACTTTGGCTGTCTTCCATTGGTTCTCATCATAATCTAACAGGAGTAGCTGATTTACAGGTTGGCCTAACAAGCCCTGGTTTTATAGGGGCAGATGTTTGTCACCTTAACCTCCATAAAACGTTCTGCATCCCGCATGGTGGAGGTGGTCCTGGTATGGGTCCCATAGGGGTTAAGAAACACCTGGCACCATTTCTACCCTCGCATCCTGTGGTACGATATTTGCATTAAAAACTTTAGTTGATGAAATTTTTTATTTCCATGTAATGCGTTCTTGTATTATTGTAATTAAACAACAAAGCATTTGAGGAAGAATATTGTCTTTATTCATCTCGATATCCCAAAATGAAATATGTACCATTTCTTCCTGTTAGTCAGCCGGTATTTCAATTGCTAATGAGTTGCATGGATTTTCTTTATTATCTGAGTTTGTATAAATGCTAGTGGTATTCTAAATGGATTTATTGTAGATTTTATACTTGCATTTGAAGTACAAAATTATTCATCAGGTGCTTTATTACTTCAATTTTCCAATCAACTGTTCCATTCAGGTTTTAACTCCTGTTCATGTTATTATGTTAGGTGCCAACTGGTGGAATACCAGCCCCTGAGAAGGCTCAGCCACTTGGTACCATTTCTGCTGCACCTTGGGGATCAGCGCTTATTTTACCCATTTCTTACACATATATAACCATGATGGGTTCGAAGGGGCTAACAGAAGCTTCAAAGATTGCTATCTTGAATGCAAACTACATGGCAAAGCGTCTGGAGGTCATCTTACTGTTTCTTTCTGTTCCTTCTTATTATAGTACAAATATTGAAAAAAAAAATGAAATAGAAAATAGAATTATGAATGTCAACTATTATGATTGGAAACGTATCTGAAATGCTTCTCATGCACTCTCATCTTTAACAGAAGAATGGGAGTTTCGTATTATTCCCACCTTAATGATTATAAATGATGTCAAGTAGATATTAAGTTGCTACTTCCTGGAACTATAGGTTATAGCTAGGCACCATTTCCTGGGAAGATAATAAATCAATAAACAAGGCAGCTTTTATGATTAGTTTATCTGTCTTTTTATTATTTTATTGATGATTTCTTTTTATTATGGGCACAGGGGCACTACCCGATACTGTTCCGTGGTGTCAATGGCACGGTCGCACATGAATTCATTGTTGATTTGAGAGGATTCAAGGTGTTGAAAAATCTAATGTTTCGTTATGTTTAATGTTTCTTTTAAATACTTTTTGTTGCCACCATCTAAAACGTGGTATTTGCAGACCACTGCTGGCATAGAGGCTGAAGACGTTGCCAAGCGTCTCATGGATTATGGATTCCATGGACCAACAATGTCATGGCCAGTACCTGGGACGCTTATGATTGAACCCACTGAAAGTGAAAGCAAAGTATGTTGGGAGTTTTTCATGCCCCTCCTCTCTTGTTGAACATGCCTTTCTCTCTCTTTTCTCACCATTACACTTGATCTATAATTTGTATTACAGGCTGAATTGGATAGGTTTTGTGATGCTCTTATTTCTATAAGAGAAGAGATTGCAGAGATTGAGAATGGGAAGGCAGATATCCACAACAATGTCCTTAAGGTAATATCCAAAAACTGTGTTGATTTGGTTTCTAATGTCACTCGCAAACTATCCACATAGAGATTTGATGGTCATGCAAGGATAACAACGCCATATTTGGATAATCAGAATTGGTTAGGAAATGTGGAAATGGAAATGGGACCCATCTCTCTATATTCAATTCTACATCGGGTAGAATTATATCTTTTCCACAAACAATAAAAAAACTCATTTCACCTAGAAGATTGAAACATCAAAGTTCAGGCTGCTTTGTGGGTCCATTGAATCTGGTTTTACTAATGTGATCTAAAATTTCTAGTTCTAATATACAGCTGACTAAAATGGTCAACGACTCCCTAGCAATATTAGCTATTGATTTTTCACATTTTAACTTCAGAAAAAACACAAGCTACAACGATTATAAGATAAAAATTCTGCATGCTTTGTGCATCATTTGATGCATATAACTACAGTCTATGGCATCTGAGCATTGCATATCCGCTTTGATATCTGTAGACCACAACTAAGATGCATTTCTGTTGTGTAGGGTGCTCCTCATCCTCTTTCGATGCTCATGGGTGACAAGTGGACAAAACCATACTCGAGGGAATACGCAGCTTTCCCTGCTTCATGGCTCCGGACTTCAAAGTTCTGGCCTACAACAGGTGAGAATTATTTACCATATCTTAAGCCAGTGATTCATGACTATTGCTTTCCAAGTTGATATTATTTCTCATGTTTGGATTTCATTCATCAGGACGTGTTGACAATGTTTATGGAGATCGCAATCTTGTGTGCACCCTACTCCCCGTCTCACAAATGGCCGAAGAACAAGCTGCGGTGACTGCATAATCTTGTTGGAATTGATTCATGCACAATGGGGCTTGATAATCATCAATCATTTTCCAAAATCATGCTATTTCTTGGCATGTGCAGCTGGAGAAACTCCACCATGAAATACTTCGGGCTGCCATTCATTAAATTGTTGCCAGTGTGCAACTTGGCTGTTGTAATTTTTATATCATAAAATAATTAAGTTTATCTGCTTTGCCCTCCCGTCGAAAAGATGATCAGTTGTACTATTAAGAATGTTTCGAACTGTGGTGTAGAAGGAAATAAGGAAAGAGAACTAAAAATGCAAGATCAAAGGAAGGTCAAATCTAAATCTAAATTCTTTAATGAGTAAATTTTGTGCTTAGCATCACATCAATCTGCATTAGGACTAGTTGTAATTTATCCTTTTTGCCCATTGACTAGGCAGATTTGGCGTTGGATGAAGGAGGTGATTGGTTTGGATGACAGTTTCGCTTCTTTTCAGGACTTATGAGAGGTCGGGAGGTGACTTATGTTCGTGGTGATCGGAGTGTGAAGGCCAAGATTATCCCGTCGTTCATCCCCGTAGTAATTTGGGCTATTTGGCAGGCCTGTAATCATGCAATTTTCAAATGTTCTAATGTGTACATTGAAAATACTTGGGAATCTGTGGTCAATTTCATCAGGGTCTAGGGACACGCGTGTGCCAGGGCTCTTAGCGTGTCTTTTGTGGGGTGAAAATTTGTGTTAGAAGAATAGACTGACTTTTTTTTTGTGAAAAATTTGTGTTGGTAGACCTCTCTTCTACCAACCTTATGCTTGTATTTTGAAATGGACATTGTTGTCAAATTAATATAATTTAGACAAATGTTTACCATTTTATATAAAAAAAGGAAAAGAAGGAAAGGTCAATATAAAATTTACACCTGGATGCCATGAGTCACTGTTATTTATTCTTGTATTCATAGATCAAGCCATGCGAGTTGTATTAGTAATATAATCAGAACCTTCTTCAACTACCTTATAAGAATAACTTAAAACACATGTACCTGATTAGACACATGCCTCATGAACTAATGAAGCTTTGACAACACTTTCAACTATTAATATTAAAGATCAACAAATGACACACAACAATGGAGGCTAATATCTCTCATCCCCTTTCGTCGGATTCCTTTCGTTCAGAATGGAAAAGATGAGAGCCCTGCAAGAATCAATAACTAAACATCCTGTTCATCAATGACAAATTAACCAACACAAACATAAAATTCGACCCCAACACAAACTGCCACTATTGATGAGTCCTCCAAATACTTCGTCAAATCTCAACTCCAGTTCCCAGTCTCTCCCTCAAAATCTTCACTCCCACATACCTGCACACATGCGCACATAAACCATTTCACAATTAATATCCAACTGAGACCCTTTTGGATTTCGTGTTTGACAAGTGAAGAATCCCAAACACGGATTTAAACATACTTTTAACATTTAACTTTCAAACACCATCTAGTTTTCTTAAGCAAAAAATCCAGCAGTTGAAAAGCTAACAAAAAAACGTTTTATAAAAACTGAGTTTGGAATGCATGACTTTAAAAAATCTCAGCATTTACACATCCAAACACACATGAGGCTGTGTTTGGATGTGAGATTGAAATGTTAAGATTCTTAAAATCTTTATTTTAAAACTCAGCTTTTAAAAAATATTATTTTGTTAGCATTTATTAGGTTAAAAAAAGTAAGATGATATTTTTAAAAGCTAAACGTTGAAAGTCTGTTTGGATCCGCGTTTGAGAATCTTTAACTTTTCAAACTCAGCATCTACTCAAACACATATCCAAACTGGACTGAGCCCTCACTTACCTTCCCATCATCATGACCGTCGCCTGGGGGTTAGTCCCCGGGGAACTGACGAAAGTCGACCCATCAACCACCCTGAGCCCATCGACGCCGACCACCCGGTAGTCCTTCCCAACAACCTTCCCCACCTGGCACCCCCCATGGTAGTGCCATATTGTGATCACCGTGTCCCTACAGAACTGCTCTACCGACTTCGTGTCGTTGGTGTGCTTGGGTACGAAATTCACGTTCGCTCTCACGCTCATGTTGAGCAGCACCTCCATCGGGTACTCGTCGTCCGCGGCGAGGTCCGCGAAGGATCCGGTGTGCACGATCTTCTCTATGGTGCGCACGGCGTAGACGCACCTGCGCAGGTCGAGGGGTGGCTGAAGTAGTTGAAGGTCACGGAGGGGGGCGTCTCCGCGTCCGGGCTGACGAGCCTCAGCTCGCCTGTTGAGAGAGGCCCGGTGATCTTCTCCAGTATGAACCCGCCCTGGAATGATTCGCGCGGAAGGTCCGCCTTGGTCTGCGCGAACGCGCGCGCCATCTCCAGCGTGCGCTGCTTCGGCGGGACCGTCGAGAGCTGCCCGATCTGTGCGCGCGCGCGCATTTTCCGTGCGTGCGTGCGCGCGGCGTTAGTTTGCGATGTTGAAATGAAAAAACTTTAAAAATCTAAGGTTGTGTTTGGAAGCAAGTTTTGAAAATAGTTTTTCACTTCAAGCAGATTTTGAAAGTAGACTTTCAGAAAACCTATAATGATAAAAAAATGAATTTTCGCTTTCTTAAAAAACTGTGATTGAGTATTTGAAAACGTGTTTGATTAAATATGACAATTGCACAAGCATAATCTTTAAAAGCTATTAAAACTCATTTTTAAATACCGTCTAAGTCGGTAAAAAAAATTGTACACTTAAGAATGTGTTTAGATGGATGTCACGTGTCCATCAAATTCTTTGATGAGATTTCATCGATAGCCTATGTGTCATCCATGAAACACATAGTATTCAGTTTTCTTTTGGCTATTGATGCTACTTAACTAATAGTAATATATCCAATGCAAAATATTTTCAAATATGGATAATGTATAAAATTATAAGATGTAAAACATTTTCTTAAGAAAGTAGAATATATTCAGCTCATAATAAATAAATTACAAATTTATTATCATAATATTTTAATAAATTACTTAATTAGGAACTCAATTATTCGCGATGTAGATTTTTTTTTCTCGCGGAGTGATGATTAGGAACCGGTCAATCTTTATGATTGACTAACTAATTTGCTCACATAAGACAAGTCAATGATTGATACTTCTAGGAAAGCGACCCACCAGTCAAATCACAGTTTTTAAAGAGTGATGAACCAGACTTATTCATTGTGAATGAGTATGGATACGAGGACTAACTTCGATCAATCCAGTCAGTATTGAACTGCACAGTCAACTGTTGGGTACACATGTCACTCATTTATTGGATCCAATCAACATGGATTTGGTCAGTACCATCAGCATCCAATAGGACGAGAGTGACACATGTACTCAATAATTAACTGTACAGTTCGATTCATAAGCTGTGTAGTCACCGGACTGATCGAAGTTATTTTGCGAATCGCACGCTAAGTACGCGCATTGTACGTACCTCGGCGGACATGATGCCGTGGTGGCAGTGGATGCTCTCGGAGACTGGCTGTAGCCGTTGGAGGCCTCGATGAACGCGCCAAACTTGGTGATGCCGACGGTCTGGATGAGGGACTGCTTGATGGGGCGCTTGCTGGGGATGAATATGGAGTTCATCGGGTTGTCGGCCATGCCTTTCCCGACGAACGCGTTCTCCGATACGACCGGGATGCCTATCTTCTCGAGGTCCACGCGCGGGCCAATGCCGCTGAGCAATAAGAGCTGTGGACTTCCTATTGCTCCCGAGGAGAGGATGACATCGCCCCCGCCGCCGCCGCTCGATGAGAGGGGGGCCTGGTGCCAGTCGCCGTTCTCGTCCTTGAATAGGACTCCAATCGCCCTTGGCCGACCGCCTGCACTGTCACTGGGTAGGTCTAATTATGTGTTCACGAACTTTGTATATATAAGACTGAATTTGTCTGGTGAAGGAGAATTGCAGTATATGTTTTGTAATTATGTAATTTTGATATACAATGCCTTTCTATTGGAGGCCTCGTAACAGAAAAAAAAAAAACTTTGTATAACTAGGGAGTTTCACTTAAATGTGTCAATTCATATATATATTAGGTATTTGGTATCCAATTTTATTTTTGAAAATTCGAATTACAAATTCTAGATGGAAGGAGAATAGATAAAATAAGCATAAAACAAGATGGTCAGTTTCTACATGCCGTCTCCCGGTTAACAAAACTATTGTGATTAAATTTGTACAAAATGTCAATATTTTTTTTTATTTTGATAAAGGAAATGAAAAATGATATACCCAACTTTTTGTGTAGTCCAACCGCAATCCACATTGATTTTTTAAAAAAATTATACTCTTTCATTAAAGTAATATATATTATTATAATGAAATGAAATATAAACTACGATACAACATTATATTTTTTACTTTAAAAAAATGTAAAAATACACTGATAGAATTACATTGTCAGTAATATAATATCTCCCAAAAATTAACCAATAAACCGAGTATTTTTTTTATTTTAATTGTTAACTTAATAATATTGGTTCATATCATATCTTTAATATATTGGGTTACATTTTTTAATACAGCATCTCCCAATATCTTCCCAATTCCATTGAATCTTAATATGTTGGAGCGCTCTCATATCTTAAGCAATAATGTTATATATCCCTGATGTCCATTTAAATACTTTACTTTCATTTAAACACTCACTTCATTACCTCGAGTGTCAAAGAGAATGCGCTGAACTGAAGCATGGATGAGGACATGGAGGTTTTCTGGTCGACCGGCCGAGAGAAGATCGGCGGCCGTGTGTCGGAAACCATCCTTATCGAAGATCGTGCCGCCGACTTTGGTGCCAAAGACATGGTCATAGGTGTAGCCATTGAAGGGTGCGACCCCGGCCCCTAGGAGCCCGTCCCTCAATGCCTTTTGCCACGGCGCGAGATCGGGCCATTGAACGATCTGCCTTTCCACCCATGGAAATGACTTGTTCACTAGCTCCCCGTCCCAACCAGCTTTTCTCACGTAACTGTTCATTATTGATCAGTTAGGTGTTATGTGTCGATCATTCATTGAGGATGTATAAAAATTGATAGAATACAACAATGATTGAATCACATAATTTATTTACCATTTTATTTAAAAAGCATATGATATCAACCTATTAAATTAAATGTCAGGTGAAGACATGACATCGTAGGTATAATAGAACAATTATTTTTGGATAATTGAAGACGGTTGTCAGGGTGTTCACATGATCACTTGAAATGTGGGTGTCACATTACATCCTTTTCAAGATAAGTAGGAGAGTTGTCATCATAAATAAACCATGTTAGAATTAATTGTATGCAATAATTTAATGGATGGAAGACTATGGCCATCTGATTATTTTCAATCGGACGGTCTAGAATGAGCAAGTGAATCATGTAGGGACCACATATAGCTCCCTTCATTAAAAGATGGGTAGTTGGGAAATTTAGGGAGGTGTGGAGAACCACCACAATCAAATTTATTACTTTTTTTTATTGGCTTGTATATTTTTTTTTAAAAAAAAGCAACCTCTTACCGTTGATACCAAAATGAGGACCACAAAAACAAATATGTTTCTTGTTGGGCAACAAACTGCAATTACCCCAACTGCAAATTTAAATGTGGGTAGTCAAACGTGGAGTCGTGGGCTGAAAATCAACTCTGGAATAGAATTCCTCCAATCCACGGACTAATCCGCAAAAAAATGTAGCTAAGAGGAGTCCGGATACCATCAGTATCCAACTGCACTTTCAATTAATCAAACTACTCAATTATGAATCAAATTATACAGCTAATGATTAGATACAATGTCATTCTTTGTACAGTTCGATCATTAGACATTATAGTTTGATTAATTAACAATACGGTTCGATACTGATGATACCAGATCTGACTGGATCCAGACTCCGCAAAGAGTGTAAAATAGAATCCATTTATTAAGGACTAAAAAGCAAGAAAGGAAAGAGCGCATACCTGGGACTAGCTCTACTGTAGAAGCCGGCATTGATGCACGTGCCACCGCCGAGCACACGAGCCCTGGCATTGATGACGCCGTCGGTGGAGACGAATGCTTGAGACGGCGATCCGGATGTGAGGTCGGCAAGGGATATGTGAAAATTCTCAAATCTTGATACATTGATGTTCCCATAGGGGGAGCCACCCCTCTCCAACAACAACACACTGTATTTCTCTGACAACGTCGCCGCCAACGGACACCCCGCCGTGCCGCCTCCGATCACTATGTAGTCGTAGCCACCCGGTATCGCCGTCGTGGTGTACGAGCTTGCCTCCTTGTATCCCATGTAAGGCTTCCCCCCTACACCTATGCATGGTTTGGTAGAATAGATAGAAATTGTTAACGTGATTTTATTATTGAACTTGAAATACAATTATAAGGTAAATGGATGGAATAGAACAAAAAATACTAAAATAAAAACATAAATGTAAAAAACCACTGACGAACCTACTGATTAGAAGTCATTAAAAAATCTTATTTTGTAGAAAAATCGAGTTTCCATGGAATTCTTTAACAACTAAATGGGCATTGATAGAATGATAGCCAGGGTCATTCATATAGTTTTTTTTTTCTAGGTTAGACTAATATATAATTTTTTTTATGAACAAAATATACTTGCATTTCCGCCCGCAGTTCAGAAGCAATCTCCTAACCTATATGCACTACATTGAGCTTCATAGTATGTACTATACTATCGCAGAGTATGATAAGATCATTTTTTTTTTCTAATATAGGAAATACACTGGTGCCTCTGATTGTACACTTCACTTATAATAGTATGTATTTCATGACGAACGTAAATTAAAAAAAAAGCAGTGATGGTTGTAGACAAAGCCACACACAGGACTGAACATATCAATTTTTATTTTTTAAAATATACATTTTTAAGAAAAAATATTGGTGGGAGTCGAATGACGCCCTACCAATCTTCATAAATAAAAACCATGAAGAACTCACCCACGAAAATCCATAAAACTTTGGTGAAATACATATCTTTAATAACATGGGGGTTTTCATAATTTTTTTTCATGGTTTTTGGGCTGTAATGATTTGACTAATTTCATGGGAAGCTATACCTGAAATTATGGGTAGTTGGGACTTGTTACTGTTTGGGGATTGGCAAGTGGTCAATTAAGACTGGACAATGTAAGAAGCATTGGTTTTTGCTTGGATACTTTTGACAACTGTGCATTGTTATGTGGGTGGGATTACTGGCTTGGCTAAACTTGATTAATCATTTCATGATACGCATGACACCAATTGACAAAAATTGACAATTTCTCATTTGTTTTACAATATTTAAGAACACCTTAAAAAATTATTTGTTGAGAAAGACATGGACAAAGGGGAAAGTTGTGATAAAGGACAATGTGTGTACAATAGGGGGGTTGGGATGGAACAAATTAAAGCAAAGAAAAGATGAAAAATATTAAATTGATTAGAAAATTTTACATCCATTTTTTTATCTCTGTGAGAAAAAAAATCAAGGTACTGAAAGAAGAAACAATAAAAATCATGAGAAAAAATAGTTAAAATTAAGACAGTCATGACTCATGAAGACTTCCCAAATGATAAGAAAAAAATATCAACCAACAGAGAAAATTGAACCCTCTTCAAACCTGTAATCTTCCATATTTACCAGGGAAAAAAAACTGAGAAGATATAGATCATGAACAAAACAACAGTACTAACAGTGAAACAAAAAAGAAAAACCATTCATAAGATTTCCAAAAAAAAAAGTGAAACACCCATTTTAAAGAAGATAAAAAAAAAAGAAACACTCACCATGGGAAGATTTCAGAAACAAGAGACAGAAGAGGATCTTGAGAAAGAACTCTCCCATCTCCCACTCTGAGTCAAGTCAAACCACCCTCAACAACAGAATAATCACTCAATTGTACTCTCAATCAGATCTACAACCTTACAGAAAAAAACTCCAATGATCTCTCTCTTCCTCACTCACTACTCTAGGCCTTGAATTTAAAGAGTGAAGGATGGAGAGGTTTGGGAAAGAATACAGCAATGTTTTATTAAAGTAGAGGTAACCCACAATGGGGTGCTCATTTATTGACTTCATGAATGCACAGCTTTGGGTTGGATACTGTGAAACTGTGGCAAGTGAGAGAATGAGTTAAAAACATAAGTGATTCAAAAGATTGTGGAAATTAAAAATACTTCCTTTGAATTTGAACTGCTCTCTTTAGTAATAGTACATTTGACTAGTTATCTTATCTTTACATTGTATTATGTGGATCTCTCTGATTTGTTTCAGTTATCAGTTATACTTGGTGTCCCGTACCATTATAGTCATTCACTAATCTTTAGACAATCTAGTAATGCATAATAACAGATTAAAAGAAACTTCCTTGTCTTATGAGCAGGGCATGCTTTATATTATTTCAATGTGTTTTTTTTTGTTGGACGTTGTACATGTGTGTTTTATGTTCCACCATTTTAAGCAGGAAGTCAAGTCTCATTACTTAGGAACTTTAATGTTATTTGGAATAGTGTGCCTCATATAAGCCCCAGGGATTAAAACTCAAAACTTTTTGGAAAAAAAATGTTACACTCAGTCCATTTTACAGCCTAAAAACCACAGTGTGGCCCTCACTATGTTAAGATGTATGTTATCTTTGA
The DNA here is from genome assembly GCA_030737845.1 of Acorus calamus. Taxonomy (NCBI): domain Eukaryota; kingdom Viridiplantae; phylum Streptophyta; class Magnoliopsida; order Acorales; family Acoraceae; genus Acorus; species Acorus calamus. The sequence continues at coordinate 3,283,820 of CM060864.1, read as the reverse complement.
GTTCAACATGATAGTGCTTGAAGTTTGATGTTTCATACTTTTGAATCCCTAAGCAGGTGTGTCATAATGTAGCGATTTCCCAGCTTCGTGTGACATGGATACAACAGTCAAAGAGTGTATTAGACATACTTAGGGAGGATCACTGTAGTGGGGTTGTTAATTCTCTTGAGTCTCATATAATGAATTGTTTTTAGACTAAAAGTCTCGTGATATTTACTATTTAGGTTTCCACGTAAACAAATCTCATATCTGTGGTATGTGGTTCATTTGTGTGATGATTTCTTGCATGATTACATGTTTAATTATTGACTTAAGAGGAATTTAAGATCCAAATATCAATTAAATTATAAACAGGACAGGACACACAAATTCAAAATAGACTTATTCGCCCCTCTAAATTTTTTCATCATTACAAAAACATTCTAACAATTGATATCAAGCTTGGTTATTGATTAAGGGTTAACATCCTCAGTCAAATCCTTGTTACTTTGCTTTTGTAAGTATGCAAAGTGAAGAAAAGAGTTTTAGCATGATTTCAAAGGCTTTGGTAATAATTCACAGTATTGGAATATTATGATTGATCACATGTCATTGGTTGCTTTGTTTAATTATGAAGATGATCTCCATATTTCTAGAAAATAAAATAAACATGTTATCATAAAATCAATGAGAAAATGAAGAAAGAATCGTGTTAAAACGTGGGATGACACTAGTTTGATGAAGATAATGAAGATGATCCATAAATTTATGCTAATGTTCTTCGTCAAAGTGACGAGCTTCGTCAAATTCACATCTATTTTTTCACCCAACCAACTTTAATCTTAAGCTCATTCTCCTATTCTCTCATCTCTTGTTTTACTATCCAGACATTTGTTGTTGTCTAGTTGCATGCAGTTTCCTATTCAATCCATCTTAAGGTGCGTCGGAAAACATAGTTTGAAAAGCAGTTTTAAGCTTTATACACGTTTTTTTATGGTGTAATAATGGGAACTTCTTTTTAATTAATTAAGGAATCATGTTTGTTACTGATAACAGAAACTGTTTTTGTTGGAATAAACACAGTTTTCAAAATACATTTTTTGATATAATGATGATGACAACTGTTCAATTAAGTTTACTTGTTTGATAATCTGTTAGAGGGTTTTAGCTTTTAAAGAAGCTAAAAACAACCTCAATTAGGTTGTCAAATGCACCCTTAAGTAGGATTGGAATATTTCCCTTTTATTCTTTTGCAAACACCCCTTTCCCCAATTTTTTTTTTCCATTTCACTTTAGCCCTTTAAGTCCATTGACAACTGTAAATTAATTCACATAGACATATACAGAAGCAGTCCCTTTTTTGGCCAAAGGCAATAAATTGTTTCACGCCCTTGCCTCAAATGTGCAAACACCTCAACTAACCCATTTCAAAAGCAGCTCCCACAGTTTTGAGAAACCTCAGACTTCTCTGTTGTGTTGGTGTCTCACCTCCCATGCATTCAAGTTTTACCCCATGCCTCCAAGGAAAGATCAATAAAAAGGTCTTCTGATATGGGTCCATTTCAGTTTGACTAGTTCATGTACTTGTTTTTTTAGATAAGAAATTTTTTATATTAGGCAAGTATGATAAATCAGGTCCAAAAAGAGAATTACAATTTATGAGGAATTAAGTTATTGATAGATGTCATGCAAGGTTGGCCCTGAAATTTTTTTATAGAGCATGCGTAACAGTGCCTTACAGATAATGGATTATTTTGGAAGATATATTTATACCACTTTTTTTTTATGAATAATGTTACAAAAAGTTTTTTTTCTAGTCTCAAATGCATAATATCTAATTGATACCTCATGTTTGTTAAGCGAAATTTAAAAGAATTTTCTGTGGAACTAGAGACAAACTGACAAAGGTAGTTTTTTCAGTTTGACCGTAAGACCAGCCACTGAAAATCTCTCCAATATCAAAAATAAAAAATAAAAAAAATAAAATAATATATATTTCTAAAAGTTGAAGTACATGTATTCAAAAGAATTATATATACTTATTTATTAAAAAAAATCTAATGTATAACTACGACATCGCTCATACTAAGATTTTTTTAGGGGATGGGAAATTAGACTACCTGATCCATCTATGTTGAGAGTCGACCTTGCATTGAGTCATTTTTTCTAAATTTTGGCTGAAATTATTTTTGTTATTTTTTCAAGTTCTCTGTTTGCTGACGGTTTATTATACAGAGGCTTGAAAACTTTAGCAATCTTAACAACCTCCCTAACCCATGAATATAAATGAAGCTAAAATTTAAAAATTACAAGTCAGGAAGGATGATTTAAAATCTAATTGAAATAAAAATCTAATACATTCTTCGGCGGTTTAGTTCACGTGCTAACAACCGTCGGTTTGGTGATTGACGGTGCATGCCCCCTCATGAAGAGGTTGTTGCGTGATGGTTGTCAATGTTGTGTTAGGCGGTAAAGTCATTGATTCTTCTCTTGATGCATGTGAATTTTTTTTTAAAAAAATCATTTTATTTAATGCATTTATAATTATATGATGTTATGAATGATGATGTGACAATCTCACATGAATCAAGCAAAATACAAGCAGATGATTGATGACAAGTTTTCACGTGCTCACGCGCACCCCCAGTGTGCCTGAGCTTACGAAGGGCATCCCGCACCACTCACGCCTTATTGGTAGACATAAATTGCTCGTTCATCTCTTTAACGAGGATCTCCCACGTTGTAATGACTGGACGACTTGCATACTCTATATGAGTGTGCCATCACAGTTTTGCATCATCCGAAAGGTACATTTTCGCCAAGGTCATCTTCTGATTCTTATTTTGCGCTTTGTTTTATTGCTTAAATTATATGTATCTCAATGTATATTTTATTTTTTATAATAGTATGTATTTAATGGACAATTGTATATTTTTTTAGAATTTTTTTTGTATGAGTTGTGACGGGGCTGCACAGAGGGTTAAACATATCATTTTCCTTTACTTAGCATGCATGGTCATTAGTTCAATGATGTAATATCTTCTGTTTTTATGTCTTCTCCGCGACAGTGCAAATGCAATAGATGGTTTGTGAAAGGAATTGTACATAGGTTGGACATATTATTTTAATTTACTTATATCATGCATGGTCATTAGTTCAATGATGTAATATAAGAACAGTGGAATAAAAGGATAATTAATAACTAGCATATTGAAAAGTTAAGCTCTTAGCTCATGTTTCGTTGGGGAATTTCGTTGGGGGAATTGAGGGTGAAATAAATGTTGATAAGATAGAATAGTGATAAAATGAGTGTTTGAAATACTGAAATAAATGAGAATATGTAAATTGCTCTTAAATCAAGTATATACAACAATGATATATAATGTGTGTATATATGTATATATAATATGTATACATATTTTGTGTGTCTTAGTGTATGATATGAAGAACAATTAAATTAAAGTTAAAAAAATTATTTTTTTAAAGAGAATATTACACAGTCAATTTTATAGTTTAAAACGCACAAATATTTTTTTTTATTTTAAATCATATACTTCATATAATGAGGTATGTACTTTTATAAAATGTAAAATTATACTCTAAAAAATTGAATAGTATCATTTTAAAAAATATAAAAAAATTTCAATGAGATACATACCTCAATATTGTGAGTAAAGAGGATTACTAAAATTGTATTTGGAACTGTAAAACAAATTAAGTACAATCAAGCTTTTTTAAAAATGATAGGCGGCATGTTTCTTCAAGGGGTCAGACCGGCCTGACACGCGGCATATTAACATCTTTCCAATGAAATTTTAAATTGGCCCTTTATTCACGTAATTGTTTTTTTTATGATTATCATTTTATTTTTTTTTGATATCGGAGGGAACTCCTCCATGGTTGACCTTTACGGTCGAGCTGGGAAAGCTACCTCTGCCTGTTTGCCCCGATCCGCCAACAAACAGGTGGGATAAGTCAGCGCCAAGACTCGAACCTCAGGATCTATCGGTAACACCGCTAAACCTGAATCGTTGTGCTATTGGACACTCAGGACTATTTTTATCATTATATAAAGTTTTTAATACTTTTTAAAATAAACTAAAAAATAAATTAAATAACTAATTCTGATATAAACAAATCATGATAGAATAGTAATAAAGAAAAACAAATAATCAATAAAATTAAAAATGGATAAACATAAGTCATACATTTAAAACAATGAAAAAACAGAAAATAAAAATCAGAATGGAATAGAAAGAAGATACAAAAAAATGACTAAACACGTCCCTTCGGTCACGACACACAATTAACAACTACAAATTACATATCCTTGTTATTCATTCACCTGATGTTCCTTTGTTATAATTGAATACCCAGCATTGCTTAAAATATAATTGAATACCAATATATATATATATATATATATAGAGTCGTGATATTATACGGTCGTGCGGTCGTGCGGTCGCGATTCACGGGCCGTCGATCACGGGTCCATCGTATCGGACGGTCGGGTGCGATTCATACCGTTGGATGCGATGGACCCGCGATCGGACGACGCACGTCGAATCCGCACGACCGCGCCGACCGCATATTACGGAAATCTATATATATATATAAATATATATATATATATGATAAGATTGATTTGTTGGTCATCATTTTAATTTTCTAATGGTAAAATAAATAATTAGAAAAATTAAACAAGATAAGAAATCCTAATAGAATTGAAAATAATAACATTTTGTTTTTGGAAATTGATTCAGGACCCATGGTGGGCCCTAGACTGACTTGCCGCCTGTATCCAGACTCAATCATGTATACAAACACGGTGATGTTCTATTTTCAACCTCAATTTCAGTCTTATATGCGTCGATAGAAAATTAACGACATATACTCATGTTAACAAGACATATGCATTGAAAGAATTTTTTTACATTTTCTATAAATGCATGCATGCAATTTATTGAAGTATATGTTTCATTTTTTTATAAAAGCACGTACCTCATCTAATAAGGTATTATTTTTTAGAAATTCAAAACACATGTAGACTGGAATTGAAGTTGCAAATAGAGCTGGACGTAACATTATCCTTACAATTACAAAGATGATTCATTTGCATGTGAACAATAAAACCGAAGTATTCCTAATGAAAAATTATATTTATACTTTACTAAGTGTAGTTATCTATATATTTTAGTGAGCCAGTGAATTGGTTGATTAAATAGACAAGTTTGATGCAGTCTTTTTAAACTAGTTCACTCAATTGAGTACGAGTACCATTGTTCTATCACGAATCAAAATCATCTTTTAAAGGACAAACTATAACAAGATCTTATTATTATGCATTTGATATTGTTTAAAGGAAAAAATAAAGATCTTATAACCGGAAAATAAACTAATTTGTTGAATTGAACTGATTTGGATGAACTCCAAATGTGATTGCAATCGTGTCAAAAGAGACTGGATGACATCTCATTTTGTTATTATTAGTTTAAAATTACCTTGGGTCACCAAAGTTTCTTGTTTAAATGTTTCTATTATTTATTATGATTTATTAGTTGGACAACTTATCTAATGAAATTTTAGGTTGGACTTTCTATTATAAATAAGTTAAAGGGTAATCCAAAATATAAATTGATATTTATTTTTTAAATATTATAATTTATTTTAAAAAATCACAACATCGTAAATAAAACGAAAATAACTATTCAATGTGGTCCCTTGCATGTTCAAGCACAACCTCAAAGTGGGATATGATACCATAATTTTTTTATGAGTGCTGATACACTCAGTCATATTCACTAATCAAAACAAATACTCTATATATCTCGTTACAGATTTAATTAAATATATACCCATTAGATAATGTATATACCTCATTGAAGTTTTTCTTACACTTGTTAAAAATGAGTTCATTCAATTTGAAATGTAGCGATATGAACTTTTTATCAAAGTATATACTTCATTAGATGATATTTATTATTTTAAAAAAAATGAAAACACTTGAGGTCTGAGTTTTGGTTGGTGAATGTGACCGAGTATATCATTTTCCTTTTTCTATTATCTATTATCAATAATGGGCCATGATGAAATTAAACAGGCCTCTAGATTCCAAAGTAATAAGTTGATTTATGCATGCATCTCTAACCATTTTAATTATCCTGATCATTTGTGGGGGACCATCAACCTTATCATGCAATTTATAACTTTCTTCTCTAGCTACCACGCGTTCATAAATATAGTAGAACCTTTTTAATATCCCCAAAACAGAGATTTCTTGATATTCATTATTTCACTAGAGATGTAGACATAGGGACCAATACCTAGCGGATGATGGCAATGCCAAATTATGAGAGAGAAATATGACCTAGATGAATGGATAAAAAAAATCAAATGTAGCCATTTGGTTTCTGTTTTTTTTTTTGGTGGAATTACTTTATCAAAAATACACACATGCATATCTGCACCATAGATGGGATATATAAATCTTTTACTAAACACAATCCATTAGTTACTTTTTGGATTCTAAATTCCAATCCTCCTAAAATCACTATATATGACACCCTTGTGATCATGAGTCACTGTCGAGTACTCGAGTTGGAGGGCCATCCCACAACTGCATTGGACAAATATATATTGATGTCACCTTTACATAATGCACAAGATAAAGCAAAAATCAATTATCTTTAACTCTCCTTATACAGAATTCTGACTTCTTGAACTGTCCCTAACTTTAAATGCCATTGATATCTCCTGCTAATTGGAGGGCCACTATGGTTCAAAATGCATGCATGCTGAAATGGGGGGAAATGTTACCATTGTTGCACTATTAGGCTTGGACCATTATACATCCATGTATATTTATTTATAGTTCTTGTACGATGAAGTGAGTCTTGTGACCCCATGTTATGGTGTTTTTGTCTCCCATGCAATTTGAAGATGGATTTTACCTCTGGTAAACCATTTTCATTTTTTTTTGTTGAAAAATCAGTATTGTTAATGGAGTTATATCTGCTTGATAGGAAAAATCATATTGTTTGAGATCTACTTAATAGTTCATTGAAAATAGAACACTTACAATTTATTCTAGTGTAAAAAATCCAATGGCCTGGGATCAAATGTATGAATCTGTAGATGGATCATTTCGTAATGGTCTAATTAAAAAGATTGCGAAAAAACAATTGTTGACCTTCTGATCTCAATTTGATTAATAGTGATGTTCTATTTGATTGACTTTAGTCATAATTATACTTCATGTTTTATGCCCTACGAGAACTTATCTCATCACACTTGTTTCTCAACACATCAATAATTGGATTCCATAATTTTTGTTAAAGAGCCATTAAAAGAGTCATTAAAATTATAATATTGTGTCATTATTACTTTCTTATTTTCTTATTTTTCTGTTATGGTATTTTAATTAGGGTTTCCTTTGTGTATCTATAAATTGAGCATTTGATTCTTCTAATATAATAAGAATGATTCGCTTCCTTTATTCTAACATGGTGTCAGAGCCACCTTAAAAACCCTACATCCACATAAGTTTTCTCTTTTTCTTTTTCATTTTAATTGAGTAGTCTTCAATCGGCACGGGGGAAGACTTTTGGTATCCACATTTTTTTTTATTTCATTGCTTTGTTTGCTTTTCACGCAAAACCTATCTGTTTGCGTTGTTGTTTGCTTCATCTTAATCTCCCTATCTCTCTCTCTCTTCGTCTTCGTTTGCGTGTAAGATGTATGCATTTCTTCTTCTCCATCGGTGCACATCTCTTGTTGCATTGTCCACATCATGCTTCTCATTGTGCATCGTCCACGTTGCGTTTCTTTTTCTTCTCTGTCTGTACCTCTCTCGTCACGCGTTGTCCGCGTTCTATTTTTATATTTCTTTATGAAACCCCATATTATGTGTTTATTGAGAGAGATCATAATAGATCTAATCTATAATACCATTGATCCGATAGACTCAAGAAGAGTAGGAGTAACTTCGATAGACTCAAGAAGAATGGGATTGACTCTGACAACTCAAGAAGGACGGGAACAAAGTGGTGGATTCCAAAGACAGATGGCGACTATCAATTCTTCGAGTTCTTGGATGATTGGAAGCGTTTGTTATTTTTGTGCAAACTCTAAAAGTACTACCATTTAGAGTTTGAGAGGGGATGTTCATTATTATGACAATATTGTGTCAGTATTACTTTCTTGGTATTTTATTTTTCTGTTATGGTATTTTAGGGTTTTTTTTGTATATCTATAAGTTGAGCATTTGACTCCTCTAATACAACAAGAAAAATTCTATTTCTTTAGTCTAACAATTCCACATGATAATAAAATACGACTTTTGAGTTTCTTTTAGAATGATTCATTTTGTGACTATTTGCAGTGGTTTAATTTTCTAAGCCATGATCAAATGTATGAGTGACACAATTCTAAATTTGTCTTCGTTTCACACTAATATCACTCGGCTTCACATTAACTATTTTTTCAATAATGTCCCGTTGGATCAAATCATTCATGGAAAAAATGATTTTACCTCTATCTTATTCCAAATTATTTTAACAGACAGGTTGAAAATCACATAATACTTGTCTTTCCATGTTTTGATCGTGCAGTACTACCATAATTTTTATTACACTAAGTTCATTTTACAATCACATATATCTTATTAGTAAGATACACTCACTATAACAAGGTCTACACATTGTTAGAATTTTTTTATACATATTATATAAATGAATCCATACATTTTATTTAAGTACATACATATTTCATTTTTATAAAAGTATATGTGAAATAAACTATTTTATAAAAAAAACATAAAAAAATGTGTGGACTGCATTTGAACGCTGACAAAACCGATATTGGAGTCTAATCATTTCTCCTCCTCCAGATATACATGAATTCATGGGTAACAACTAACAAGTTCCATAAATAATAAATAAAGAACGTTGATACAATAAGCCCGTTTTACTGTCTATCTTGCAGCCCCACTGGTGTTGAGGTTTTATTACCGTGTATATGACATAAAAATAAATAAATAAAAAAAATTATGCGTTTTCTTCACACAATGAGACAACCAGTGACGTGTGAAAATAATTTTATATTAAATATAATTCTTATAAAAACAGTTTGTCTTAAAGTAATCCAAACTTTTTTAAAATATGGATTAATAAACTACCAGATATGTCCATCAAGTGGTTTAACAAAAAAAAAAAAATCCATCAATAAATTGTAACACATTTTACAGCTCTATACACTATGGTAACGTAGTATATACTGCACTATCATAGTATATGACCTAATTTTTTCATTATAAAAACAAATACACTAATGTATCTCAGTATATACTTCATTTCATATAACAACATGCACTTCAAAAATGAGTATATGATTTAAACAGAAAAAAGAAAAATGAGATAGACTGCAATGGGGGCTGTGCGTATATTTTTCCATAAAGAAACTACATTACAACATAGTCTAAAGAATGCATTTACCACCCCCATATGGCATGAGAAATAAGCCCAAAATAGGGAAGAATAAATGAGAATAGTCTAAAAAAGTTGTTTGTTTTGTGAGAATAAACTCCGATAACTATGTCTAGATAAGTTAGGATAAGGTTTGATAACAATTTTAAGGAAATGTTAAAATTGCTTATCAGGTTTATCTATGCCAAAGAATTAAAATACCCTCCACTGTCATTTTTAAAAATTTCTCTTACATCCTTTTACATAACCCAATGATACACTCATCTTTAATAAGGATCATTTGATCAATGGATCCACTCTTGAAGATTAAATCTCGACCATAAAAAATAAACTCATTCAGTATTCAGTCAACACCGTTCATTCTCACCGTTCGTTCAGTATTCAAGCTGGATCATCTACAGCAATGGACAAGGATTCTCTCTCCTCCCAATAATTGAATTGCAATTTTTTTTATTTTTTTCCAGTGAAAATAGGCTAGCAATGTTGATGGGTGCATTTTCTACATTACCTCTCCTCCCAATAAATAATATGGTCACGGTTGTGCATCAATGACTAAATATGGGTAATATGGGCAAGTAATGTGCATGAAAGACTATTTAGTTTCATTAATACATAATATGGATAAGTATTGAGCATCAAAGACTGATATTTTTCATTAATACATAATATGGATAAATACTGTGCATCAAAGACTAATAAATTCATCATTAATAAATAATATAGGTAAGTAATAGGTATGAAAGTCATTCTATCTTCAGTAATCAATAATATGGGTAGGCAATAGGTATCAAAGACTAATATTTTCATTAACACAAATGATCTTTTTTACATACATGTAAAAGCCAACAAAGTAGAGTTACACAAGAATCAACGGCCATGATTTAATCACACAACTCATTCTTTTTTTATTTAAATCCATCAATCATATGAAACATAGATTTATATACTAGGGGTTATCATTTTAAAAGTTATAACTCCTTATTCACAAATTATCTACTAATTATCTTTAATTTATTCAGGGTGAACCAAACAATAAAAAAACTATTTTTTACGTTTTTCAATGAGAATAACAAAAAAGTTAACCAAACAGAAAATTATTTATTCTGTATGAATTGTTATCTATTCCAGTATAGCTATCAGAGCCAAATAAACCAATGTTTCATCCCATAGGGGGTTAGAGAACCAAATAAGATTAGTGAATTATCAAAAGTAAATGCACCAAAGCTACTCAATTTCAGTTGTACAAGACTTAGGTTGCCTTTTTCGCAATGGCAACGTCATTTCATCACACATAGGCCATTTAGGTTTGTTTTAAATAACTCCATACAGTGTTTTCCACCATGACATTATCACCCCCCTCATTTTCAAAATGCGGGCGTCTTCACTACGATGACTCCAAATGGATCCTTTACATGAAATTCTATTCCTCTACAATTAACACTAGTTGACCATGAAAATATTTAGTATAGAACATTTAAAATAAAATATATATATCATTTTGTAGTTGTTAAAATATGTTCGGTTAAAAAATTGGTCAAACAATTGAGTAAAAGGATCATGACTTACCTTAAAATATAAAAAAAACTGTGGTAAAAGAGATTAATGCACTGAGAAATTATGATGAAAACTGGAGATCACATGCAAACACCTGTCGGATGCCCGTTTTGACAGTTGATATCCCGTGAGAGGGCATTTATAATGCCAACTCAACTTTTCCCTCTCCATGTATTGCAGGTGTCCTGCTCTTCATAAGGGTGTCATGGATTCTATGATGATGATAATAATAATAATAGTATAAAGTCTCTTGCTTTTTATAAAGTGATGTAATTAAATCCGGTAATAAGGGTAAAAAAAAATTTAGGATAAGGAGTAACATGTCATCAAAAAAAACATTAAGCCCTCGTTTAGATATAAAATATGATTTATTCTTTATATATAATTATTCTGACATAAGGGAGTATAAATAAAGATAAAATAATTTTGTATTTGGTTGTATTTTGAATTATTTGTATTGGAAAATGTAATAGTAAAATTTTTGTTGTTTTAATAAAATGTAAATAAAGTGTATATAAGGATTTATAAAAGTGAAAAAATGATTATAGTTGATTTTACAGGTGATTTATAAAAGATGATGACAGTGGACACACATATTCTTTGAGTGGAATAACATGTAATAACTTTAATTTCATGGGTTTGTTGAAATCTATATATCAATTTATACCAGTTTATCCAGGCATACATTATCCCCTAGATATTCTGAATCCAAACACCTTATTTAACATTTTCTACTTTATTCTAGAATCTATCTAAGGTTATACTGCATCCAAATGGGGGCTAAATTTTGTAATAAGGGGAACAAAATTTTTAGGATGAGTAACACGTCATCATTAGTAACACATTGGAGCCAACTTCAATATTTTCATCAAAAAAACAAATTATTGGGACAACTTACAAATCGTCACTAGATTGAATCTAAAGTGGATTCGTTCATATGGAATTTGTATCTCAAATTATTATGGAGGATTTTATCAATATTCTAAACACAATATCTAAATTTGAATTGGAATGAAATATTTGAATCTAAAATTCTTACAATTTAATCAAATTTTCATATTAGATACAAATCCAACATTTATTTTGGGGTAAAATGTATTTCAACCCATGAAGTTTTTGAAACCTACAACATCACCCTCTGAAGTTTAAAAACATATACTTAACACCATTTACCATTATATTATTTTTATAAGATGAGACAAAAAATAGTTTAAAATTACTGTTTTACTCTTAACTCTCTAAATATCCATAAAATAAAAATCAATTTAATTAATTCTGGATATGCTTTATGAATATTAATTTAATTAACACTTCAAATGGGTTTGGATACATTTGTTGTGAGAATTAATTAGTCACACAACAATTAATTAAATGGTGAAAAAAAACATTTAAAATTAAAAATATATATCATTTTTTGGTGGAATAACCTGAGATAACTTTAATTCCAGAGGTTGGCTGGAATCCATATACTATTTTATACCAGTTTATCCAGACATACATTATCTATGGATATTCTGGGCATCCAAACACATTATTTAACATATTCCACCTTATTCTAGAATCTATCCGGTGTTATGCTATATCCAAACGGGAGCTAAATTTTGTAATAAGGGTAACAAAAGTTTTAGGATGAGTAACATATTATAAAAAAAAACATTAGGTATGCCAACCTTACCATGGGAGCCAACCCCAATATTTTCTATAAAAAAAAAATTATTGGGACAACTTACAAATCAATTCGTCAATAGATTTTTTTTTTTTTGTGTAAAATCGATTCCTCAATAGATTGAATCTGAAATGGATTCGTTCATATGAAATTTGTATATGAAATTATCATGGAGGATTTTATCAATATTCTAAACACAATATCTAAATTTGAATTCGAATGAAATATTTCAATCTAAAATTCTGACAATTTAATCAAATTTTCATATTAGATACAAGTCCAACATTTATTTTTAGGGATTTTTATTTTTAAGTCCCTGTAAACATGCATATTTAGGGATCGATCCCTGCATTCTTCATATTTCTTTTCAAGTCCCCATATTCAACCGCCTATTTGTTTTTAGTCCGTCAAACGTCCGTCCATACACCATTAATTTGTGAAATGTTATTTATTTTAAGTCCATATAAACTATGTTATTTAGTGATTAGTCCTTCCATTCTTCATATTTTACAGGAATTGATCACTAAATAACATAGTTTACAAAGACTTAAAAATAAAATCGCATTTCACAAATTAACGGTGTATGGACGGACTTTTGACGGAGAGACTAAAAATCAAATATGCGGTTGAATATGAGGATTTAAAATGAAATATGAAAAAGCAAGGGAGTGATCCCTAAATAGGCATGTTTATAGGGACTTAAAACTAAAAATCCTTTATTTTTAAGGTAAAATGCATTTAGACCCCCTGAAGTTTTTGAAACCTACAACACCATCCCTTTAAATTTAAAAACATACACTTACACCCTCTGTCATTATATTTTTTCCTTAAGAAGAGACAAAAATAATTTGAAATTACAGTTTTATCCTTAATTCTCTAAATATCCACAAAATAAAAATCAATTTAATTAATTCTATATATGCTCTATGAATATTAACTTATACAATAATTAACTCTTCATATATATATGGATGCATTTGTTATAAGAATTAAGTCACACAATAATTAATTAAAAGGTGAAAACACGATAAATATTTAATTAAAAAGATAAAATCGTACTTTTATCCTATCTTAATGAAGAATCTGATGGCAAAGGGCAGAGAGTGGTGTAATTGTATGTTTTTAAACTATATGGGGTGTTTATGAAGGTTTAGAAAACTTTAGAGGTCCAAACGCATTTTATCCTTATTTTTATTTTATTTTAAATCGTAAGGTTTGCATACAAAAAAAATTTTTAAACTAATTTGGAAAAATTTAGAGGTGAGACATTAAGTTGCATATTAATTAATAGATTTGTCCAAAAAATATAATTCAATTATATTAGTTCTCGACCAATCTGAGAAGGTCTCATGTGGTGGGGCTCACATTATATGGTTGTGCCTTCCACTTATTGATCCATGTGACACCCACATATTGGCTCGAGAGTCACTCAATGGGCCTGTTTTCTTGGAACCAATGTGCACCCTTGCCACGCAAGCCCACTAGAGGAGGTCATGCTATGTTCTATGAAAAATTTTGGTTGAATTAATTTATTAAATCAACTGGTCAAACAAGGATAGTATAGCAAATAAAACATGCATGATGGATCTTTATTTTTTAAAGTGGTCGAATTTAATATCTCTGAGAGATTGATTAAGTCCAAACCCTAGCTCCCTTGTGACATCCAAAGATTTTCAAAATCTACGTATCGTTACATAATTGCCATTATTACAATTTTCGTTAAAGATCAGGGGAAAAACCCTTGATAATCAAATAGGTTTAATCATATTTTTTTACGCAACCGTAAGCAACGGTTGATTTTAAAAAAATATCACGTTTGTTGCGCAATCTTTTATCACGGTTTTAAAAAATATGTGATCTCAAGAATCTATTATCATGTTTTATCACTAACCGTGATCGTTGGGACCATGGACTATTCCAATGTCGCGGTGGACCAATTAAAGGAAGGAGGTCTTTTGCTTCGAGATCCATCACTACCGACAGAGCCATTTAGGAGGTAGTCGTGAAGTGTATTAGACAACTCTAGGATAGAGTAGTTGTAGCGAAGGTGGTGATCCCTACCACACGAACACCAACAACACGCAAGCCAATAGGATGATGTGGTGGTCGATTGCAGTAGAAACATGGAGATATTATTTAGGGGGCTGGAATTTGGTACTATTTGGTGGTGGTGATCCCTACTACAAACACCAACACTCAAGCCAATAGGATGATGTGATGGATGGTTAATGTAGTAGAAAGTAGAAACAAATAGGATGATGTGATGGATGGTTAATGTAGTAGAAAGTAGAAACATGGAGACATTATTTAGGCGGGTGGAAGTTGGTTTTTATATAATTGGTACCTATCTCATAATGAGTATTGCTTTGACACTCAGTTTTCATTTTAATCATAATTTCAATGTCATGGGCGTCTAAATAAAATTATCACAGTATATACTCATCTTATAAAGTATATACTTCGATAAATTTTTTTTTCACATTTTATATAAATGAATTCATACAATTCATTAAAGTATATATTTCATTTTTTATAAAAATTTAAATATCATTAGTTAAGATATATTATTTTTAAAAAATTTGAAACATTTGTAAATTAGATTTCAGACTGAAAAATTAATTGGATGTAACATTATTTCAGAATGGGTATAATGGGTAGTGATGCCTTTGACCCGAGCGAACACAGGTTTTCACGGTTGATTACACGGGGTGCATTTACCAGGCACATCTAGACCTAGTTGCTGATAAGGTTGTCGATGAACTTATCTAGACACGCGTTCTCGAGAGATCATGATCTTCTCAATCAAACCGAGCAGACATGTGATGTAATCTTGATGCACCGGAATAGTGATGTTGAGTAAATTCGTTAAGATATTTATTGAGCGTGGTTGAAGATGCTCAGTCAAATAAGACATTCATCTCTACGTTCATCGGTCAATTGTGACCACATCGCAGGAAAGGGAGGTTCACACGTCCACACTGGTTGGCGTGTTTCATACTCGTCATAGATTTCTTAAATCAAAATTAAGTACTGTTTACTATAGATGTGTACTAAAAAGTATGATTGATATTGAGGTCCCCTTTCTCAAATTCTATATATTGGACATTTCAACAATAATTTATTGCAACAATGTGACACATTTCCTTCTCATCATTAAATTTTTAATAACAACATCGACGGCGAAACCACATTCTGTATTATTTCCACCGTGTTGACGTACAACAATCAACAATGTGTATTAAACATTCTGATCTACAGACATTAATTTTAGGATCTCCAAAACCAAAAAGCATTACTTAATTACGGTATTCAAGTTTTAAAAATCATGTCATCAAGCATAAAACCGAGTAGCGAACCGGATCAATATGGATTTATGAAAATCCCATCAGTACATGTCTCGATGGATGACACGTGTCCATTAAAATGTATTAATGATATGTATATGAATTATTTTTTAATTAATGATAGATTTTTAATTCTTTGATGGACAAATGTTGTTCATCTAAACATATACTAATAGAATTTTCATCAAAAAATAAAAAATTTTCGACGAACCGATTATCACAAGCTTAATGAGCAATTATTCTTTTCTTTGAAATTTGTCATATTTGGATAGTAACGTAAGTTATTCTGGGATAGATAATTATTCCAGTATAAGTAAACAATAAATCAGTTTTTGTTTGATTATTTTTTCAATTATTATTATTTGAAAATGTGATAATAATAATTTTGTTGTTTGTTTGATAATGATTAAGTAAATAAAATGTGAATAATGATTTATAAAGACATCTCCAGTCCTTACTCAAATTCTACTAAAATTTGAGTAGAAATTTCATTTGATATAGTGTCTCTTCAACCATCACTTTGTGTTTTTCTCAAACCTTTTAAAAAAAAGCCATTAAAAATTTGGGCAATGATATAAGTCTATAAGATGAAAATTTGGTTTAATATTAGATCTTCTTATTTAATATGATATGTGAACTCTTTTTATACTAGTGTAATATATTTGATGAAATAATACAATTCTATGAGCTTATATTATTTTCACATATTCTAACATAATTATATCCAGTGGCGTAGCCACTTGAGGCCACGGGGGCCATTACCCCCTGAATTTTTTTTAACTTTCATCAGGCCATAACCAAAACCAAATCATAGCCCACCCACAATGCAAAAACAAAGAATTAAAAAAAAAACCTCGAGTTGATTAATCCCTTGATAGAACAGTGGATTTTTTATTTTTTATTTTAAACCCTTTTAATTTTTAGGTAATAGATTGATTTTAATTAATGACTATAGGACATTTATATATGAAATTTTCTAAACAATAACAACCCAACACTCAAAAAAAAAAAAAAAACCCCACCCATGAACCATCTAGACCATCCATGTTTTTGGTGTGCCTTCATCCCTTATTTTAATTAACTCTCCCCCTACAGATAAAATAAAAGTTCATTTTTATTCAACTTTTTCATTGACCCAGGCCTCCTTGAATATCCATATTCCACGGGCAACCATAGAGACACGAACCCCACTCCTAACGTCCCTACTCAGGTACTCATCTTAAAAATAATCGATACTTTAATCACTTTTTATCTTTTTTTTGTATTTCGATTGTTCCTAATATCAATCCCCATCCCTAAAAAATTTCATAATTTTTACTTTTTGTTCCATTAAACCGTCCCACAATCGGGAATCTACACGATAATCATTTCCTCTCCTTTATCAACACTTTAAAGGTATATAATTTTTCTCCTTTACCATATTGTCATTATTACTATTTTATTTAAATTTTAAAATATTTACGTAAATATTTAAAATAATCAAATCATTCAACATATTTAGAATATGAAACATCGTTAAGGTCAAATTTAAATGTATGTATTGCTTATTATATTTATATTTTGATATTATCTTTGTGAATCATCGATATGAAATTTGACATATCGTTTTAAAAAACCTTGATAACCATGAGGCGATGATTCACGTTGATTAATCCATTTATAGAACCCTCGATATTTTTTATTTAATTTTAAACCATTTTAATTTTTAGGTGATAAATTGATTTTAATTAAGGTTCATAGGTCATTTATATATGAAAATTTCTAAACAATAGCAACCCAACAACCCAACACTCCAAAAAAAACAAAAACCCACCCATGAGCCAACTAGACCATCCATGTTTTTGATGTGCTTTCATCCCTTATTTTAATTAACTCTCCCCCTTCCGGATAAAATAAGTCAATTTTTATTCTACTTTTTCATTGACCCTAAGCCTCTTTCAATATTCATATTCCACGGATAACCATAAAGGCACGGACCCCCACTCCTAACATCCCCACTCAGGCACTCATCTGAAAAAAATTGATTCTTTAATTACTTTTTTTTTATATTTCGATTGTTCCTAATATCAATCCCCATCTCTAAAAAAATTCATAATTTTTACTTTTTATTTCATTAAACCGTCCTACAATCTGGAATCTACAATCGATAATCATTTTCTCTCCTTTATCAACTTTTCAAAGGTATATAATTTTCTCTTTTACCATATCGTCATTATTACTATTTTATTTAAAGTTTAAAATATTTATATAAATATTTAAAATAATCAAATCATTCAACATTTTTAGAATATGAAACATCGTCAAGGTTAAATTTAAATGTATGTATTGCTTATTATATTTATATTTTGATATTTTTTTTGTGAATCATCGATATGAAATTTGACACATCGTTTTAAAATATGATAAATTATCTTTTAGAATTACTCAGTGATATGTTTTATGTGAATATCTTTATTTTATTTTATATATATTTATTTTTTAATTTATACTATTTAAATTAAAAAAAGCATAATAATATAACTTTAAAAAGTATTTACATAAATCACATTATATCCCCTTTCATAAAAATCTTAGTTCTGCCAATGACTATACACCCCCATTCCTTGCAAACAAATAGCTTTTTGAACTCATTCTCATCTATCCATCCTCTGTTCTCTCATCCAAACAGTAGTGGAGGATTCAAATTTTAAAAGGGCATTGACTTTTTCAAAAAAGACAACAAAAAATAAACCCAGAAATTTATGGGGATGCATAGGATACCATCCAAGAAATTTCAAGGGATGCATCATTAGATGCTGATCCAACTTCAGAAACCCATTAAATCTTTCCCAAAGTTCACTCGTACAAATCTCTGTCACCATTACATGATGAATGAATAACAACAAAACTCACAGCAAGAATGAGGGTTAAAATATTGTGGTTCTTATTTCTGAAAGCGAGAAAGATCGATTTGAATGAATCACCCCAACCAAGGGATTGTAGGGAAAAAAGAAAACATCACCCTTTCACCTGAGTCACTTTTCCAGCAATCTTGTACAGCATTCCTATACAAACCAACTGCCTTACAAGCCAATTCAGTGCAGACCCAATCAGACAGCAGGCAGCCAAGCATGAGCAAAATTCATCGCATAAGGGCAAGCACATAAAAAAAAAGAGGCTATCATGCCCAGATTGCCAGTGAAGACATCGATAGAGCACCGAGGAAGAGAGCGAGATAAGATGAGATCTGGAGGCGGAGGTTGCAGCTCATTCTATGGCTGAGGAAGTCTGCGGCGATAAGGTCAACCAGCGCCATATAAATGAGAATTCCCGCAGAGATGGAATCAAAGACGCCTTCTATGATAAGCGATCTTGGACTATTTGCGTTGTAGAAGGATGCCACACCAGTGCCAATGCCGATGCCGGCTGGAGTCGTGATCGCAAAAAAGCATGCCATTAAGGTTGCCGGCAGAGCCTTGAATTGGGCCTGCATCAAGAAATACAAGCACCCATCTGTGAATGGTAAGTGATACCATGGAAGTATCATGATCAATATTGATAAAACTATAGAAAAAAGTATCTGTTATAGAATGATCAAAATAGTTATTAAGAGATCTACACTCCACCCTCCAGAATCTCCCTTTTGTATATTGAACTGCAGACTAGAAGTTCTTCAAGGATTTATGATATAGGTTGGTATCATAACAATGGCGGTTGTTTGACCGTTGATAACTCTCGGTCATAAAGACAATACACGAAGAGCTTAGGTGTCTGCAAAAGGCCATTAAAAATATATTCTGCAAAGGAATCCAAATGAGGTATTCTTATAGAGGTCTATCTTATGATGCTACCGGAGCTTGTGCTCCAGAAGTTATCAAATTAGCTTCTGAATATTTTCAAGTCTCTAAAACCATTATGCCCAGTCTCTGTTATTACATGGACTCTTTCAAAATTCAACTGTTCAAGCTTTCCAATAATGATTATATCGGTAATTACTCAAACAGACTTCAAGATTGTGCACAAATACAGGGTTTATGATATCTGTTTACCTGGCAAGAAAGAAAAAATATAAATACATGTAAACCAAAAGGAAAAGATAAATTGATCAAAATAGAAAACTAACACAAATACACAATTTAAATTCAGCTTCAATCCATTATAAGATGATCATGTTGCATTTCCAGCTTTCGATGTCAGTTTTCACTGCCTGCTCTTCATTTCATTGATAGGCAATCAATGCAGAGCATATTACAGGCTTCTCTTACTTCTATGGTCAATCAATTAAGTGTTCTGAGTTCTGACAGTATGGTTTCGCATTAATGATTTTCCATTCCATTCAGCAGTTCATAAAGAACTTGATAGAGTAATAATGCCATTCCTCTCAACAGTCTGATAAAGAACTAATCGAATATTTGAAAGTTGAGAAAAGGAGGAGCACAGAGAGAATTTGACACCCACCAATCACAGCATGTGGGAAACAAATATCAATGAGCAAAATGCAATAGGAATTTTCTGAAATAATGAAAATGCAGAGTAATAGAAAGCTGAAAGAGTCTCTGAGGATGGATTTTTGTTCTCTAATGGGAATTTCTTGCTGATACTGTTTTTCAAATACACACATAACTGCTTGCTATAGCTATTCCATACCCCTAGATGACGAATGAATGGGAAGAAATCATTCACCAAATAGTAGTGATACTTGGCCAACCATATCCATTTGGAAAATTCGTTGTGTGTTCTCCTGACAGAAAAGATGTGTGAATATGACAATGAGCGGGGGTATAGCTGTTATGTAAGAAACCAGTTCGAAATGGGGGTATAGCTGTTATGTAAGAAACCAGTTCGAAATGGGGGTATAGCTGTTATGTAAGAAACCAGTTCGAAATAATAAAATCCTAAATATAGGGAAAGATGAAGGCATTCAAGATTCTTTAAAACAGGGTTAACCATAAAAAGGGAAATTGCATGAGGAGACGCATAAAAAGTGGTACAGTTTCATATTTTAATTCTTCCCTTTCATTGGTACAGTTTTGTTCATTGAGATTTAAATAAATAAATCCATACTTGAGGATGGATGTATCTAGATTTCAGAGATAGGGATCTAATTCTAACACACAATTCGCATGAACAGTAGTCTACATTAAATTATATTCCTCTCCGGGATGTAAAATCAATCACTAAACAACAGTTAACTAAAATTAAATATAACAGTGAACAAGAGACTTTGTACATTAGCTTTCCTTCCACGAAATGCCCCCTACTCAATTCAGTGAATGGAAATAAAGGCAATCTCTGATGTTGACTTTGTACATTAGCTAACCACACTCAATTCAGTGAATGTAGATGCGAGTCACATCCACTGTCGTTAGAAGAACTTTTGTGACATTATTTTTTAATTTTTCAACCTATGCAGGAAAATATTGTTTTTGAGAAGAAAACAATAATCAGCATAATTTATTGGCCAATTGCCCAATCTACAGGTAACTTACCTACTTTCGTGAATTAGTAGTCAAAATTATTTGACGAAGGTGACAACCATAGAAAGAATCGGCACAAAATTGAGCAATTTAATTAAGCCTAATTCCACATGATACAAACCACTTAACCACCAATCAAATGAATGAAGATATCAAAAACATACCAAGCAACAAAACAATTGCTGCGCATTAGAATTTGCAAAGCAACCATCTTTACCTGAGAAATGCATCCACCAAGAGCAAATCCTTCGAAGAACTGATGAAAAGACAGCGCCGCTATAAGCGGCCGTATCGTGCACGGGCTCTGCGACACCCCCAACGACAGCCCAATGATCACCGAATGTGAAACAATCCCCAATTCCAATATCTGCAAGAAAAAAAACCCAAACTTTAATCAATTCAAGAACCCCAAATCAACAAAAGACGGTCAAAATCCAATCCGTACCTGCGACACCACGACGTGACGAACGTGCGACGACGGCCCCGCCGCCTCCACCTCCTCGTGCTCCCTCCGCACCTCGCACGCGCCGTGCGCGTGCGGATGCGAGTGGCGGTGGGACGCGGCGTGCGCGTGGATCCCCACGATGTGCATCCCCTCCTCCACCTCCTCCGCCGCCACCGAAGCCGTCGCAACGGCCGCCGCCTTGGCAGCGGAGGCGGCGGATGCGAGGTCGTGCTCGTGCTTGCGCTCGTAGAACTGCGTCCCGACGAAGTCCGCCACGAGGGTCGCGAGCGCCGCCATCATCGCCACGAATCCCGAAAAGGGGAAACTCGAGATCACCGTCAATCCGGCGAGGCAGGGGTTGGAGAACGCATCCTGACCGTCGGATAACATGTGGACGAACCCCGTCGCGAGGATCACGCCGGCGGCGAACGCCTTGGCAGCCGCGAAGAGGTTCCCGTCCGTCGTGAGGTACCGCCGCTTCCTCCCCACGAGTGGGATCGCCACCCCGACGACCCCCGCTAGGAGGATCGCCGCCACCGCCACCACCTTCAGACGGAGCGCCGCCGCGTCGTCCCGACATTCTTCTCCGGCGCTGCCATCCCCGCAGCTCGCCGTTGACAAGACCGCCGACAAGCTCTCTGTTAAAATTTCAAAAAGAAACAGAGATTTTTATAAAGAAACCCTCCAAAAAAACGAAATTCGAATTATATTTTTTCGGTCTTACCAGAGACATTGTAAGCCTTCTCTTTAAGACGGGTTAGATAAATGAATGGCTCGAGATCCTGCGAATTCGAAAACATGAATCTTTAGAATACCAAGAAATTCAAACATTCAGAACGGCTTCTGATTCGTATTACCTCGTAAAAAGACATTGTTTTTTAAGGTATTTCGTGAGCCTGGGATCTCGCTCTGAAATCGTTATATGAGTTTTCGAATCTCGAGGAATGATGGGACGGGAAGGGCCGGTGGATCTCGAAAGTCGTACCCTCTGCGCATGAATGTCGACATTTTTTTGCGTGCGTTTGTTCAAGAAGGGACTTCCAAGATTTCGAGGGCGTGAAAAAGTGTCGTCATTTTTTTCTGATTTTAAACTAAAAACAGAGCTCTTCATGATCACGCGTGACACGTCAGCACAGTGGGTTGTGGCGGTGGCCGTAGCTTGATCGGGGACGTTTATTTTGAGAGGCTGTGAATCATGACCGTTGATTTTTTGTTCGTCGTTTCAAGTGATGTCGACACAATGTCAAAGATAGGTTGGGGCCATGCACGGGTTTGATTTATATGGTTAGGAAGTTTTCAATCCTGGCCGTTGATCGTCCCGTGCAAACCATGTCCTTTTGACGAATGCTGATGCACGTGCGAACCATGTTCAGTGGATCCGCGAATCTGACCGAATAACGAAACGGTCAGCTCTTGAAAATTCGAATGAATCGGCCGGATAAATCTACATGGAATTAAATTCTAATAAAATTTTAAATTTGTGACATCATAAATTGAAAAGTTTAAGTTCAATACTATTTACAAAAATTTGTGATATTGCCCTAGTCAATGTCACGTCAGAAATCAAAGAAAACATCTCTCATCAATGAAAAAGTGGAAACAAAGAGAATAAATTGAATAATATTAAAATTGATCCGTCTGGTCAATTGAAATAAATATGTAAGTATCACCACGCTCTCAGTTATCTCAAAATATGATGAATCCCATCCCAATCCACATTAGAAAATGAAAAATATCTGATATTCAATATGTAAGGATCAACCACGATCTGAGCGTCTTATAACAAAAAATAACAAAAACCACGATCTGAGTGTCGATATGGATATCGGTGTATCCGATCAAAAAAATATATGTATCTTACATATATTATAAAAATGAATTATTTAATTTTCACCCCCTCTTAAAACATATAAATGATTAAAAAAACTCCTTCAAAACACAATATTATAATAAACCCACTTAAAATGTTACCAGACTTTGTAAAAAAACTCAATAGTCAACAAACTAAGAATGTTAGGAGAATATTCATTCTCAACGTATGTATAGCGATTATTTTACCCTTCCCATTAATGAAAAATATCTTAAATACCCTTCTTCAACCTCTTGATATTTCATAGAGTGCTACATATTCTTTTTTGTATAAACAAAGCTTCAAGAAGAATGCTTCATTCAACAAAAAATAAAAAAAAAACAGTAATCTTAAATACAATATTCCACCACATTAACAAAACACCTATTGTACTAATGGGGAGGGTAAAATAGTCAATAGACATATGTTGAGATGGAATATTCCCCTAACATTCTTAATTTGTTGACTGTTGGGTTTTTACAAAGCTAGGTAACATTTAAGGGAATTTATTATAATATTGTATTTTGGAGGGGGTTTATAATAATTTTCCTGTTTTAGCAGGGGTGGAAATTAAATAACCCTATAAAAATTTATATATTTGTATTATATATTTTTCATAATTTTTTTTATATGATTATAATCACAATATATATTATATTATTATATTAAATATTCAATGTATATATCTAATACAGAAAATATACTTTAAAATCTCAATTTTAATTTTCCTATATCTGTAATATATCATTTGATTATCCAATTTAATGTAAATATTTAAACATGTCAATTATCTGAAAAATATCTATATCTGATCCGTATCTGAATCCGAAAGTTAGAATATGAATATTAACGTATCTGATATGTATACGTCTGATTAATTGGCTTATAACTACGATAGTGTAAATACTCCAATTTTGACGGTCCAAAGAAAAGAAAATTATCGCAAGTAACACTCAAAATAAACTACTTTTGAACTTTAAAGAAAACTACTTAGGGATATTAGAGGAGAAAAGAAGAAAAAGACATGGTCCAATAGTTAGAAAAATGAAAAGGTCAGAAATCATACGGCAACCCCATCCCCGTCACCTCCCTCAGACGGCTCTATTGAATTTGCCGCCTCCCAACCGCTTCCCTAAGATGAGACATAAGTTGACATTAAATACCGATCATTGAGGCAGTTTATTCCTCTCAGTCGCCCATCTCTAATAGCCCAAACCTAATAGCTGCCACATTCCATCTCTTGTCAGATATTGGACATATGGCAGGTCATGATGCAAGGCGGTTTATTAAACCTAGCCACCTGAGCCCCGACGGCTCAATTGAAGTGCCCCCCCCCCTTATGGATAAAATTTCATAAATAAAGATCTAATGGGGAATCTAATCAACCACCCTATTATCTAATTCGATCTAGGTACCATCTTACACCATTTTAACTATAAATGTGGGGGTCAAAACCTTCCACCACTTGAAATTTTGAAAGAGAGAGAGAGAGTGAGAGAGAAAGCCTTAGTTGAGAGAGAAGAAAACTCATTCCCACCAAAATCCACTCTCTAAAAACCCTCTTTTAGCCCTAGCTAAGCCAATTTAATTCCCTGCCTAAGTGCTGCCCAAATAGAAAATTCAAAACCCACACACCAGGCGGCTAGTCTAAACTAGCCGTCGGACCCAGGCGGCCCATTCCAAGTAACCGCCCCCCTTTTTCCCACTTAGTAGACCTTTTTAGTCAAATTTCCCCCAAACAGAAAGAATTCCCCGTTTTCACCTCTATGTGCGACCGGCCATAGCTCAGAGAGGAGAACCCTACAATCCATCCTAGTGAGGCGATCAATCAAAACATCAACTTTTTCTACTTTTTGATAAAGCAAGTGACGATCACACACAAACCATGTCTTCCTGAGGAGCTGTCGGGTGACTCAGCAAAGATCATCCGAGCGATGATCTGACTAGCTGCAAGGCGGACGAGAACCAGACTTCCGGGAGAACCCCTGAATTTACATACCGACAAATAGGTTGGGTTATAGTTGACTTATACTAACTATAGGAATGTATATGAGTTTGTGTAACATAAACCAATACGAGATTATCCATGCTTATATATATGTAGATGTCTAAGGGTACAATTAGGTCAGTTTGGATCAATTTATTGCAAATCCAAATTGAATCAAACTATAATCACATTAAATCCAAAAATTGAATAAACCGAATAGAAAATATAAAAATTGAACTAAACGAAAAGTGTTTGGGTAACCCGAACTAAACCAAACCGAATTGAATTGTTAAAGTTAAGAAAATGATCTAAATGAAAAAAAATTAAAATCAGAAGGGTTTGCCATAGCTGACCTTTCAGCCGATTATGAATAATCATGGGTCGAAATTTAAATCAATTTGGTTTGGTTAATTCTTTTTTTTTTTTTTTTTGAAGTGAAACAATACTCAAACTAAAGTATAATGATTTGTTAATTTTTCAATTCATACTCGAACCAAAAGAAAAAATTATTGACCCAACCCGGAAAAAATCAGTTTGGATCGATTCGTATTCTGTTTAATTGACTAAAGTTGCACCCTGCATCTGTCTAACCCTAAAAAAAATTAATGGGAATGGAAATGAATAATGAGGACTGTTGGGGGTATTTATATACATTTTTTGGGTTTATATATATTAATAAGGTTGCTGGAATAAATGTTGTATCAAAATAGGATAATATTACATGCAGTTGTTTTCTAGCCCCAATTTCATTTTACACGTGTTTTAATTTTTTTTAAAAATAATACACCTAATCCATTGAGATGCATTTTTATATAAAAAAATGAAGTATTTATAAATCATATGGATTCATTTATAGAAAATATGAAAAATTGCTAACGAAATATATGCCTCATAATGAGTGTATGATGCTTACTAGGTACATGTTATTGGAATTGGGGCTTAAAAAAGTGTGCAACAGCCCCATCAAATTATGTAATCACTTGTTGGAAGGATAAAATTAGAATTTATGGAGATAGATTTAGTACACACACATATGGACTTAACAAAATCTGAGTTTTGACATTTTAATTTGAATATATATTTGATGTATATGTTTAAGATTTATTTAAATCTGAATGTAAATGGATATAGATTTTGTGTGTGTGTGTGTAGGATTTAAGTAAATCAAAGTTTTTAAAAAAATTTGAATACATATTTGGTGTCAATTTATGATTTATTTTGTGTCCGTTTAAAAATGGGTTTGGAAATTAGTTAATAGCTGCAATTCAAACTGAGTTTATATGAAGTGGAGCAGCCCCCAGGGGAGGCGCAACGTAGTGCGCGTGGGAGGTGGCGGTCCCTGGGGTAGAAGCCTCTTCTACCTGGGCCTCTTCCAGAGACAATGTTTTTATGTTACTTTTCTTTCACTTTGATCTTGTTTTGACCCCCCCCCCCCCCCATCCTCATTCAAAGTTTGTAATTGGATGTTCAGTATTGGAATCAGGTAACAAATTTCTACCTTTGCTTCAAAAAAACATATTACGGAGAAGTTAGCTCTTTTAAATTATTTTACAAAAAAAGTATGCACTTTTTAATTAAATTGTAGTTTTTTTTCAGTTGAAAACAAGTTTGGGAAACTCAACCTTCTGCAAACTCAAATGCACACCAAACATATTTTCAAACATAGCCTTAAATGATGTAATAATTTTGAAATTTAAATTTGAATATATGGATAGGAAAAATGACAAAAAAAAAATCTCATAATAGTTAGAAATACCAAAATCAGCTACTTTTAAAATTATACAAAAAAAATCTCATTTCACAATTTTAGAAACACGAAAGACTAGTCTACCCTTATGTAATTAGATCTTTAACATATATTCTATACCTCTTAACTTTGTTAAAATATTTTGTCCTCTTAATTTTGTAAATGTATTTCACACATTCTCGTGCAGAACTTTTTTTACTCTAAATTCTTTGCGATTAGGTGGATTTTGTGAGATATGTGCTAATATAATTTGGGTTTTTTATGATAAACTCCATTTAATGTTGTGCTTCTTTATAAAAATGGATATGTACTAATGATGCCATAAAAAATATACGAGTAGTCAAGCAAAAAAAACCCTGAATAAGGATTTAGAATACTAAAATAACATCTGTTGTATTTGGGCACAACACATATTTAAATTACATATTATGATTATACACGATTAAAATGATAAATAACATCAGGTAAGATATATATAAGAAATACATAATATGATATATAATAATAATAAAAATCTCTAAGGGGATTGATTTGGGTCATAGAGAGAGATTGTTGTTTTATAAGAAAAACAATTTTTTTGGTATAGAATAACCTAATAAGGGTTAGAATAATGCTAATGATCTAATTACATAATGATAAGTTAGTTTTTTGTGTTTTCAAAATTATGAAATGAGATTTTTTATGTATAATTTTAAAAAATAGCTAATTTGAGTATTTTAAACTTTTAATATATTTTTTTATCATTTATCCCATGGATATGAGTATTTGATAAAATTAAGATTGAAATAAAAGTTTACTGATTTCAAAATATAAAAAATATGACTTTTAATTATACCATATTTATATAAATCTGAATGAAATTAATTTAGATAAGATTCTATAATAATCTAACATACATTCTAATGCACTACCGTTCGAATGGAGACAAACAGTTTAACTAGCAAAATTGCATATAGAGCCCTGAATATCTTGTATTTCTAAAGAGATCCCTGAAACACTAACTGCCATTACACGTGCTTCATTCGAACGGTAGTGCATTCGGACATATTGATAATGGGTCTTTTCATATGGACCCCAGATTTTGTACATTTTACAAAAGAATCCCCTACACATGTTATAAACAGGTCCCTCATATTTACAATTAGGCCCCTAACAAAAACGGCTAATTTTGTCTTTTCCTGGGCTTTCTGCAAATCCACCTCCATGTTCTACCAGTTTCACAACTAGACCCTATCAGTGTTATAAACATGTCCCTTATTCAATTTCTAAGGTTTATAAGCAGATCCTTAATCTCAAAACATGATTTTTTAGACTTCAAATTTCATGAAACTTTATTCAAAGATTTTTCAGACCACTAAGATATCCATAAAATTATAAAATATAAATATTTTAGTTATATTAATAATAAACTAATTAAGATACTCATAAAATTATAAAATATAAATATTTTAATCATATAATAAATACAAAAATTACAAATAGAATCGGATCCATTTACACTCATAAAATTATTGATGGATGCCTTGCTTTTAAATTTAAAACATGTTCTTTTTTTTTTTTTTTTGAATTGATTTTGAAGCTATATGTATCAATTTTTTTTAAATGTAAAAATAAGTATTTTTTTAGTTTTTCTATGACAGTGTTTTTTTATATATTAGTAATAAATGATGGATTCCATAAATATAAGCAATTTTTTTTATATCAAATCACGTAATTTTTCATCTCATATAATTATGATTTTGCATTCATTTTTTTTTTTACTTTTGATTCGTCTTAAATGTATAACAAATTTATTAGTTTATCGTGTTTATCTGTTAATTATTATCTTATTTAATATTTTATTTTGAATTGTTAACAATGATCGTTTGTTATATTCTTTTTTATTTATTAAAAAATTATATTTATTCAATTATTTTTCTTAGTGTTGTTTGATTAAATGATTGACTCATTTATATGTAATCTTTTTGGATGAAAGCTTAATTTTAATCAAATGTTCTTACAATAACTCATAATTTTTGGGTTCAGCAATGTTCCTCGTATTCTTATCAAGTTACTACTTTTTTTTTATGTCGAAAAGTTAATACTACTTATTCATGTTTGTTATTACGCGCATTGCGCGTGCCCTTGACTAGTATATTACTAATGTGCACGAAACTCGTGCCATCATCGCATGAATGTCTGAAATCTTTTTGCTTGTGTTGTCTTTCAAGGCTGCGAAGCCTGCGAAGCCGGCGAAGGCGCGAAAAAGTGTCGACATTTTTACCTGATTTTAAAATAAAAACAGAGCTTTTCATGACGACATGTGACAACAGGTCGGCACCGTGGGTTTTTATTTTTTTATTTTTTAAAATAAAAAAATCACCGTTGATTTTTTTGTTCGTTGTTCTGTTGAAGCGGCTGAAGTGATAGAAGTCTTCAATCCTGGCCGTTGATTGTCCCGTGCAAACCTTGTTCTTTTGATCTCAGATGCACGTGCAAACGACGTTCATCATATCCACAAATCTAACCTCCGTTTGGCTGCGCGTTTGGAGCGATTCTGCTTTTTGAAAAGTTTAAAATCCCCAAAGGACGGAATCAAAGCTGGATTCCTTTTAATTTCTCTCTCAAAATCTGTGTTTTTAAAATCTCAAAAATAACGATTTTTTGTCGGAATCGATTTTTTGAATTGAAAAACAAATTTTTCTACCAAACATTAAACTCCTTCCAAATATTGATTCCTGAATTAAAAAAGGCATCCCAAAAAAGTCAATTAATGTATAAAATCATTTTAAAAAGCAGCTTTATTTTAAAATCTACTTTTCAAGTCTGGTCTATATAGATTTGGATTTGTAAAGTTTTTTAAGGTTAGTTTGGAAAGATTATGTGAATTTGTATATGAACAATGGATTCTCGTATTGTTTTTATATGTAGATTTGATATTTTTATTAGAATATGTTATGAATTTTTATAATTTTTTTAAAGTTGCATGTATCCTGTTTGAAAAAAAAACAATTTTTATTTTGTGATAGTTTTTTTTGTAAGTACTCATTACATTGTTCAAACTTTTCAAACAAATAAAAAATCAAAACAACACCCAAAATTCAACTTTTAATGCAATAAAAGAAACAATTCAAAAAAATGAAAAAACAAAACCGGGGTATGAACAAACCCAAACAGATCAGCTCATACCCCTAAATAAAAAAAAAAAACAAATCCAAACTCACTCACCGAATCACCCAAAACAAATAAAATCCAAAAAAATTCCATTAACCATGGGTGAGTGAATGGAGGGGCAATCCTCCAAATTAGGTTTTCGGTGGAAGAAAATATAAAAGGGGTGTACTAATGAATCTAGAGATTTTTAGTTTTAAGTCCCTATAAATATAAGGATCGATCATCTCTTCTTCATATTTCTTTTCAAATCCTCATATTTAACCGCATATTTGGTTTTTGGTCCCTCTATTAAATGTTCGTCCATACACCATTAATTTATTAAATGTGATTTTATTTTTGAGTCCCTATAAACTATGTTATTTAGTGATCAATCCCTCCCTTCTTCATATTTCATTTTAAGTCCCTACTTTCAAATGTTTTTTTCTTATTAGTTCATGAACAAAAATGAAAACATGTGTAGTCTGAGCATTGAACTGTAAAAATAACCGAGCCTACCATTTTCCTAAGGAGAATGATATGTCAAGCCACTCATGCAACCCTAATTGTAGTGCATACCATTTTATATATATATAAAAAGCAATCATGCATTCTTCCATTGAAATTCATGTTGTTATATGAATTGAAATGTATATTAAGATACACTACTATATTTATTTGTTTTAGTTGAAAAAATGATTTAAAAAATTGCGTTATACACTATGATAGAAACTCATACACTATGATAACGCAGCTTTTTGTATATTTATATGATTCTTAAATAGATTTTGATTATAAATTTGAATTATTAAGAATTATCCCGATTACATTTTGTATATTTAAATAATTATTCAATAAACTTGCATAATTTTTTATTTTTTTTTAAAATGATATGCACTGTAATTGGGGCTGCATGAGAGGCTGGACATATCATTTTTCTTAGAAAAATATTAGACTCGGTCATTTTTACAGTTCAAAACTCAGGCTACACATGTTTTCATTTTTGTCCATGAACTAATAAGAAAAAAATGTTTGAAATTATGGATTTAAAATGAAATATGAAGAAGGGAGAGACTGATCACTAAATAATATAGTTTACAAGGACTTAAAAATAAAATCACATTTCACAAATTAACGGTGTATGGACGGATGTTTGACGGTGGAGAGACTAAAAACCAAATAAGCAGTTTAATGTGGGGACTTAAAAAGAAATATGAATAAGAGAGGGATCGATCATTAAATAAACATGTTTATAGGGACTTAAAACTAAAAATCCCATGAATATAATAAGGGTTTTAATTTGGGCTTTTAAATTAGATGCTCAAAATATAAGGGGTTTACAAATAAAGTAAGGTGTACTTATAGATTAGACGGACGCAAATAGAGCCATCCATCGTTCCACTCTCAAACATTGAATCGGACAGACAAATCTACATTGGAATTTTTTATTATTTTGAAATAAAGTAAATATTGCTATAACGTTTTTTCATTACAAAGAATGTTGTACAAACGAGCAAATCAAATATAGAAGAATATCACTGCGCGATGAATAGTCTCGCGTCAACAGACAAATCTACATTGGAAATTTTTTATTATTTTGAAATAAAGTAGATATTGTTATAACGTTTTTTCATTACAAAGAATGTTGTATAAGTGAGCAAATCAAATATAGAAAAATCTCACCATGCGATGAATAGTCTCACGTCTATCAGGAGAACCCCTCTCACCTTTGCAAAACATCTGGAATTAAATCCAATAAAAATTGAGATTTGTGTTATCATAAAATGAAAAATTATGCTCAGTACTACTTTCACAAATAATTTATCTTTTTTTCTATACAAAAAAATCTATATTTTCAACAGTGATAAACAACAAACAAAATGTTATCAACAGTGATCACACATCAATCGCAAAACAGTGAGTAAACCAACGGTGGATGGCGTCGTTGTGGAGGAGATCGACAGCCGATGGTAACGTTGCCGTGCGGATGAGGGTATTGTCGTGGAGGGATTGGTGGTGGGCATTGTTTGGAGAGATATATAAGTTAGAGATAATTTAATCATTTATTAGTATAGATTATAGTTAATTAAAGTAGATTAGATCATGATTGACTTCTATTAATGTTAGGGATGTATTTGGATTTCTGTAATAATAACATACATGATATTACTCATGTTCAAAGGAATGTAGATGTCTTTTTAACACTTAAAAATTAATGAAAAGTAAAATGAATAACCCACTGTTGGAGGTATTTGTATTTTTTGGGGGCATATTAAGGGTAGTTATTTTCACCTCCTTTTATTGTAATCCCACCTCATTAGCTAACCCACTTATTTATAAACTACAATCTCACCCCACTATATATGTAACACATTACACATACTACGTAGAACAACCCCACCCCAAACAGATATTTTTTCTTTCAATTCACACACCCTCCCTCCGCCGGCGCTCCCTATCCCGCAACCGCTCCCTCACCTCCGCCGCCTTCACTCCATCCTCTCCCCCTCCTCCTCATCCACTCAATCTCTGATGATAATTCCATGAAACCAATTTTTTTTCTGGGGCCTCTAAAAATTGTTGCAACTCTTTGAAAACAATCCATATATCAAAATCAGTGGCTCAAGAGGGACAGACAATTAGCTAGTCCAAAAGAGGCTCTCTCTGTCACATTGCCTTCAAAGTCCAATTATTCAAATCATTGTCATTAAAGGATACACCACCAGTGTAGTTCATGGCTTCAATAAGTTCATGCATTCTCCATCACCAAAGATGACCTCTCGCCCCTCTTCATCTCGGTTGCCGCCCTCCTCCCCATCCTCCGCCAGCACCCACCCCCGCATCTATTATATTATGAAGTCTGATCATGTGTGCAGAGTATTGTTGATGCTACTCGAACGGTGAAAGCGTCGGGGAGGAATTAGGCAAGGTGCTCATTGTTGAAGGGGTAGAAGGTGAGGGGCCGAGGTGGGTTAGATTATGAAGGGGCGAGATTGGTCTCTTTCAGATTAAAAAAAAAAAGTCAATATGGGGTGAGATGAGGAGATGATGAGTGATATTAACTACCACCTTATATATTTATTGAGGTGGTTGGAATTAATGGTGTATGAAATGAAGCTAATGTCATGTAAAGTCTCTTTTATCATACTGATTCTAATCCAAAAATATTTTAATTTTAAAAAAAAATTTATTACTACCTATTTTTTTTTAAAATAAAATATATATTTTAATAAATTGTATGAATCTATTTATATAAAATATGAAAAATTGCTAATGATCCTCGTTACATGAAGTTAACCAAATATAAGAATGGAAAAAAAAACTGTGCGTAACAATAACCATCAAATTATGTAATGATCACTTTCTAAGAGGATAAAAATGAGTAATAAATGGATATATGCTTATGATTTAAATAAATATGAGTTTTGACATTTTAATTTGAACATAGATTTCATGTATATATTTAAGATTTATTTAAATCTGAATGTAAATGGATATAGTTTTAGTATATATATTTGGTGTCAACATACATTTACGATTTATTTAAATGATTTAATTTTGAAATTAAAATTTGAATATATGGATATGAGTAGTTCACAAAATTTATATTGAATTAAAAATTCAGTGATTCAAAATTATAAGAAAATAATATTTCTAAAATTTCTAAATAAGAGTTTTAATTATACCATACTTATATCACAAATAAAAATTCAGATTCATATAAATTTGAATGATTTGAATTTAGATAAGATTGGAATGACATAATATGTTTTGTTGATTTTCAAGAAAAAAATTTATGATTTTTGTGAAAAAATTAAGGATGGAACTTAGACAGGTTGAATCCGACCTAACCTAATATTTGAGCGGGTTGGGGTTTGGGTTTTAATATTCAGGTTCAACTGGAACCGGAACCCAAGCAATCCAACCTAATTTGTGTTGGGTTTGGATTGAAGGTACAAAAATCCAAACCCAACTTGAACCCGAAGTAGAGAGTAATTAATTTTAATGTTCTAAGTCATATTTTTATTTTTTTAATTTAGTATAAAATAAAATTTTAATTGTTCAATTTATTTTCACTTATAATTTATGACTTCTATAGTTTCATTTTTATACTTTAAATATAAATGTTCATTAATTTTGTCTTTCTATTTCTTTCATGCGGAGCATCAACTTTTACAAAGTTCTAATTGTTTTGAATAATGCATTTTAAAAGTAAAACTCAAACCTGACTCGAACTCAACCCAAACCCAACTCGAATCAAACTTGAACCCGAATCAATTGAGTTTGGATTGAACTTCTCTGTTTTGATGACAGGTTGGATTTGATTTAGCTTCTTTCAACTTCGGGCACTCCTAGAAAAAAGTGTTCATATCTTCTATGTCGAAGACACATAGAAAGCTTGTGACAGCCAATAAAAAATTGTCACATAAGAATAAAAGTTTATTAAAAAATAAACACAATTTTTTAGTCCATTAAAAAAAGTGAAAGTAAAAAAATAATTTGGACCGCTTTCATATCAGTCTCTTATTGATTGCCACTGGGCTCTCTGTTCTTACGTAGGTTTCCGATTCTAAAAAAAAAACATAAAAATCACCATTTTAAAATTACCAAATGAGCTCTTTGAAAGATTCTACCACAAAAAATAATTAAAGATTACATCAAATATTACTACCTCGACATCAGAATCCCGTCCTTTTCTCTCCCTTATATATCTCTCTCTTCCACCATTATCAAAACAAAAAAAAAAAAGCAGCGCAACCTCTCCTAAAGAAAATGAATCCCGAGAGACCGTCGAACGTATCCAAGAACACCAACAACAATCAATCATGCGCGGCTTGCAAGTTCCAGCGCCGCAAGTGCACCGCGGACTGCCCGCTCGCCCCCTACTTCCCCGCCGAGAACCAACGCGACTTCAACCACGCGCACCGTCTCTTCGGCGTCGCCAACGTGTTGAAGATCACCAAGAACCTCGACCCGATTCAGAGGCCGACGCGATGCGGTCCATCATATACGAGTCCACCGTCCACGCCATGGACCCCGTCTTCGGCTGTCGCGGCGTCACCGCGCACCTCCAGAGTCAGATCGCGCGGGGGATCGCGCAGATCAATAGCGCGCGCCAGCAACTCGTCCAGTTACGCATGGCCGCGCATCAGCAGCAGCAGCGGCAACAACAGCAACAGCAATATGTGCCGATGGGTTATGATCAGCCGATGATGCCGCTGCAGCATCCGTTGGAGGGTGTGCCGATGGGTTATGATGGGTCCATTGAGAGGGAGAGAGCATCGGCCGCAATGGGCCATCCCCGTAGTGCGCAAGAAGATCCAAACCATGGGGTTCTTGAAACAGAGGTATGTCTCTCAGTCTCTGTCTTTCATTGTTTCTTTCTTTTCGTGGGTTTTGTTTTGGATTTTGTGTTTTTTACTATCTTGATTTTTTACCAGCAAATCGTCGAGTTACGCATGACCGAGCAACAGCAGCAGCAACAACAACAACAACAGCAATATGTGGCGATGGGTTGTGATCCGCAGATGATGCCGCAGCATCAGCAGCAGCCATTGGAGTTCTTGAAAGAGATGGGTTGTGATCAGTGGATGATGCAGCAGCAGCAACAACAACAACAACAGCAGCAATATGTGACGATGGGTTATGATCAGCAGATGATGCCGCAGCATCAGCAGCAGCCGTTGGAGTTCTTGAAAGAGATGGGTTGTGATCAGCAGATGATGCAGCAGCAGCCGCCGTTGGAGGGTGTAACAATGGACCATCCCCGTAGTGCGCAAGAAGATCAAAACCATGGGGTTCTTGAAACAGAGGTATGGTTTTTGTTTTCTTTGTTTCTTTCTTTCTTTTCATGGGTTTTTGTTTTGGAGTCCTCTCTATGGATTTTGTGTTTTTAACTATCTTGAATTTTTTTATTTATAAATAACTGATTGTTTGGTGATGTATTGTTTTATTTAATTATACTGGTTCTCCTTTAATTTGGCTTGAATATATCTTATATGTTTTTTTTTTAATTGTTTCGGTTTAATAACTTGAGTATGGATTTTGGATTCACTTTTTAAGAAAGATGTGGATTTTATTGTATTGATCTTTAATGGTGACCAGTCATTGTGGGTATTTCAGCATTTTTTTTTGTTAAATAACCTCTTCTTTATATCTTCTTGATGATTCAAGGAAGACAAAAGCTTTTCTCCATATTCATAAGCTATTTAATTATGTCAATTATTTGAATAAAAACATGTGTCTATCTGAAAAGATCCCAATTTAAATATTTCTATAGCCTAGTCTATCTTTGTTGCTTGCTTAAGCACGTCCCAACTAATCCTTGTTTGATATGCAGCCCTAAAATGGATTTTAAAGAGGAGGCTAGCATGAACAAGACTGGATCCTCTGTTTGAACAATACGGAGGACATCTATGAAGCCCAACAGAAACATGTCATGTATATGACAAATTTAGCTTAAGAAAAATACCCCTGCTCTTAGTGTTAATGTACAGAATCATCAATGCATGCACATCCAATAGTACAAGGTTTGTGCCTCAAAACACACAGGATCTCATCCCAGCATATGTTAACTACTAGAAACTCAAGTCATCAAGCCTCTTTTTGGAAGGAGTTTTGATTTAATCGATTTTTTTATTATTTTCATTGAAAAATGTAAAACAACAATTCTATTACTCGGTTTACCTTACATAAGTTGAAGAGCTATGGTGGTAAACAAGCTTTTAAATAGGAAAATGTTAGACACAGTTACGTTTAAAGTCTCACTTCAATCTACACCTGTTTTGATATATTAAAAATAATATGTAAATCTAATCTAATGAGGTATATATTCAAAGATAGACAATAGGCCAATTTTTAAAAAATTCAAAAATGTTCCAACTAAGTACATATTTGTAATGGGGATTATGTGTAATTTTTTATATAATAGTTTTATCCTTATATAATTTTTGGTACCTGCGATTCTTCTTCTATTGTTTTGGTGCTGACATGCTAAGCCACCAACAACATCATTATGGACTAACACAGAAAATGTGGCAATGGCTCTGTGCCATGAGACCTATTTTGTCTCTTTTTTTTTATGTGCTCATGTGATTTTTGTAATATGAAATCTGGATGACTGTCCTATATAGATTGAGGGATACTTCTTGGCAGATCTGCCTACTAGAAAGTAGAATCTCTCCCATGTACTTCTGTAACCAATTTTGATGCTTACATGTTCAAATATTAACACATCAATTCAAAATGTCCATCACTGAAAGTGTATCTCTGGTGAAACACATTCTTGTCTGTCATTATAGATCAAGTTTTAGGAGAGAGTGATTTGCAGCGCCAATTGCCAACTACCATTTTCGTTGTATTTCTGATGAACAACATGCCTTGATTAATGCTGCCCAATTTTAGAAGAAGAAATCATGCACCACCCTCTAATGTAATGAGTCTCCTTATTTGCGCTTGCGCACATGATATTACACCTACATGTTTTGGGAATGGATCATCTGTTTATGCTTGTTTTTGCGTGGTTAAATTGGATGACTAGCACAGATAAAAAAGAAGATCCATTTTCACCTGTTGTACTCCATTTCATAGTTAAAGGAGCATAGTTACTTGATTACCTTAAGATGCAGTGCCTACAATATCAATCTTTGACCAAGAATATAGATATGCATACACTAACATATAGAAAAAACAAAATACTCCCCCCACTATCTTTGAGACCTAAATCATATGAGGGGAAAATCATTTGTAATGCACACAACTTACAAACTTAAAACATATTATCTGCATGCAAATTAATTTTGTACAAGCACGATAGGTTTGAAAATTAATTCCAAACTCGAACATAGCAGCAACTGGTGTAATGTCAATGTGGTATATGACAAATAATATTGCAGTGCCACAAATTCACCTCTGCCTATTTGTTTGTGTACTTCACCATTTGATTAAAAAAAAAGGCAAAACCTGACTTATCAAATTAAATTTTTACGGCTTACAAAAAATTGAGTTAATTATGTGCATAACCAGGGTGGCGTCATATTATGTGTGGTGGGTCCATCACATTTTAAAAAAAAACAAACAAAAATAAACAAACTATTATTGTCACCCTTTCAAACCATGGCAACCCAGTCCACTAGTGACCCCATTAGCCCACCAGTTGATATTGTTTAGTCTAAATTTTATATTTAAAACCCTCAAATTACCCATGTTACGGTATTTGTTACATTAATAAATATTAGATCTGAACAATCTCTCTTTCTTTCCCTTCTCTGCAGTCCGTTGCTCGCCCCGTCACCCAGTCACCTGCCACGATCATGCAGCCCCTCATTGATGGTTTATTTATTATTAATGTAAGTTGTTCTACTTTAAAAAAAAAAAGTTTATGTTTTGATAAATATATGATAAAAATAGATTTTAAAAAAATTTATGAAAATTATTTTTAAAATGACAGAATCTATAAAAATTCCTTGAGCTACCACTATGCAGAATCCTTAATTCAATTTAAAGAACCAGAATAATCAACAGAAATATGTTATTAAGATAGGCAAGTGCACTGATTAGTTAATTTTTAATATGGACTTCATCATCTCGTAGAAGAGGTAGCTCAAAGCTGCTGATGGCAGTACCTGAAATTCACAATATAGATTGCTCATTATCATATGGTGGATGTGAGAGGAGTGGATGTGAGAGGAAACAACATTTATTGCAAAATTAAAAGAGGGAGGAGAGTGAATTCCCTTCAAATATCAAGCTAGTCAGAAGTTTACTTTGGCACCATTTCATATTTGAGCTCTAACATTTACATTTTCATGGTATGAACACAACTGTTACTAAATTTGCACATTTGTTTCAAATTGCGTTTGCAGTACGTTAAACCAAAATAACATTGGATTAAAATACAAGTAATTTCCTTGATTTTGAATTTAAAAAAATGTGAGTTATTTGTTCTATGTAAATGCTAGTATAACATTTACTTTTTTCTTTATATCCTAATTTTGACACAAATGAATAAAGATAAAATATTTGCTTACTAAAATTGAAATAATTTATTCTCAAAATATATTATCTTAGCAGCCTAAATGAAAATTTGTTGATCAATAGTAGTTGATGGATTACTCATTGACTGATTGACATACTGAAAATTTTTCATTTACATGTTATAATTTTAAATTGTCAATTATGTATTTCATAACAAGCGCACGCTTGAACATAAGCAGACATGAAAATGTTTAAGATTTAACATGCAGTAAGAAAACAAGCAAATTTCAGGCACCCCGTCTACATCTTCCAACCATTTCAATATTATCTTAGAAAACATATTCTCCAATTGAATAACATACTATAATAAAATAGTGAAATATATACATAGACCAATCAGTGCATTTTTCTTAAAAAAATATTTAAAAAAATAATGTTTCACGTACTGCACTATTGAAGTATGATAGTATACACTCCACTATTAAAGGTAGTTGGGTGTTGTAGGCTGCAAAACAGATTGTATAAACTAGTGATTTAGCGCTTATTTAAAAAAGGACAAATGTCATATGCAACCATTTTTCTAACCCTAATGTCAATTTTCACATGTTTTAAATTTTTTTTCAAAAATAGCATATATAATACAATAAGATGTATGTTCTTATAAAAAAAATGAACTATTTACTCTAGGAATCCATTTAAAAAAATATATAATTTTTTTTATCAAACAATGCTAATACCTTCGTAAACGTCAGCAGATGACATTGTCGATGTATATAATACTATAATTGAATTAAGCTGAAAACAAAACTGCGTAACGGAGCTCTTAAAAAATTGGGGGTGTGAGAAGATGAGCAAACCTGTAGCGTGTTTGGGAGCAAACCCACGAAGAGTGACGCGCCCCCATCCTTCTCAATCAACCTCATGCAGGTGGAGCCCAACCCCAACTTATTAACGGCCCGTTGTAGCTGTAGCTGGCGACGGACGACCTCGAGCGGGTACGTCACGGTCTCGGCACACGCTCCAGCGATCGCGCCATAGTTCAAGGTCCTCAACGGCCCCAATTCGCCCTTGTGGGATGACTTGAGCATGTCGTAGACGCCGCAGAAGACCGCGCTCGATGGGCCCATGCTTATAAGGGTCAGAGTTAGGCTCTTGTAGAGGGAGGAGAAGCCTTTGGTGCGGACCATGTGAGAGAAACAGCCCACAACGCCACCTAGTCCTGCATCACCCGGTGCCACGAACCTCGTGCGGATCTGTCAATGGGTATTAGATAATGTATATATCTCGTTAAATTTTTTCTTACACTTTTTTAAAATGGATTAATCCAACTCGAAATGCCAGAGGGGAAGCTCACCGTGTCTAGGGGCACGCAAAGGACGATGGCCAAGACCTCGGACAACCCCTCACCAATCAATCTATCATGACCGGTCACCTCTAGCGCTCCGCCACGAGCACGAGCGATATGGTTGCAATACATGTCATAACATATGTTGATCGACTTGGACGGCACCAGCCGGAAGAGGTTCAACATGTTGCCCCTCCAAAATCCCTTCGGACCCTCACGCGTCCACACCCACCGGACCGCGTCAGTCCAGGTGCATCCCGATCCTTGGATGATGCATTCTAGCTTGATCCTTTCTAGGGGTGCCACAAATGTCCTGTTGTACAACAAAATGGATATCATCAAGTTTTATCAGTGTCATCTCATATGTTTAAAATTTTTGATTGATTCTGATGAGTAAGAGAGGGACCTTGAAATAATTGTGGACACAGCACCTGCAAGGAGGAATTTAGGGATGTCATGCCAATAGTTCTTTCCTCCCCCAGATGGCAATGCATTTGCTTCTTTCTCTTCATCCTCCTTGCATCTACTTGATGCTAACCTAGCCAGCGCCGTAGTTAAATGGCGCGATATCGATGTTCGATCTTTTTGTTCGATGCTATGGACCTTTGTACATGAATCAAAATTGACGAGAGAACCGATTTCAATTGGTTGAAGAAACCCAAAAAGGAAGGTGGAAGCGGCGTTCCGAAGATCGAGAGGCGGCGGTGGAGATCCAATTGAACCGTGAACCGTTGTCAGTAATCTTGAGGTCTGGGCAATATTTCTGTAACATGGTTAAGGAAGAACTATGCATTGTGATGAGATCCTGGGGAGATCCAATTGGGATGGAATGAAGGAAGGAAATAAAAGAAAATGTAGGTTCCATTCACATGTAATTTTTTTTTTCTTTTGGGGTGCTCTCAAGAAAAACGTGGTGGAGTTGGTGGCTTGTACAAATTTTCACATATTAATGAGGACATCCACCAAAGCATCCAATCAAGAATGCAAGTTATCAAAAAAATATATATTTATGTCTATATCTATATCTATTCTACCTTTAAAAGTATTAATCTATGAAAAACATTCACTTGACAAGTTTGACCTTGCCGATTCTTGAAAATCTATTCTTATCTCAAATGACATTTTGTTTGACATATTTAGCCTTTTAATTCTTGAAAATATATGACATCATATTAAAATTATATAATGTGTTATGCGCTTTCAAATTATATGCAAATATGTATATATTTTAAAATATCTTAAATAAATTTGCAAATGAAATTTATGTTGACATTAATATTTCTTAATAAATAAATAAAAATTTAATATATTTTATATATAATGCACATGTTACCGTATTAACATGTATAATGTGTTATATGTATCTTTAACTAAATTTCATATATATTATATACATATATACATATATACATATCTTGAAATACACCCTTTCATTATATTATATACATATGTACATATTATATTCATATTGTGATATACACCAACAAAAAAATTTTTATGAAAGCCCTTTCCTTACCGACGTGACGCTTCACCTTCGTCATCCCCATCAATTGTTGAAAAACCTTCATACCTGTTCATCTTTTTCTTCACATCTTTCAATTGTTTCCTTTTCAACTTCTTCCGTTTCTTCACCACTTCCACTGTTCCCTACCACCAGTGGCGGAGCTAGGATTTTTACAAAGGGGGGCCTAATGTGACTTATATAAATATTTTTTAAAATTATATTATTATATTTTTTTATTTCAATAGCATATATTGAAAATACGTATAAAATGAAATAAATACATGCATAAAAAAACATATCACTGAATAATTATAAAAAATAATTATCATATTTTAAAACGATATGTCATATTTCATATTGATAATCATAAAAAAAATGTCAAAATATAAATCTAATAAGCAATATATACCTTTAAATTTGACTTCGATGATGTTTCATATTCTGAAAATGTTGAATGATTTGATTATTTTAGATATTTATACAAATATTTTAAATTTTAAATAAATTAGTAATAATTGTGAGACATTTAGTGGAACAAAAAATAAAAATTATTTAGAGATGAAGATTGATATTAGGAACAGTTGAGATATAAAAAGAAAATAAAAAATAAGATTCAAAAGTTTATTTTTTTTAAGATGGGCACCCAGGTGAAGACGCTGAGAAGTGGAATCCATGCCTCTATAGCTGTTTGTGGGATATTGATAAAAGGAGACTTGGGGCTTGGGGGTAAATGAAAAAGGAGAGTTAAAAATAACTTTTGTGTTATGTGGAGGGGGGAGGGTTAATTAAAATAAGGGGTGAATGCACACTATACACATGGATGGTCCAGATGGATAATAGATGGTTGTTTTAATATAATTTTTTTTTTATTTAGTTGTGAGTTGTTGCTGTTTAGGAAATTTCATATGTAGGTGAGGCCTATGATATATAGACCCTAATTAAAATTAACTTACTACAAAAAAAATTAAAAGGATCTAGAAATAAATTAAAAGGATATGAAAATAAATTTAAAAAATCCAGGGGGGCATGTGCCCCCCCTGGTCCTATGGTGGCTCCGCCACTGCCTACCACACCCTCCAAATAAACTCCACTGTAATCCATCCACAAAAGAAGCCATGACCGAAGCAGTGGAGCAAACCTAGGCTGTCCCTCCTTCCCCTCCGTCGACATTTTTCAACTCCTTGGCCCTCGAGAGAACCCCCGACATCTAAAGCGAAAACAAGAGGAGATGAAGAAGACGAGAAGCCTGACCAGGCCTGTCGGAAGGTGAAGCGGAGGAAGTGTGTCCAGTGGCGCTGGAGAAGTTCCATCCGTCATTTGAGGCGGCGAGGGCGAATCCTCACCGTCCGATCAGCATGGATCCTTCACCTTTGACACCAAGATAAGTGTCATCCGCTAGGTCGAGACGATCCTCACATTGGGGTCCTTCAATTCAATTTTGGCTGGCATGTTTTCTCTTCTCATTTATTGACAAATAGTTTAGCTTCATATACCTGCTATCAACTACTATTAACTATTATTATTTTTTGCTCTAAATACAAATCATTGGACCAGATATTAATTTTTCTTTACTTGTTCTTTGGTGACACTATTTTTTTTCCATTTCAGGCTACTATTTTAACATTCAGTTAATATGTTTTAAGAAACCAATTTGAGACCAGCATCTATCTTCAGATAGTTCTTTAACAACCTTTTTGGTGTAAGTTGAATATGATTATATATGTTACTGTGATAATTTTCATTAAGAAAAAATTAAATGTCTCCTTTTCTGAATTAGTCTTTTAATCATCTTTTTACACTTCTCTGTTCGCTAAATATTATTAAAGAAATCATTTAAAGAGATATAGGAG
The DNA here is from genome assembly GCA_030737845.1 of Acorus calamus. Classification (NCBI taxonomy): domain Eukaryota; kingdom Viridiplantae; phylum Streptophyta; class Magnoliopsida; order Acorales; family Acoraceae; genus Acorus; species Acorus calamus. The sequence continues at coordinate 3,239,507 of CM060864.1, read as the reverse complement.
AAGATGAATAAAGAAAAGTTATCATCTTTTTACACTTCTCAATCACTACATGTGAATTTCTATAAATGAATAAAGAAATGCAGAGTGCTGAATTCTGATCCAATTTTTTCATTTCAATGACACTCGGAGATGCATTTAGTTTTTTATTAGTTCATTGCATACAAACTTTATTTTTATTTTTTTGATATCGGAGGGACTCCCCGTGACTGACTTTACGGTCGAGCTGGGAAAGGTACCTCCGCCTGTTTGCCCCGGTCCCACGGAAAATTCTTTCGAATAATCGCCAACAAACAGGTGGGTAAGTCAGCGCCAAGACTCAAACCCAGGACCTATCGGTAACACCGCTAAACCTTGAACCGTTGTGCTATGGACACTGGGGACACTGAAGAAACAGGATACGAGGGTTCATTGCATACAAACTTAAATAGCAAGATGACATCTTTGGTTACTATGATTGTGTTCATAATGTTTCTGATCATATTATGTTTGGGCTTAAGGTGCACATGTAATCAATTTTCAAGTTCATCTATCCAGAAGCTCATCTAATCCAATATTTCATGAGGTATGTATTGTGCTATTTTGTAAATCACATTCTCTTTAAATTTCTTATTTGAGCGTGTTATTATGTGAGTAGAATTGGTTATTTCTTATTAACATGTTGGAGATGGTTTGGTGTTTTTTTTTTTTTTTTTTTTTTTTGTAAATTTAGAACATTCATTCTCGAAACATCTTTTAAATTGATTAGATCAAAGTTGATTGGAGAATTAACCTTTCGATGAATATTTCTCCGCTGCTCTTCATGTCATGTTGATGTTGTCAATCTGGTTTTGTTTCAACTTTTTATGTATTTCTCAAGCAATAGATGTGAATATCTATAAATGCAGAGTAATAAATGCAGATCCAATTTTTCATATCAGGTGCAGTACTCATTACAATGTATAACACAATTGTTCTTTTACATCTTCTTAATATTCAATGACCACTACCAATTATTATCCTCATACCCACTAGAATATAATTCACTATTAACAAAATTATAAAATATACGCATATAATTGGTTAAGATATGGGTTGACATCTTATGATGGGTACTGGAAATGATTTTTATGTGTTGTGTACTTTATTGGACTGTACATGTTGTAAAAGGTTTTGGCTAGACTATTGACCTGGCTGGAATATCCTAGAATGACTGGTGCATGGATTTAGACTTGGATCATAGACAACAATATCATCATTAAATCTAGGAGGAATGTAGGGGATTTGAGTCGATAATGGATTTAATATCAGATCTCGATATTGAAAGATTGGTGGTTTTTTAATTTTGTGGAATTTATGCCGGGTTCTTTTCCATAAAGATTTGGACACTGTATTTTTTAAACTGCCGTCAAGCAAACAACAAAGATTCTTGTTCATGAGAAGGTATTTAATATCCGAAGGGGATAAAGGCATTATGGTTTAAAGGGGTTTCAAAGTTTATTGGGTTCTCTGATATTCTAATTAGCATGGGCCTTCATAAGGGTCATTTTTAGTGTGGATTAATTTTAGTTTATAAAGTACTCAACAACCTACATAAACACGATTAAAAAAAAACTAGACAAAATGTTTGATACCTGCAACATTACGGTTCAAAAAATTTACAGTTGTGTCTTTTTATGGATTATACAGATAGGACTAAAACTACATTTAGTCATACAATCAAGACTTTAATTTCTAATTTCTGATGAGATTGGAATTGAGGGTTAAAAAGCTTACCAATTTTTATGAATCTCTTTTATCTGTAATTTTTAAATATAAACCGCTTCTCTCCCTGCAAAAATTTGATTTTTACCGAAACCATAAATGCCTTTAATTATTTATAAATTTATTATGTAGATTTTGTGATTTACCACTTCCTCTCTTTTTTTATCTGTGAAACGGAGCTTATGAGACTTTTTTTTCTAAAATGGGGCCTGCCTTTATGTTTCAATGGCATGGACTGAGGAGTTTAAGTTGATTTGATTTCTTATATAGTACATGTTTATTGCTTGATTTCGTGCCGTTGGTTAACTATTAATTAGGGTGTTTTTATTTTGAGAAAAATTAATTAGGGTGTATTGTTTAGAGATTTTCATTTTTCACTGACATTGTCATATTCCATAAACCAAAAAATGCCCCATGAACAGGGAGTTGGTGGATGCCTGAAGAATGATTAAATTGGTTTACCTGTTTCTAAGCTTGATGAGATGTTTTATTTATTTGTTTATTATCAAATTTGAGAGGCAGTCATGGTAAACATTTAATTTACTTGCAAATCTCACTTGTTTTTTTTTTTGAAAAAAATAATTCATATTGACATTTGATGGATTCAGCTATTCGAAAAAATTTCAAAGGGGGGCTAACTATATTAAACCACAAAGAGCATTCTTAATCAAGCAAACGGCATGAGCCAAATTTAACTTGGGAGCAAGTACATGTCATTCCTTATGAAGTAGGGAGTTGGGGGTATTTCTTTTAGTGTGGTTTTTTGTTGAAAACTTATTTGAGATGCTTGTCTTCCTTTTTGGATGTGTAATAGTGTGTATTTATTTATTTATTTATTAGAAAAAATTCTATGTTTTTTCTAAAAGTAGAATATTTCGTTGGATTTCTAGCATACATTATGTATCAGCAATTTATGCATGAGACTATATATTGGGAAGAGAGTTATTCTTTCATTTCAATGCTATCTATAGAATTATTACAGTTGAAAATGATTAGGAAGACTTATTCATTGCTTCATGAAGTTGCAAATAAGTTCAATCTGCACGGAGATTGTTGTATGTAGATTTCCACTAATTAACCAAGTCATTTGCAAAATGTTTAAACAAATGAAATTAGAATTATATATATTGATGAAAGCATTGAAACAATACTTACAAGCCCTTTTAATTGATAAGGTGTTGAATTTAAATAGATGCTTAACTTATTGTTATTCATGATAACAAAGTATTGTAGAGAGGACAAAGACTAGATTGACATAAAAAAAATCTCAAATGGACTGTGGAAGTTGATCATGCTCCAGTGATGGTAGTTTAGTTTGTCATGCATTAGATGGATGGAGAAAAAAAACATAGTCTGCGCTTTGTTTTTTTGTGTGTTTTCTCATGCAAGGTTGTTTTCGCAAATTCTTCTCAGGTTAGTGTTAACTCTGCTATTTGATTAAATATTTCGTGGAATGGTTTATAACATAGGGATAGAAGTGTATTAGGTAAATTTATATGTTCATGAAGTAGTTTGTTTTATGATTATTATTATCTTAAGGAGGTGTATTGATTTTATTTTTTTGAATTGATTGTAGGAATACTTCATTCCGACATGTAAATGAACGTCCAATAATGTCAAAATCTAAATGGCAACGTGCGACTTGGTGTTTTAGAAGCAGCCACTAAGAGGCGGGACTCAGACGTATATATTTTCTCAATATCTATCTGCATTTTCATGCCATTCGTTTATTGGACTTTCTAAAGACTGGAGTTAGAACTAAGAACTAATCGAGCATCGAACATCAATCGAACATTCAGGGAGAATGACATGCTTGGAGATAACTTTGGTTTCCATTTAACAAACATGTTAGGAAATCGTGTCAAGGCCAAGGAAATCGAGTTTGTCCACAAGCAGATTGGCGAAACATCATTGTGGGCACAATTCAACTGATCTTTATTTGAAGCCTACCGAAGCAACAATCAATGCATATGTAAATGAGCACTAAATTAGCTTGTCGGAATTTCATTGAAAATATAGATAGGTCTTTTAACAATTCTTTGATTCATCTCTCTAGCTATACTGTATACAATTTTTTGAATTCCAGTGTACCTATTGATGATTGTCATTGATTCATAGCAATATATATCAATGAAGTATTTTATTTGTTTTTTATATATAGTCTCTCCTTAATTGTTCTGATGAATGAGTTCCTTTCATTGCAAGACATTCAGAATTATATGAAATGTCAACTGAGTTGTAGTATCATCATCAAATCCATTCAAAGCATGAGCCTCTCATCTATTTGAATATCTAAACAGTTAGTCCTCGTTTGGATAGCGGAATTGAGTTATTCTGGATAGATAACTATATCAGTATAGATAACAAATCTACATGAATAAGATATTTTCTATTTGGTTATTTTTTTATTTTCATTGAAAAACGTAAGAATAAAAATTGAGTTGTTTGGTTGATAAAGAATAAAGTGTAAATAAAGTGTAAAAAAGTTGATTTAACATGTGGGCCCTTTTATATATATAAGAGATGTTGATAGGTGATTTGATGTGATAAGGTGTAAAAAGTTGATTTGACATGTTGGCACATGGGAATAGATAATATGAGTATAGCTTATCCTAAGGGTTACTTAGAATTGATATACTCTCTTATACTCGTTTAAACCGACTTAGGAATACCAAGTTATACCCTGCAAACAAACAACCATTTTCTCTATCCATTTTATATCACCCTTATACTCGCTTAATCCGTTTACCAAACGGAGGGTTAAGGTATAACATAAAACTTTTTGAATTGTATTAAATATTTTAAAAGTACAAAATGATGAAAATTCATGGTTAGAATGAAATTTCATTCATAATGATAAATACTTTAAAACTCATCTTTCTTCTTTCTCTTTTTCAAAGAATGACAGTGATGCATATGATGACAAAATGAAAGGAGTCATTACATGTGAGTCCAATAAAATTCAAAACATAACAGAATTGTAATAATCTAAAGTTTAATGTAAATTTAGGGCTTATCATTTTTACATATTTATGTGGATGAGTAAGTAGATAAGAATAAAATTTCTCTTTATATGCTTATAATTTTTCAAAGTAACACCTCATACACATATACTATAATGATAATTATTGAATAATTTACATATCAAGTATCATAATCAAACACTAACAAGAATGTACAAATATATATAGATGATTCAAATAGAAAATAAGTAAAAAATGGGACATAATAGTTCAAAAGAAATTAAATATCTTACTCTATGTTTGTTAAATTATCAAAAAAATAATTCATGTGCAATGCACATGTGCTTCAACTAGTCTTATAAAAAGATGATACATGCATATCCATCTGCATTCCTCATCAAAATTTTTTTAAATTACGTTCGATCATTCAAATATATATTATTATAAAAAGTAAAGCATACACTTAGAGATAATAATTATGAAAATAAAATTTGAGAAAAAAAACATTTACTCTTGTTTGTGTATGTCTTGAAAGACAAGAAAGCCAATCAATTCTCTCACGATGAAAAACCTCTAATCAAACCAATGACTAAAATAGCAATAAAAAAATTTAAAAAATATGAAAATAAATCACACCGAAAATATGTACATCAATGAACTGAATGTATATTTATTTATTTAAAAAAAAAACCGATGATGACTGGTCGCAGAGCTAAAATTTTTATAAAAGGGATGCCTAATGTGACTTATATAAATATTTTCTAAAGTTATATCATTATATTTTTTTAAATTTCAATATGATAGATTAAAAAATGAATATGTATAAAATGAAATAAAAACATTAACATAAAACATATCATTAAATAATTTAAAATATAATTATTATATTTTAAAACAATATGTCAAATTTTACATCAATTATTCACAAAACAAAAGTTAAAATATAAATGCGATAAGAAATATACACCTTTAAATTTGATTTCGACGATGTTTCATATTAATGGAAGAAAAAATTAAAATTAAAATTTTTTTTTAGAGATGAGAATATATTAGGAGTAGTTTTTTTATAGAAAAGTAGACACTATCATTATATTATCAGGAATAGTTGAGATAAAAAAAATTCAATAATTTATGTTTTGAAGGGATATGGAACAGTTGCTATTGTTGTTGAGTGAAGTGGCATGGGCTTAGGTCTTAATAAAAGATTAAAAAAAAAGAAAAATGTTAGACTCGGACATTTTTATCAACTAAAACTCAAACCACATATGTTTTTATTTTTTTTTAATGGTAAATATCATCTAATGAGATATATGCTTTAATAAAAAGTGTATATCGATTTATTTCGAGTTAAATGAACCCATTATTAGTAAGTGTAAGAAAAAATTTAGTGAGGTATATACATCGTCTAACAAGGTATATGCTTCACTAAATCTGTAACGAAGTATATACTGTAATTTGAATTATAAATAAAACTGAGTGTAACATCACTCAAAAAAAAATTCAGGAGGGGGGGGGATCATGCCTCCCGGTCCCTAGATGGCTCCACCACTGATGATGACTGCGAGTGGGGTTGCACATAGAGTTGGACGTATCATTTATTTTGAAAAAAATGATTGCAAAATCACAAGCCTTAACATTTTTTTTCGACCATTGATACAATCAATTCGTTTTGCAGTCCCATCTGTAGACCCGTATATTACAATAGCCAGGGCCTTAGTGGGGTAGCAGCCCTCACTCAAAAAATCAGTTTTTAATATATAGGTTGTTCAAAGTTCTTAATATACAAAGACCAAAAAACTGCTTAATATGTTCAGCCAACTTACTAAAAAAATATTTCTTAATATATTAGCTCCCTCCCTACTAACTGTATCAATAACTGTATCAAGATATATATTTAATTGAAATCTTAATAGAAATTTTTAAAAAAAAATTATACCTGTGACATGCAAGTCACAAGCAACAGCATCATAGACTTGAACGGAAAGTGATGCGCCGGGATATAATGGTGACAAAAGGTGGAAAGCATCATAAGCATAGGGCAGGTAAACGAGCCGTCAGGCTCGGTTCAGGCTCGACTCGGTTAAAATTTGCTCAAGCTCATTCGTTTATACAAACAAATCGAGCTTTAACAATTTTTAAAGCTCGATTTGTAAATGTATCGAGTCCGAGCCGAGCCGAGCCCGAGCCTAGACGAGCTCGTTTACTTAACAGAAAAATGTAACAAACCGAGCCCGAGCTCGATCTTATGTTACTTTCACATATATAAGGTATTATAATTTGTAAAACGTGACTTCTCAAATGTTAAACAAGATTTTGTTTAACTCAACGAGTCCGAACCGAGCTTTGATTCGAGCTTCAGCTGTGCTTATTTAATAAACGAGCTGAGCCGAGCTTCAACGAAGTTTTTTATGAGCCCAACAAGCCGAGCTTGAACACAAAATGAAGCTCGGTTCCGAGCTGAGTCAACCCCGAATTGAGCTTGATACTAAACGAGCCGAGCCTGAGCAGGTCAAAGCTCGACTCGTTCGACTCGTTTATTACCCCTACATAAGCATCATATGCAAGCAATTTATATAACAAAGCACACAATGCATGCATGACACGCCAAACAAAACACGCATGGCGTGCATGAAATTTCATCATAGAAAAATTATAGTAAAAATTAAAATTTAAAACCAAAAATTAAAAGACGAGTTTGGAAATTATTAAATATTAATTATTTGAAATTGATTTTACGGAAACAAAATCAATGTAGTATATGACCAATAATATTGCAATGGCACAAATTCACCTGTTCCCATTTGTTTGTCCACTTCTCATTAAAATAAAAGGCAAACATAGATTATCAAATGATATTTTTACAGCTTCAAAAAATTGAGTTAAATAGTGAATAACTTTCTAATTCAACCATGCAAAAAAAAAAACACTCCTTAATTTACTTTAAAGAACAAGAACAATAACAGAAATGTGTGTTATTAAGATAGGCAAGTGCACTGATTAGCTAATTTTTAAAATGGACTTCATCATCTCATAGAAGAGGTAGCTCAAGGCTGCTGATGGCAGTACCTGAAATTCACAATATAGATTGCTCATTATTTGGATGTGAGAGGAAACAATATTCAGTGCAAAATTAAAAGAGTGAGGAGAGTTAATTCCCTTCAAATATCAAGCTAGTCAGAAGTAAACTTTGGCACCATTTCATATTTGAGCTCTAACATTTACATTTTCATGTTATAAACATAACTGTCACTAACTTTGCACATTTGCTCCAAATTCACTTGCAGTATGCTAAACCAGAAAATCAATGGGTTAAAATACAAATAATTGAAAGTGATCTGAACATGAACACAGTGACTTAAGAAATTGAAATTCTTAATAATATTAGGCTCTGTTTGGTAAAGGATAGGTTTTGGATAAGGGGATAACTGACAAAATAAATGGTTAATATCTTGTTTGTTACAAAAAAAGGACAAAACATGGATACTTTTCTTGATTTTGAATTTAAAAAAATGAGTTATTTGTTCTACGTCAATGTTAGAATAACATTTATTTATTTTTTCTTTTTATCATAATTTTGATAAATATGAATAAACATACAATATTTTCATTCTAAAATTGGAATAATTAATTCTCTAATTAATTCTCAAATTATTTTATCTTAGCAGCCTAAAAGAATATTTGAATATTGCATGGATTACAGAGAAATTTTCATTTACATGTTACAATTTTAAATTGTAAATTATGTATTTCTTATCAAGTCCGCGCCTGAATGTACCATGACATGAAAATGTTCAAGATTTAATATGCAGTAAGAAAACAACCAAATTTCAGGCTGGATCTAGCATGAATCATCATAAAAGTTTTAAAAAGAAAATGAACATCTAACCCCACGTGCAGTCCCATATGCAATTCCCAAGTGTTTTGATTTTTTCTTAAAATATATATTTATCTAATGAACTGTATACTATAATAAATAGTGAAGTAAATACCTACACAAATCAGTAAATATTTTTAAAAAATAAAAAATTATTTTTTAACACATTGCACTATTAAAGTAGGACAATATACAGTTCACCAATGGAGTGTCTAGGCAGGCTGGGGGTTATTTTTGGATTACAAACAGGTTGTAACAAAATGAATATATCATAGCTCTTTTTTTTTAAGAAAAAAGAGTTTTATTACATTCGATCATTTTTACAGTCCCGTTAGCATCATCTTCTCACTATAACGAGGTATATACCTCATTAAAAGTTTTTTACAATTTTATTGGAATATATACTTAATTTGTTATAAAAATAAAATCTATATATATATATATATATATATATATATATATAGTTTTTTTTAAAAAAAGACATGTTGGAGTATAATATTTTAGGGAGTGTAAGTAGAGCTGGCCCTGAAGCAAGGCCACCAAGGCAATTGTCTAGGGCCTCACCCAACAAGGCCCCTAAGAATCATCTATTCTGTGGACTTTAATAAAATGTACTGTAAGATATGTTACTTTAATTAATCCATCTCAACAAACTTTATCAATATGTTTGATATTCCCTTAAAATTTCTCTTTTTCACTAAATCTCTCCAACCATAATCTAATAGACATTTCAATTTTTAAAATTTAATTTTTTTTGTTTTATTAAATGCATATGATATTGTATAATGTTTTAATTTAAATTATTATATAATATTATATATCTATTTAATAATACTGATAATATGCAAAATTAAAGAAACCTATATATATTTTTTTAAATAATATATGTGTCCACCTCGTTTTAAAATTTCGTTTAGGACCGATTCAAAAAATTCAATTCTCATACCGCCCTGAGTGTAAGATGAACTAGAACCTGTAGTGTGCTTGGGAGCAAACCCACGAAGAGTGTTGCGACCCCATCCTTCTTCATCAACCTCATGCACATGGACCCCAACCCCAACTTAGCCGCCCGTTGTAGCTGTAGCTGTCGACGGACGACCTCGAGTGGGTACGTCACGGTCTCGGCGCACGCTCCGGCGATCGCGCCGTAGATCAAGGTCCTCAATGGACTCAATTCGCCCTGATCGCCGTCCCCTTTATTCGTGTGGGATGATTTGAGCATGTCGTAGACGCCGTAAAAGACGGCGCTCGATGGGCCCATGCTTAGGAGGGCCGGAGTTAGGCCTTTGTAGAGGGAGGAGAAGCCTTCGGTGCGGACCATGTGAGAGAAGCAGCCCGACATGCCACCTAGAGCTGTACCGCCCGGCGCCACCAGCCTCGTGCGGATCTGTCAATGGGCTGATGTTTTGTTGGTTAAGAGAGGAACAAAAGAAATACCATCTAGATCAGACACACTGAGTTTGTTTTACAACCTCATATTCTGCCCGAGTAAAAAAATTATTTTTAAAAAAATATATATTATTGTATTTCGTTATATACAATTTGTATAATAATATATACTTCAATATAAGAATGAATAATTTTTTCGAAACATAGACTACATTGTGGCTGGACATATCATTTTTCTCTAAATAAAGCATCCATTTGGATGTGTAGTGGGATGTCAACGTTTCCGCAAATCCAATATTCAGAAGCCAAGCATTGTTTTGGGGTTTTTGAATGCTCAAAAAATAGAACATTCATTTTGAATCCCTTTTGCTGACCTTCTCACCGCTGAATCCACTCTATTGAGGATCTCGATGGAACCCAAGTCTAATAAAAAAATGTTAAGACAACCCCGTTTACATCCAATTACAATTCATGTTTATTTTGAATTTTTTTTAAAATAGTGTAAGGTGATATATATATATATATATAAAAGATGAAATACATATTTCAATGAATTATATAAATACATTTATAGAAGATATAAAAAAATTAACAAGATATATATCTTGACCAATTTTAAAAATATATTAAAATGTGATATATGCATTACTTAGCGAGATATATACATAAGATGCATTTGGTTGTATGATTACAAAATTAATTTTAGGTAAAAATTGGGTTTAAAATTGATTTTGCAGGAAGCTACCCTTCCATAACTTTTAAAAAGCTCATGTTTTGAGCATTTTTTCCTGTTTGCAACATTTGACCTTAGTTTTTCTGGTTGGAAACGGGTTTAGGACCGAAGTGGGGACGTCTACGTTGAGTAAAGCGGCCCATGTTGGGTAAAGCGATTCACAGTTGAAAAACAATGTTTTTAAAGCTTCTTAAACAAGGAAATAAATGGCATAAAAAAGCCGTATAGATTGCCCCCAATGGGAACGTCGAAAATGTGTTAGATTCTCTGCCGTGGAATCCATTTCACCGCAGATCTAAATGAGGCCCAAGTTAATAAAAATGAAGGATTACCCTATGTCAAAGGAGAAGCTCACCGTGTCAAGGGGCAAGCAAAGGGCTGTGGCCAAGACCCCAGACATCCCCCCACCGATCAATCTATCATGGCTGGTCACCTCTAGCGCTCCGCCGTGGGCACGAGCAACATGGTTGCAGTACATGTCGTAACATATGAAATTGATCGACTTGAACGGCACCATCCGGAAGAGGTTCAACACGTTGCCCCTCCAAAATCCCTTCGGACCCTCGCTCATCCACACCCACCGGACCGCGTCCATCCACTTGCACCCTGAGCCTTGGATGATGCATTCCAGCTTGATCCTCTCTAGGGGTGCCACAAATGTCCTGTTGTACAACAAAATCTGATTTCATCAGGTCCTATCAGTCTGAATAAAATAATAACATGTCTATGTCACATGCTTAAAACTTTTAATTAATTTAGATGAGTGAGAAAGGGGACCTGGAAATAATTGTGGATACAGCACCTGCAAGGAGTAATTTAGGAACGTTATGCCAATTGTTCTTTCCTCTCTCAGATGGCAATGCATTTGCTTCTCTATCTTCATCCTCTCTGTGTCTACTTGATGCTAACCTCACAGCCGTAGTTAGTTGGCGTGATATCGATGTCCTTCGATCTTTTTGTTCGATGTTATAGACCTTCGTAGATGAACCAAAATTGATGAAAGAACCGATTTCGGATGGTCGAAGAAACCCGAAAAGGAAGGTGAAAGCAGCGTTCGGAAGATCGGGCGGTGGCGGAGATCCAATTGAACCGTTGTCAGTAATCTTGAGATCAGGGCAATATTTCTGTAACATGGTTAAGGATGAAGTGTGCATTGTGATGAGTCTTGGGGAGATCCAATTGGAATGGAATGGAAGGAAGAAAATTAAAGAAATTGAAGGTTCAATTTACAGTTGATTTTTTTTTTCTTTTTCTTTTTGGGCGCTCTCGAGAAAAACATGGAGGAGGAGGAGGTGGTGGAGGGCCATAGAAACAGGCGTTGTAGCCACAAATTTGATATAACAAAGGATGAGAGCAAATGAGTGGCTAGAAGCGAAGTTGTAGGCGGCTGGTACAAATTCACATACCAATGAGGACATCCACCAAAGCCTCCAATCAAGAATGCACGTCATCAAATAGTTATCAAATAGTATTATCTACATGTCTTATAAAAAAATTGATATATGCAGTTTTATTCGTAGTCCTCATCAATTTTTTTTTCAGAAAAAAATTTACACTTGTAAGTGAAGTATACGCTTAGCCCCCGCCTGTATGGAGGTATAAGGTAGATTTAAAGCAGAATAAGCATGGATAGAGGGAATTGAAAAATGTTTGTTTAAGGAATATAAACTGTAATAGCAATGCAGATAAGCAGGTATAAGACTATATAACAAATTCCATGGTTCTCCTGATATAGGTTTATACTATCTTATTCATGTCTCTAAAATGATATTTAGAAAGTATAAACTCCACATTCATCACTTATCATTCATTTATTCTTAATCCATTCCAGATCAATCAAACAAAAAAACTATTTTATTACGTTTTCCAACAAAAATAACTAAAAACACAAATAAACAAAAAAATCCCTTATTCATGTTAAATTGTTGTATATATTAGTATAGTTATTTATCTAGAATAACTCAATTCCTCCATCCAATCGGATACTTACCCGTTTGGGGTGTGACATAGAGTTATTCACCCTTGATAGCTATACTAGAATAAATAATAATCCATGCTAAATAGATAAATTTTTGTTTGATTGTCTTTTCTGTTATTCTCATTGGGAAACATAAAAGTGATTTTTTTGTTGTTTTTTTCACTTTTGATAAAATAAGAATAAGTGATAGATAAGTGATGAATAAGAATCTATGACTTTTTAAAATGACAATTGTACGCCTACATAAATTATTTGTGTTTGAGAATAAGTATAAGAGATGTCTGTATGATATGATAAATGTGACAATTTTTAAAATGTGTGCAGAGAGTATTATGTAAATAAATTTTTTAAAATGATAAAAAATTTATATTTTTATCCATTGGCATAGATAAGCCCTGATAAATAATTCTAGCATTTTATGAAAATAGTTATCAGGCTTTATCCTAGCTTATCCAGACATAGCTATAAATGTTTATTCTAACAAAACAAATAACTTTTCTTTGTTATTCTCATGTATTCTTCCCTATTTCTTGCTCATGTTCCACCCCAAACTGGGGGGGGGGGGGGGGGGGGGGGGGTAGAGAGGGGGGGTAGAGATGATAATTATGAAAATAAAATAAAATTTTGAAAAAAAAATACAGCCCGTTTGTTTTGGGAATAAGCCCCCGGATAATCTCGGATAAGGGATAAAAGTGTTTGAAAACTCCGGATAACCTTTGATAAAGTATGCCAGAATAAACTAGTATAAAGTGGTATATGGATTCCAACCAACTCCGAGAATTAAAGTTATCATAAGTTATTCTACTCAAGGAATATGTGGGCCCACTGTCAAATCAATTGTCATCGCCTCTTATAAATCATATGTCAAAACAACTATCACTATTTTTTCACATTTTATAAATCTTTATCCATACTTTATTCACATTTTACCCAAACAACAAAACATTTATTTTTACGATTACCAACGAGAATAATTCAAAACATAATCAAATATAAAATCATTTTATCTTTATTTATACTCACTTATGGATAAATGTATACTAAAAAATAAATCTTATTCCTGTTCTAAACGGGCCTTAACTCTTGTCTTACTCTTATTATTGTACATCAGGATTTTGGAAGGACAAGAAAGCCAATCAATTCTCTCGGGATAAAAAAAAACTTCCGATCAAACCAAAGATTAAAGGAAAATGATTAACATGCCCCATTTTGTAGGCCCCTCATAAGCCCCATGACATGACATAGATTATATTATCCAAAATACCCCTCAAGTGTGTGTTTTAATTTTCAACGTAATTAATGGGGAGGTTTGTTAATGGAGCGGTAATTAATTCCTAGAATCATGCGTCGGGGCATTCATTTATGTTTTTTTCCTTTTTTGAATTTTAACATTTGAATTGTGTATTCGTTTTCATGGTAAAATTTGAGATTTTTTTTTGTTCAAGCCGTTCAAAATCAGATTTCTTCTTTAGATGACTATATATGTTTTTTATTTGATCGAAAAATATCATTGAATTCTTATGGCTACCATTTGAAATGTTTGCCGATACAAGTTTGGTGCATGTTTATTGTTTGTTTTTTAAATTTTTTCATTTTTTTTTCAATTTTTCATGTTATTTCAATTTTAACATTACTTTTTGTAACTATTCAAAGAAAACCCTAGAAAAAAAAACAGCATATCCATGGAATCATAAAATCTTCAAAAATAACAAAGGGGTTTTCTGAAATACCAAAAAGTGTTTTGTACTCATTTTTTGGCTGGTGTTGAAATCTCTGGAATAACATTTTTTTTTCAAATCAATTCTTCAGAGAAATCTTAGGTTTTCTTCGCCGATTTACATTCACATTTTAATTTTTGGAAACCCTAAATATTTTGGAATTGGTTTGAATGGCTAACAGGGATGGAAGATGAGTGGAAAAAAACAGAAAAAAAGGAAAATCGTGACCCAAGGAATGAGTTAATGAGGGGTACTTTGGTATTTAACATTTTTGCCCTTTTGTAAAAAGAAATAACACAACCAATGATGTTTTGACAACTTAAGAGGCCAATGGGAGAGACCTATATGTTGGGGTCTGTGTATCAAAACTCAATATTAAAATAACAATAAAGTTTTTTTTTTTTTTTTTTTGGTTGAAACGGCCCACAAGGGGCTACAAAATCCCACTTCTTAACTTAGTACTAGTTACTAAGACCTGGGCATAAAGCCCACAATTCAAGACCAGGGTAGAAAGCCCATGAGACAAGCCCAAAGGACTATGAGCACATTTTTCTTCAACGAGTCTCGAATCCGTCGAGAATCGAAATCATTCTCTTCTGAAGAAGAGGCTGTCCAAGCTGTGTGGAATAATAATAATAACAATATAGTAATTAAAAAATAAGTAAAGTCGATCTCATCATTTTTTTTATATATTTCACTGAACGAATGTATTTTTATTTATTTACAAACGAAAATTGATAATGGCTACGGATTAGATTGCACAATGAGTTAGACATGTTTTCTCTAAAAAACTGACCGCAAAATCACAAGTCTAAACATTTTTCTTTTGACCGCTATACTCTCAGTTTGTTTTGCAGCCCCATCTGCAAGCTCAAATATTATAATATAGTGGTAGAGACAATAGGAGCTTAGTGGGGCAGCTGCCCTCACTAAAAAAAAAAATCAAAGTTTTTATTATAGGTTGTTCAAAGTTCTTAATATGTAGAGATCAAAAAAATTCTTAATATGTGCAACCTAAGGCCTAGTTTGTTAAATGAATAAATATTTAAAATAAGTTAACTTAATTTATGGAAATAAAAAAATTATTATTTTTATTAATATTTACATTTGATAATACATTTTGTTATCTTCATTTTTTTGTGTTCTTATCATAAATTTTGCATTTTGATCACATAATCTAAAATATGAGATAACTTAAAAAAAAATTAAAAATACCAAGACTGCCCTTTCTATTCATGGGCATTAATATTGTTGGTTTTGGTTTAATGAAGTATCCACTTTTTTTCTTATGTCATATGGGATAAGGCCATCTCCAGCCGTTACTCAAATATATACCCAAATTTCACTTAAAATTTGAGTAAAAGCTTGATTTGATATAATGTGCCTCCAACCATCACTTTGTGTTTTACTCAAGTCTTTTAAAATTCATATACTCTTTTAATTATTTCTTATAAACATTTTCAAAGTCTTTTCCCAAACATTTTTACTACTCAATTTTTTTTCTCTTTAAGATATTTAAATTTAAAAATTATAATCATCCAATTTTTTGAAAAGGAAAAAATAATCTTTTTTTATTTGAAGAAAAATAAGAAGTTAAAAAACAAAGATGACGATTTAAAAAAGAAGACCATTTTTTTTCTTTTTGGGTTTCAAGAAATGGTGAAATTTTTTAGGGTGGAAAGACATTTAATATAATTAAACAAAAATGTCACATTGGAAGAAAATGTGGAAATAAAGGAAAAAAATGTTGAAAATTTGGGTAAAGATTTGAGTCTCCATTGATTTGGGTAAAGATTTGAGTAAAAACTTGAATTGATATGGGTATGGATATATAGTTGGAGAAGATTTTGGGTGACTTATACTCAAATTTAAATTTGGACAAAAATTTGAGTATATGATTGAAGATACTCTAATATATGATTTAACCTAATTATTTTCTTATCATAACCTTGAATCTCAATGTCAAACCAGACTTAATATGTTAGACCTCTCTATTAAATATGTTGAGGTACTTAATTTGTTAGAAATTTTATATATATTAAATAAATGAAATGATATTATTCAATCTATCATAATATATAATTTATTTTTTTTATTAGAATATATATCTTATTGATATATATTATGATAAAATATATATCAATAATTTATTAGATATATATATCTAGGGAACCGATTAGGTGCAGCAAACGGCGGGTGCGGCAGCGATCACGGACTGTCGATCACGGGTCTATCGCATCGGACGGTCAGGTGCGATTCACATCGACCGTCGGATGCGATGGACCTGTGATCGAACAGCCCACATCGCTTCCACACCCGCCGTTCACCGCACCTAATCACGAGCGTATATATCTATCATAATATATAAATGATATATATATATATATATATATATATATATATATATATATATGTTTTTTAAGAAAATAAAAACATTTATCATCTTTATTTTGAACTCTAAAATAGAGCGAGCCGTTAATCTTTCCTTTTTCCTTTTTTTTTTATTTTATGTTCCACCAAAGTAGCCCGTACCACAAAGCAAATATGATCCTCCGCCTTAAAAAGCAACCGTTTCCCTTCGTCATACCAATCAAAACCAATACGTGATACGTACTCCCAAGTCCCACCCATACCATAAAAAATAGCCGTTTTAAAATACACCGGCGGGTCACCTCTAATCACAGCTAATAGGGTTTTGGGGCCCGTCTATCCCCACCAAACAATTTTCCAAATCCTACCGATAAAAAAAAAAAAAAAAAAAACGGTGGTTGTCTGTTCCCACCGATTCAGTTCGACCGAATTCGATCGTCATTTCAAGTTTTGGGCGACCGTAATGGGTCGAACATGGTTCAAAATTATATCTACTTATTCTTTGTAAACAAATAAATTTTTGGATTTATCCATCATATTCTACATTTATTCTTTTATCTAAACAACAGTTAAGGGACTGAAAAAAATGTAAGTAGATATACTTTCAATTAATTCAATTTTTTATAGAAAAATATCTTATTAGACAAATATATATCATTTTTAAGCTTCGTTTGAATTCATAGTTAAGATGATTCTTTGTTTGAAAATAAAAAAATGTACCAGTTGATCCAAACATATTTTATATTTGACTTTTGAAATTTGTCTGTAACTTATGTAAAAAAATCGTTCTTATATTCTATATTTAAGAATAATGATTTATTCTCCCTACATTACAACTCAGACTTGGAGTGATATAAAAAATTCAAGGAGGATACACGTCGTAGGATTATGTTTTCAAGAAAAAAATTATAAACTTTATTACAAATACTGTTCGACCAGATTCGGTCGCGCGAAACCTGAAATGACGACCAAATCCGGTCGCCCAAAACCTGAAATTGTGATCAAATCTGGTCGAACTGGTCGGATCAATGGGGATAACAAAGCACCGGCTTTTTTTTTTTTTTTAATTGATTGGTGGGATAAGAAAATCGGTGGGTGGGGCTAGACGGCCCTAGGGTTTTGATCCTTCGTTTCCCTTTCTCTTCTCTCTCACTCACTCTTCCGACAAGGGTTTCACTTTCCTTTTGTTTCTCACTCACTCTCACTCTCACTCATTTCACCCTTCGATTCGGACGGAGAGGAGAGAAGGAGAGATGAGGGAGAGGTCAAGCAGGGGATCACAGCCGTCCGTCGACGAGAGGTACTCGCAATGGAAGTCTCTTGTTCCCGTTCTCTACGACTGGCTCGCCAATCACAACCTCGTCTGGCCTTCCCTCTCCTGCAGGTCTGTTTCCCTTTCTTATTCTCCTCCTCCTCCTCCTCCTCCGCTATCGCCTTCTTCTTCTTCTTCTGCTCCTAGGGTTTCGTGTTTCTAGGGTTTGTACTGCGTGATTTAGGGTTTTTGGTTTGAATCGTTCTATTATGTGACAACGATGCAAGATTTAGTGGACCTTGATTTATTTGAATATTTGATGAACTTGCCATTTTAACCCTTCTAAATGAAGATGAAAAATATTACGATTCACTCTTGTCATTCATCTGTTCGGGTTCAAATGGCAATGTTCATTTCATGGTTGATAGTGGTCACTCGACTTTGTTTGGGTTTTGGATGGGAAAGTGTACGCAGTTCAGTCTTTCTTCTGTTCCGTTTGATATGTATCCCAATTTTATGTAATCGTGAAATTGAAGCCCTGACCGTCAGTGTATTAAGTGGACATATGTTATATGTAGCATTATTACTGGTGAGTTTTTAAAATATATTGTTTCTATGCAGTGCAATTCACACTGAGTACTGATTTGTGTGAGGTACCTTAATGTGGGATTGATGGTATTTGTAGCTCTGCATTTGAATCTTGGTCTGTTTTGAGTGTTTATAGCTCTTCATTATCCATGTTTTTCTAATCCATTTGTTTTGTTTACATGTTTGAACATTGTATTGGGGTGCATATTTATCTTTTTCCTTTTCATGCATTTTTTTTAATGCTAATAGGTGGGGTCCTCAACTAGAGCAAGCTACATACAAAAGTCGTCAACGCCTTTACCTTTCTGAGCAGGTGAATCATCTTGAATTCTTGATATCATTATTAATCATTTATTTGTGGTCTGCTTCTGTAAAAATATTGTGTCGACTGAAATTATTCATATCACTATTATAAATTACTTGTATTTAGCTTATTTTTCCTTGTATATGCTTATTTTACTATATCCATATCCGACTTGCCATTTTCCATTCTTTTGGTTTTCCTTTATTATACTAAAATTATGAATCTAAGAAAAACGCTTTGATTCACTCTTAAGATCTTATAAATGTTGATGGCTTTTTCTAAATTCATCTCACTCGTGTTTTCCAGACTGATGGCACTGTTCCAAATACTCTTGTAATAGCAAATTGTGAAATTGTAAAGCCAAGGGTTGCAGCTGCGGAGCACATATCTCAGGTTAGATACTCTTGGTAGTTCTCATATGCCTGGTATGTTTTAGGTGTTACTTAAGTAGTCATTGTAGCTTGGTACTTGTTGAGCTATCAATTATTCAGCATTTTTTTTAACATTCATATATTGTTGTTTCATGTGGTTCCCATAATGGATATTAATGATCATAAATTTGTTTTCTTATTTATTTATTTATTTATTTTTGCTGGTTTCCACGTAATCACATTCTTATTGAGTGGGTCCATCGGATAGTCCTTTCCAGCATAGGAGTTTCAGTATGTTGTTGGCCTAATAAGGTGCTAAATCAAGTTGAATAACATTTATATTTATGATATTTGGGGGGGGGGGGGGGGGTTGGTATTTCATGTTAAGTTTTGCTCTCTTCTCATTCACTATGCATTTTTTGCAAGCCCTATACTTCGTGTTTCCCTCTCTGTGTTGTTTACTCTGCAACAAGTCCTTCCTCTTTCCACCCTTACCCCAAGTCCCCAATGTACTGCTATATTAAGCAATAATGTATTAAGATGGAGCAAACTTTTTCTCAATAAGAAAACAGAGGTAAATGGGTAAACCCTGATAGGAGGGTGTATTTTCTGCTTGGAATTAAAGGCCCAGTCTCCCCCACCAAAAAAAAAAAAACGTGCAAATGAAGGCTTGACCTCTGAATGATAAAAGGAGGCATCGTATGCGGAGAGTCTTTAGCTCTTGAATCAGTTGCATCAATACTACACATATATACCTGTGCGCTGTTCTTGCAGTTTTATGTATAGTATTTTTTTATGCTCTTATTGTCTTTGAGCCACATTTTTAGCTGTTGATTCTCACATGTGATGCATTATTATTTTTAGAGTGTTTTTTATTTTCATGTGCAATATAGTAAATTGTATTTTTGATCCTGCAGTTCAATGAAGAAGCACGTTCTCCTTTTGTGAAGAAATTTAAGACTATAATACATCCTGGGGAGGTATGAAATACTGTTATCCTATAATATATCTGTTTAAATCCTACATTTCATTTTTTTATGGTACATATTGTTTAGTAGATATTTATTAAAATATATTTAATATTCAATTGCATATGGTACTTTGGAAGTTGACTTATTCTGGTCTGGATTTTCTCTAATAATTGTCAAAAATGCTATAACAGAGTTTTCATTGTGAGGATTGAGAATCATGTTAGGATGTAGCTGGTTATATATTTTGATACATTAACGGTGCTGCTTGTCAGGCTTTGTCAATTTTCCAATTTTCTTGATAACTTGCAGGTCAATAGAATCCGGGAACTTCCTCAGAATAGCAAGATAGTTGCTACACATACTGACAGTCCTGATGTATGTGTATTCCATGTTGTTCTAATTGAGTTGTCAATTTAGTAGCATCAATTTGTTAGGTTTCTATAATGGCTGAGCTTCTTAGAATTGTTTTATCAGGTTCTCATTTGGGATGTTGAGGCACAACCTAATCGCCATGCTGTTCTTGGAGCCACAGATTCTCGTCCAGATTTGGTCTGTTATCCTTCTTATACCCAATATATTCTGTTTCAAATGTCTTGCTTTCCATTTGTGTTTTCCAATTATGTGTGCTTTGAGAGAGTGAAAATTATGAAATCTGATGTCTTCAATGTGAAATCTGTATTCACCTTGTGTGAAGACAAGAAGTATGAACTGTTAAAATTTAGCTTAACATTGAATTGCAACTACATAGAATGCTATCTAATTTCAAATAGTTTTATTATGGTCCTGATGTTCCGTTTTTCTCTATATATTCTTTTTTTGTCATTGGTTTTATTTTGCAGATATTAACAGGACACCAAGAAAATGCTGAATTTGCACTGGCCATGTGCCCAACAGAACCCTATGTTCTATCTGGAGGTTAGGATATTGCCATGCACATGGTTTCTTTGCTTCTTATAGTGTATTTTTTTAGGACGCCAATTTTCCTATTCAGATAGACTAGGTTACTTCTCATATTTGCAGTGGGTTGCATGCAATTTATTGTGCAACAATATAGCAGATCCAAAATCTCAATTATCCCCCCTGGATATATGTCAATGTTGAAATCACATATCCTACCTGCCCTAGAAATAGGGAGTGTTCTTATTACATTAGATTGAATTTGTCTTTGACTTTTTGATTTTCCGTTTGACTGAAGCACCATGCTTCTTGATTTGTATAATGTCATGTTGTACGTTGAAAATGCTGGCATGGGTGGAAAACCAAATAAGTGAGAGGTAGAAAAATGGAACATCTGAAGAATAAGCAAATCAGATAAAATAACACATTGTACCTTTCTGGCAACATGAATTCTAGTTGCCTGTGTATGGTATTGGTTGCTATTTGTGGAAAAGAGGTTGCCCTTTTTTTATGTAATTTCTCGCATGATCAGTTTACTGTTCTCTAAATGATTTTGACCAATATTATCTTAGATTCTCTTCTATAGCATGAGAGCCTTTTGCATCACCTTTGGGTGATTATGTGGATGGTATGATATTATGCTCTTTCACATGGTATGAGAAAGCTGTTCTTTTGTGGAAATTTCTGTCTGTTTCTTACATTTATTTCTATAAGATTACGTTCATTTTTTTACTTCCAGTTCTGATTTCATGATGGTTATCCAAACTAACTAATTAAGATACAATGCTTTTTATGCAGGGAAGGACAAATCTGTTGTCTTGTGGAGCATACAAGATCACATTACTTCATCAACTGATCCATCAAAATCTCCTGGGGCATCATCTGGTAGTTCAAGCGTTAAGCAGAGCCCAAAGGGTGGGAATGATAAGGTTTCAGATGGTCCTACTGTTGGGCCTAGGGGAGTTTTCCAGGGCCATGAGGATACTGTTGAAGATGTGCAGTTTTGTCCTACCAGGTAAATGGAAAACTTAGGCTATATTGAAAAGTAATTGCTTTTCGACATTAGCTAAACAGTTATATAACTTAAAATTGTCTTATTTTGAGATTGCATATGTTTTTCCTTTCTGACTACATAGTTCACTGACTAAAACATGTCATACAAGTGTCTGCTGGAGAATGATATATTTACGTCATACAAATTAAATTTAGGCTTAGGAAAATGTTTACTCTTTTTGGAGAGGTGTTGATTTCCTCATGCATTAGATAGAGTTTATGCATTATTTTTTTTTATGTTCTAGTGTTTTTTTTGTCCAGTTAATTGTTGCAAGTCCCAAGCTATGTGATGCTTTCAATCTGATTCTGCTACTGACTCTGTTCTTGCATTCTAAATGGTGCTGAAGCCCGCAGGAATTCTGCAGTGTTGGTGATGATTCTTGCCTCATATTGTGGGATGCTCGAGTAGGTTCTAGTCCAATCACCAAGGTAAAGTTAGTCATAGTCCATTGACTCCCTCCATTGCTGATATCCTATACCCAAGTATTTTTTAAATCCCCCCATGATTACTTTGGCTTATAATTGATTTTCATCTGTCTTGGCATAAATTTTTTGGAGAAAGACAATGAAAAGACAAAAAAAACTGTTCAGATCATTTGGATTCTATAGTTGCTAAATGTTGTAATGTACTTGATTTTCGTCCATTATTTATTAGATTTCACAAAGCATGGATTCTGAAAAATATGAGTAGAAGAGGAAATCAGATATAGTTATATAAGCAAGTAAAAAGCAGTTGGCTTTTGATTAACAGACTAGGAAAGAGACAAATTAGGCATGGTCATCAGATAGATTTTGATCATCAGACTAGTAAAGTTGTTCAGCTGTTTACCGATGAATAGAAAGATTATGGGTGGGATTGTTAAGCTCCAGGATCAAATTTGGAATCTTTTTTTTTTTTGATGATTTGTAGGAACCCTACCACGAATATTCAATA
Source organism: Acorus calamus (assembly GCA_030737845.1). Taxonomy (NCBI): domain Eukaryota; kingdom Viridiplantae; phylum Streptophyta; class Magnoliopsida; order Acorales; family Acoraceae; genus Acorus; species Acorus calamus. The sequence continues at coordinate 3,216,372 of CM060864.1, read as the reverse complement.
TGTAATGAAATGGGTACAGTGCCAGACAGTACAAACAGGGAGGCATTGCAGTAGATGATAGATCTACCTTCATGACCCCAAGTTTCACTAGTATTGGAATCTTAGACTATTAGATAATGTTTTATCTATATTTTTTTCTCCCAATCGACAATTAAATAGCGGTTGTTTTTAAGTTGAAAGTGGGATTTCCACTTTAACTAAACCTTAGTTTCTGTCCCTTTTATGTTTCCAATATATTTGGATGATTTTGCTGTACATTTATTGGTTCTTATTGCTCCTTGATCACTATGTGGAACACTGTTCTGACATAATTGTAGTAGCGTGTGAATGAATCTGATTTGCATTGCTTGCCAGGTGGAGAAAGCTCATAATGCTGACCTTCACTGCGTTGATTGGAACCCACATGACAACAATCTTATCTTAACTGGGTATGTGATTTTTATGTTTTGTTTTTGTGGCTAGTTTAACTGCCTTTCTTTATATGGAATGGATTTATGGTGTAACCAATGGAAATTAAGTCATCAAGCTTTCTGTTTTGTAACAATACATAGAAATAACTGCTATATTGTGTATATATAAACCAGCCAATTTATTGTGTATATATATTGTCAAAATAATGTGATTTACTAATTCCAGATCAGCCGATAGTTCTGTTCACATGTTTGACCGACGAAAGCTAACTACCGATGATGGTGTGGGATCACCAATTTATAAATTTGAAGGGCACAAAGCTGCTGTTCTCTGCGTGCAGGCAAGCTAATATAATAAGGCTTACTTTTTCTTTAGCATGTTATTAAATAGAATTCTCATATTAATTAGGGCTTATATTTTAAAGATATACTAATGTTTTTAGCTGTAATTTCAGTGGTCTCCAGACAAAGCTTCTGTATTTGGGAGTGCTGCTGAAGATGGATTCTTGAATGTGTGGGATCATGAGAAGGTTCTTTCTGTTTTATGCCAAATTTTATATTTCATCTAATCCTTCTGTAGTTTCTCAAATTAATTGAGATAATATATCTGAATTTCACATATCTATAGTCACAATGAATGCATTGCATTAGTTTCCTTCATAATGAGAAAGCAAAATATTTAATATTTGAAAAGATTGTAACTAGTTGGTATGATTATTTACTGTGATGGGGTAGTTCATGATTCTTCTCAATTTTTGATATACCTCCTGCTCTTAAATAGACACATGATTTGAGTTTTCTCTGTTGCAAGTCACTTTCTTGGACCCACTTTGACCTTCCTCTCCCTTGTTTTCAACCAAGATTTATTTAAATTATGCATGTGAGCCAAATGCAATAACAGACCACATGTGGAATGAAAGAGAAACTTTGCTTTCTTTCTTTGGTCACGGTTTTCATCCTCCACTGAAACTAGTCCCACATTGTTATACAACCATCAAATTCAACCACATTTAATATGATGAGAATACTCCTAAGATGGTGAGAAGTGATAAACATAATCATGGTCACCATGGGCATATTAGATAGGCATTATGTCGATGCATATAATTGCTGACATGCTAGTATTAATTTAAATGTCTTTCTGTTTCATTGGACGTCCCAGCCTTTTCATGAAAGATAAAACATGTTCACTTAAAAAAATTTCAACACCTATCACATATATCTTGATTTTTTTCTGAGTTGTTCCATGACGACACAAGCATACCTTCCTGTGGAAACAGATTAAGATGGTAACATGACTATAAAAGCACTGGTCCTCCTGCCCTTTATGTGAAATGGCTCCAATATAGTATTCTATTCCTGGAAAATTTGTATCTGATTTGCTCAATTAGGAATCTTGTACATCTCTACACAATGCATTGACAAGCAATCTTTTAGGTTGGCAAGAAAAAGGATCGTATTGGCAATAGGATGCCTAATTCTCCTCCTGGCCTATTCTTTCAGCATGCTGGCCACAGGTAATAATGTTTTCCCTTCTCATTCTCTCTTTGAACAAGTGTAAGGACTGTTGAAATGATGTTTATTTGCATGTTCTGAAAACTCAATGGAGGAATAATTTATTTCATTACTACACCGTATTTTATGTTTGTTGAACATTTCTTTCTTTTAATTGAATAGGAAATAATATGGTTTTTTTTTGTATGAACAGGGATAAAGTTGTTGATTTTCATTGGAATGCATCTGATCCTTGGACAATTGTGAGTGTCTCTGATGATTGTGAAAGAACTGGTGGGGGTGGGACACTCCAGGTAATCAATAATTTTCTTTATACCAAGTGTTGCATCCATTTTTTTTTGTAAAGAGAATTGGGGCATTTATATTAAAAAAATGGTCCAAAATGGAGATAAGTGATATCTAAATACAAAAAAAGAAAAAAATTAAAAAGAAAGGGTGAAAGAAGTAGTTTAAGTTACCCCGTTCTTGTATAAGAATCCATCACGCAAAACCAAATTTCAACTTCCCTTTCCAAATGATCCCCGTTGTAGTAAAAACTGGCTTTGTTATTTTTTTAATGGATGTTGAATTAGGTAATCTGTCCTGGCTCCTATGTTATGCATTTTGAGAATCATTGGTGGGGAATGGCAATCCCCTTTCCTTTTTTCTATGACGTACTACTCTGACTGTATGTAAATACAACTTTGGTGTTCTGAGTGTTCTATTTGTTGGTTCTTAGCTTGAGTTTCAGAATGTTAATATCAGATGGTTTGGAGATCCTTATTAGGATTAGCATGCCCTCCATTAGACTTGCATCGCTGCACTGTGACAAATTACCAGTTCTGTTTGTCAATACATAATTTTGAAACTGCAAGCTACGTTAAGTGCTTGTTCTGTGCTTTGTATTATATGCAATTTTTGGTGATAATGTGTCTTGCGCTTGCCCCTATCTCTCCAGAATACTGTTGTCAGTTTGATGTTTCCTTCAAGATTAGGGTTATATTATTTATTTCCTTGATAATTGACTGGTATATATGATGATCATTCCATTTAACATTTTAGAGTATGACCTACCATAGAAGGTTAGTTGGCTTCTATAGGTAATTATTACAAACAAATTTCTAATTTTCCCAACTAATACCTCTTCATAAGCTAATAACAGGTGTTTTTCCCCTTTACCTTCAAATACTCTGCTTCCAAGCATTTAGAAATGGCTTTTCTAATGTCTCAGTTCTCCCGCATGTTATGAAATTGATCTCTGTTTTTTTTATCCTTGCTACCATCTGATCTTTTAACATGACTATTATTACAATTTGTTCCTCTTTTTATGGGTGCTGTCCATGACATTTTTGCCCTACCTCACCAACCACCTCAAATAATACTTATTTATGCTCTCTTTTTTTTCTTTCAAAAGCTAGTCGGGGACACTGACCTAGGTGTTTTTGCCTGGCTGTGTTGAGCTGCTAGGCGCCCATGACACCCTTTCCCATGTGACGGGTGTTGGCATGTTAGCTTTTTATACCTGAAATATAAGGCGCCCATGACACCCTTTCCCATGTGACAGGTGTTGGCATGTTAGCTTTTTATACATGAAATATAAATCTAAAAAAACTTTGAGATGCTGCCCCCAACCCCCCTGAGGTCACCGCCTAACGCCTGCTAGATATGTTATTCTTCGACGAACCAACCCAGCAAAAATTAGCATACCATTTTGTGACAGAACCTATTCCTTGTAGTAGAATACATATTGATATCCATTTGCTGGTGTCCTTGTAAAATGTAGATGAATTAAGATTTCATGTTATAATAAGATTAGTAAAATTATCTGCAAGAAAACAGATTTTATCCGTTGTTTGTTATATCCCTCATCATCATATTGAAGAATCTGCATCAGCAGTTTTCAATATTGCTGCTTGCGCATCAGTCTGAGACTTTCAAGATGGCCTGCGATAATTGTGATCATTGTTTATTAAGCTTGTATGACACTTGTCTTAGTTTTCAATCTCCTGGAACTTTAAATTCGACTCACTGGAGGAACTTTAGGCTTTACTGGACTAACATGCTTTCCATGAAGGAAATTGCTTCCTTACCTTACCAAATCAATGACGACTTTAAGTGCATATAAATTTGTATTCAACTATAATTTAGTAACATTTTGTTAATATGATTGCCCATTGTTTATAACTAAAAATGTATGCACTAAATGTAATCATTGTTTGCCATTCTCCACTGGCTGTTAAATGCAGATATGGCGGATGAGCGACTTGATCTACAGGCCTGAAGAAGAGGTTCTGGAGGAGCTGGAGAAATTCAAATCTCACATACAGACTTGCGTGTCATCCAAGTCTTGAATCCCTCCCCCTCTGTTTCATTCACTTGGAAACTTAGGCATAATGTTAACCAAATCTTTTTGAGAGAAACTTCTTTTTTGTCTATATCTGCAAAACGTTTACTGTAGAAGCTATTGTAGATCATTTGACAATGTGATGAACTAACTACTCACACCTTTGGTCGTGGGCCACAAATGATGTTAACTTCTTGGATAAACATCATTAACTTGGTTATGAAGTTTGGCTATGAAATGGGAGCACAGTGAATGAGGCAAATGCTTGGCATGGTAATGATAGTCATCACATATAAACTAATCCATGCATCAAATGGTAGTCAATATATATTTTAACAATCGGTATCATTGAATATGTGCAACAATGCATTGAATAGATTATTGTCTTATCTTTACATGCGTTTCATAAGGTTGTTCTTGTTTCATGGTATGTAGATAAATTAATTATGTTGAGTGTTGTCCTAGGGTCTCTAGGATGTATTTTTTCAATTTAATTGTTTTGTCACTGAAATTCTCGTGGGAGATTTTGTCCCAAATTTATGTTCATGTGTTGACAAATTTTGTGATAAAACAAAATAGAGGGTCAATGTGATTGTTTGAGTTGTTTGAATCAATCGAAGAGAAGTTGAACGATTGAAGATTCAGATTCAGCAACTGGATTAATTTAACTACTATTAAATCAAATTTTAATTTGCACTGATTTTAAATCATATTTGACATTGATTTTTAAAGTTGTATTTGATAAATCAATATAGTTTTGAAAGAGTTATTGGATTTAAAAGGTTTTTAAGATATTTCGGATGTATTTTAAACGTATTTCATACAGGTTCTAAAAAATTGTAAAGGAGAAAAAAAGCATTTTGGGATTGACAACCTCCAGAACTCCATCAAGACTATTATTACCATCATTGCAAATCAAAGAATAAATAAAAATAAAATCTCATTAGAATAGGAAAAAGTTTTTAATTAATATGAAACAGGTTTTAAAAATAATATGATTTTTTTTAAAAATAATATAAAGTAATTAAAAACAAATTAAAATCCCCAAAAAGATAGGAATCATCGAGTGGTGTTACACTTAGTTTTTTTTATTGTTCAAATTACAGTTCCATATACATCGTTATAGGCAATGTATATACCTCGATAAATTTTTTCTTACACTTACTAATAGTAAGTTCATTTAATTCGAAATGGGTCGGTATACACTTTTTATTAAAACATTTCTCATTAGATAATGTTTATTTTTTTTTTAAATGATAATATATGTAGTCTGAGTTTCAGTTAGTAAAAATAACTAAGTCTAACATTTTCCAACTATTTTTTGGGGGGATCATGGAGCCCTATCTATCTGGGCCGCCCTAGGCGACCTGCCTTGGTGGCCTGTTCCTAGAGCCAGCATGCATTTGCCCATAGCGCATAGTAGATCTGCAACACACAAGGCCAATTGGATACATTTTATTAGCTATATATTATGAGCGTTGATACACGCAGTCCCGTTTGCAGTCCACTATGATAGTGCAATATATATTGCACCATCATAGTGTATAACATGATTTTTTTTTAACTCAAAAAAACATATATACTATTGTATTTCAGTATATGCATCATTTCATATAACAACATATATTTCAAATGAGTGTATGGATTTTAAAGAAAAGAAAAACGATATAGATTGCAATTGAGGCTGTAAATAGTACTGGGTGTATTTTTTTCCATATGTTATACAAGTTTAATAAATCATTATAATGCAACTTGGTCAGGGCCTCTATTACCACCCTGTTAAATATTCACCCCACCCCTTTAAATATTAATAAAATCATAATTTACATCGTTTTGAAAAAGTGAATCTCAACCCTTTCTATGATTCTATCCCACCCGTATCTCTTCCAAGTGAAGACCCCAAACCCTGCATCAAACATTACACCCAAAATTAATTTCACAATCCAAACCCGTTTCACATTTATCCCAGAAACAATAAAATCGTTACAAACCCAAATTTGTTTAAAGAAAAACAAATCCAATCCCCAAAAACATAAACCTAATTAAGTTGAGTATAAAATCTTTTGCTTGAAGAATAACATTTCCCCCAAACCGAACATATCACTGTAACATGAAAAGCAATAACTTGGGAATATATATATAACTGATTCTAGTAAATTGATTCGATTTTCATGATTTTTTGTATCCAATTATATGTAAGTGTAAAATCATGGGATACGAAGAATATGAGATATTGCTTTTATATACAAAAAAAAGACCATTTTTGTGCCCTAAATCATAAAAGAAGGATTTTTCTACTAGACCTATTAAGCCCGAAATGCATCACGAGAACCTCGACCTCATCCTATCCGAAGAGGGAGCTCACCGGTCTCTCGTTTTCTGAAATGATTGGGGTGGAGTTTGTAGGATAAAAGATCATTTATACATTAAAGGGTGGGTGGGGGTGGCAAACGAGCCGAATGAGCTGAGCTTTGACATGTTCAAGCTCGGATCAGGCTCGGCTCAGCTCAGGACACCTCTTGATTTCGTGTTCAAGCTCAACTCGTTTGACTCATGAAAAACTCGATTGAAGCTCGACTCAGCTTATTTTGTTAAACAAGCCAAACCAAAGCTCAAACCAAGGCTCGGCTCAGGCTGGATCGGGAAAGGAAATGGGGTGGGGTGAATATATAACGGGGTGGAATCACTGCCCCCACTTGGTTAAGTCTAATCCGAACTCGATGGGTTGAACCCGATTTGTACGTGAGTTAGATTGTAAAAATCAGGTTCGATTGATTGAAAATTCAGATTGGGTTCGGGTTGATGTTGCAAGCAATCTGACTCAACTTGAACCTGAACTTAATATTTAACACGATATACAAATTGGATAGCTGGTTTTCACTTTTAAATGTCCACCATTCATTACTTTTACATAAACCTATACTCTCTTTCACTCAAATTCCTAACATTGGGGATCCCTATATGTGAAATGAGTGTATGATTTCTTTACTAAAAACTTGAATTTTTTTAAATCAAATTCGGGGACTTCGGGTTGGTCTTGAGTTGGTTGTGTTTATCATGGGTGGGTTTAGGTTTGGGTTAGGGTCACTGGGTTGAAAACCGGATTAAATCTGTTTATGATTGAATGTTATGAACTAGGGGTTGAGTTTGGATTGAGGTCAAACCGAACCCAATCCACTCAAGTTGCAGCCCTAAATTAAATCAAGATTGAAATATAAGATTTGGGGTTCATCTCCCATTAAGGATTTCTTTATGATAAATTACCATTAATTAAGTTGTCAACTTGATAAATGACACTCTACCATAGAACTAAACAAACCAAGAAAATTGGCTTTCTAAAGTTAATTACTTGGACCTCAAGTTTTGGTACGTCTATGTACTAAAAGGTGAATCTTGCAAAATTCAACATTCTTATACAAAAATAAATTTAATGGCTTTAAAAGAAGATGATAGATTATTAAGATCTTTTGGAATCAAAATTGGATTTAACACACAAAAGAAAATCATCACTATTTTTTAGAAAATTTGTCAAAAAGATATTCCAAAGCATAGCTCTTAAAGTGTTATTGGATCTTTGTATTAATGATAATTAAATAAGGTTATAATGGTCATTATACACCGCATCATCACCTGAATGGCTTTCTTTATATTTACAAATTAAAATATCTAAGCATCTAATAATTATGATCCTCTTTTCAATAATATTCTTAAATAATCAGTCCATGGAAGACTTTATTATCAAAATCAAACACTTGTTTAAATTCTTTAGTTAAAATTATATCATGATTGTATCAAATTATATATTACAATCAAAATGAGAGTTACATACTCATTTAGGGATCAATCGAACCCTAATTCAAGGGCTCTAAAAATTTAATCACCATTTCATATAAAAATAATCATAATGAGTCTTTGCATTATTTGAAATTCCATTTAAACGGATATTTTCATTTAATTATCATTTACATCTAGTTTAATATGTCTTCTAGATTTAAGCACTTTTAAAAAGTATTTTAGCATCCAAACCAGACGCATTAAGTGTTTATGATTGCAACTTGAGGCTGGGGGTTGTTGGAACAGGGACATGATAGAAATCTTTCCTATCAATTCTCATTGGCTTTCTCCTTTTTTTTCTTGCATTTTTTAATTTTATTTTATTTATTTTCTTTATTTCTCTCATCTCTATCTAATTGAAACATGTTATTTTAAAATTTTTAAAATAAAAATGTTCAAATTTATCAAAAAAAAAAGATACATTAAAACATATCCTTCTCACAACCTTCCCCTTTGGAAAGACAAAATGGAGTCCACAATCCCATTTTAATAGCAGTTTAAAATTTTTTTTTTTTTTTGAACTTAAAAGGTAGGCGACCAGCCTCCAATTTCATTGATTGTCGGAAGATGCCCAATTCAAAACAGGGAAAGAAAAGCATAAAGAAACATAACATAAACTATTGAGAGGTTCCCCTCGTAGATGAGGACTCTACTCTGGAGGAACACATGGGAAGACAGGGGGGGACTACTCTCTAATAACAAACAATGTCACCGAGGTCGCCAAGGCACAACAACTACCCCAATAACAGATGTAGGAAACCGCTGCATCCCAAATATACTCTGTTGAAGAGTTGTGGCCTTTGAACACAACCCGGTTTCTCGCCAGCCATACTGACCACACCAAGGCAGGTACAAAGGATTAGGATATCTTGGCTGCAATACTTCTATCGCCCGGAGATTGGAGATGCTTCCCTGCCTCACACATCTCGTGCATCGTGGTAAAATCCACCCTCATGCCAGATGCCTCCCCCAGCCATCGCCAAACCTGCCTTACTGTCGGACATGTCACAAAGAGGTTGCCTATAGTTTCTGGCTCCTGCTGGCAGAATACACAGTTAACATCCATCCCCTCTGTCCATCTTGCACGTCGAACCTTAGTTAGGATCTTCCCCAAATAAGCCATCCAAAGAAAAACCTTGACTTTAAGGGGAAATTTGAACGACCAAATTTGTATATGTTTTCCGGCCGTAACCTCTAGGGAATGCCTTTCTCTTCGCTTCCATCCGTAGCAGCTCTTGACTAAAAACCCCTCTGTTGGACGCGGCTTCCAAACTAGCATGTCAACCACTTCATATCGAATTGAAGTCGTCTGGATTTCCCTGAATATCACCTCAAGGTCAGCTATCTCCTCCTCCGATAGCGTTCTTACCATCCTGATCACCCATCTGCCCTCAGCTCCAACTCCTTCCTACATCTGTCTCACGCTGCTTTGCTGAACAGTCACCAGATCAAAAATTCTCGGGAACCTCTCTGCTAGAGGAACATTCTGAATATAGGCCAAAAACTATCTAGCAGTTTAAAAATTTATATTTAATAAAAAGAAAAAAACATTGTAAATCTAAAAAAAATTAGATAATTTTAAAAGCAATTCTATTTACGAATAAAGGTCAGACCTGTCATTTCCAAACTTCCTAATAGGGCAAATCACATTGATTGCGCGCCCACACCACTCAACCTCACCTACGCATAGGGGCAAATTCGTCATTCCAAATGCCCTCCGAGAGATTCTGCCGTCACTTCTCATCACCGCATCCTTATGGTACACGTGCGGTGAGATTTACTGGTAATGCCAAGGCATTTTCAAACGAGCACGTACCAAATCAACAAAGCTTTGTTATCCACCGAAAATATCAGTAGTAACAAATGAAAATCTTGTATGTATCTGGGTGACGCGTGTCATCTATTCGGACACATATCCATGAAAATCCAATCATAATGTACTGATAAATTTTTTTTTGTTATGTTGTACAACTCTAAATTTAGTACCTCATTAATCTTTAGATAAAATACATATATTTCTTTTAAAAAGATTTATTAGTTGAAAATGATTATTAAATTCGAAATAAAATGTTATACATATTTTTATATTAAAAAAAAACAATCAAATTTATTATATTTAAAATATTTAGTCATGTAAGGATTACATTGGGATAACATAAACACATATCGTCAGTTATTAAGAGCATTTTCAATCATATATCTAAAATTTTATTCAAATTTAAATTTGAGTAAAAATCACTCAAAATCATTTACTCATACTCGTGTCAAATCAAACTTTTATTCAAATCTTTACTCAAATCAAAGGAGACTCAAATATTTGTTTTTTAACTTCTTATTTTTGCTTCAATAAAAAAATATTATTTTTTACTTTTTTTATAAAATTGGATGATTATAATTTTTAATTTTAAATATTTTGAAGGGAAGAAAAATTAATAGTAAAAATGTTTAGAAAAGGACTTTAAATTGTTTATATGAAATAATTAGAAGAAGATATGAATTTTTTAAAAAATTAAAGCAAAACACAAAGCCCATGTTTGGTTGGTGAATAAAATGGGTATAAAGTGGTATATGCAAGAATAAAGTAAAAAAATGTATTTGGATGAGTGGTATAACATAGTATAGGTATACCAGAATAAACTAATATAAAGTGGTATAGAGATTCCAACCAACCTTTGAAATTAAAGTTATTCTAGATTATTCCACCTAAAGAATAAGTGGACCCACTGTCAAATCAACTGTCATCACCTCTTATAAATCACATGTCAAATCAACTATCATTACTTTTTTACCTTTTATAAATCCTTATCCATAATTTATTCACATTTTATCCAAACAACAAAAAATTTATTCATACGTTTTTCAACGAGAATAATTCAAAACACAACTAAACACATAATTACTTTATTCTTATTTATACTAGAATAATCATAAACATCAGAATAATTTATTCAAATTTGAAGTGATGATTGAATATCTATCATATCAAATCAAAATTTTATTCAAATTTGAAGTGAAATTTGACTATACATGTTTGAATAAGGACCACTGATTACTTAACAGAGAGTGCAAAGGGAGTATTATGTAAACAGGAGAACCTGATTCGGATCCCCGTTTCCCGACACAGCCTACCGACATCCCACAGCCTCGTCCATCGTTCTGCCACGTCAGCTCCAGTGGGCCCCATCCTACGTGTCACTCGCCGAGTGCCACTCTGTCGCCCACCTCCTCCTCCCGCTATAAAAACCCCCTCTCCCTCTCGAACCCTCCAAAAACCCTAAAAAAAACACACATCTCAATCACTCTCAATGGATGCAGAGACTCGCCATGGCCAGAAGAAGAAGGAAATCGGCGGCGGAGAATGCGTGTTTCCGTTCATCTACGGCGGCGGCGCTTCGGCGGTCTATGACGTGGCGGCGGTGGAGGCGAAGATGGAGGAGGTGCTGAAGTGCATGGACCTGGTGGAGGAGATAAGCTTCCCTTGCTTCGATCCTTCCATTGATTTTCCCGTCTCTTACTACCATCCCTTCGTCACCATCAACGGAAACGAAGAGAGCTGCGGCCCTTCCTTCTCCGACTCCGCCTCCACCGTCATGGCCAGCATCGACACCACCGGCGGCGGATCCTCCGCCGTCCCTTACTTCCTCTCCCCCTGCTTCTCCTCCTCCATCGCCGGCGTGGACTGCAAATGCCGCTGGGTCCCTCCGACTCCACAGCCACAGATCCATCCATGGCTCTCTCAGGAGGCGAATGTGGTGGAGATTCCGCCGCCGATGATGTTGGAGGACGTCGGAATCGATGAGGACGACGAGGAGTGGCTGGCGAAGGTCCTTAGCGGGGCGGACTTGGAGGAATGGTGATTCGGTGAATTCGATGTATAGACTGGGGTATTTTAGGCTCCGTTTGGAAACACAGATTGAAAAGTAGATTTTGGAATAAAGCTGCTTTTTAAGATGATTTTAGACCTTTGACTTTTTTGGATGCTTTTTTTTAATTCAGGAATCAATATTTGGAAGGAATTTAATGTTTGGTAGAAAAAGTTGCTTTTCAATTCAAAAAATCGATTCCGACCAAAAATCGTTCTTTTTGAGATTTTAAAAACACGGATTTCGAGAGAGAAATTAAAAGGAATCCAGCTTTTGATTCCGTCGGAATCCGACCCGTTTGGTTGCGCGTTTGGGCGGAATCCGCTTTTTGAAAAAGCGGAATCCGCCCAACGCGGAACCAAACGGGGCCTTAGTCTATTAGTCTTTTTTTAAAAAAAGATAGGAAAGGAAAAGAAAAAAAAAGCACACTAGTTTCATTTTTGTAATTTTTGTGCGCGAAAAAAAACACGGGCAGCGCTTTTTTTTTTAATGCATATTTTTGGATATAGAATTGTGAAAACATCGTGATTTCCGACTAAATCGGACGGTGGAGAATTGATCGTACGTGGCGTGGCTTCCTCTAGAAGGTATGGCCTTAAAGCTGTCTCTACAGTTACAGGTACGTTTATTTTTTAAAATTTTTTTACTGATTTTGTCATATGTCCAATCAGAATATGACACGTATCCCGAAGCGGCGACGTAATGATACCGTCTTCTCGTATTTTTCACCTGCAATAGCAGGTTGGTTTTAATGGTTTTCAGTGAATTGGGCCGCCTCTTGACCGGCTGTAATCGGTCAAAATATAATATCGGGTTTTCCATGGGTTTTTTTGAAAAAACACGCAGAACACGTTTTCGTCCAGCTTTAAATGAAGGTGCTGGCGGCGGGTCTTTTTTTTTGTGGTGGTTGAACGGCGTCCGGTTGATGGGTCCTTATGCAGTGGAAGGTTTGCTATTTTCGTACGGTTTCATTTGGACCGTCCGATGAGCAATGCAATGTCTAAGATCTCTGCTAATGCATGAGACCTATTAATTGGGTCGATGAACGTAGAAGGAAAAGTTAGCACGGAGCCTTTTTAGTTTTGAGAAAAATTCATCAAATTTTCTGAAAAATCACATCTAAATCATATGCAAATTAGTTTTTTTTGCCAGTTAAACTAACGAACTTCAAATTTGGGTGTGAAAAAATCTAATGAAAAAAACATGAATTTCACAACTTTGGATAGTGCTGGAAGTTATTTTGAGATGAGTTTTACTAAACAGACCCTATCATATAGGTCCCTTTTATAGATTTTATGAGTTGTCTCTCTTATTAACTTTTATAAAATGACAAAAAAGCTAAATACTAAATTACCAATCATTAATACAGACTTTCTCTACTAGATGTTTTTAAAAACAATAATGGTGTTTTAAAAAAGAAATGAACAATTGATTAGGGATGTATAAATAATTCAATTAAAATGAACCAACAAAAAAAAAGAAACATGAATAATAAATTTAAATTATTTATTGTCATCTTCACTACTATATAAAAGGTAATGATTTATTACTCCTCATTTCAAAACTTTTTTTTTAAAAAAAAAACTGTTATTTTTCATGATTTTATGATTACATGAATATGATATATTTTTTTTCTGTTTTTTTCGAATGAATAAAAAAAATAATTGAATTTTTTTTCTTCAGATAACTGAAATGTATATTCGATTTATGTTCTTGTTTACAATAAAATGTAACTGATAATCAGATAAATGTAATCAAATTTAAGTAATTTGTATTTCAGTTTGTTAGATATTACTACTATGCGCAATGTAACTATATTTAAATGTAACTAACTGTAAGTAAAAACTAGTGTATATAAATGCTCTATAAATGTAACTAACTATTAGAGGAATATAAATTTTCTTCAGTTTTGCATGTATGCATGTCATGATTTATGTTTCTTTATCATTATGTGATTTGGTATGCACAAAGTACCTAACATCCATTCATATTAATTATGTTATGTTAATGTAAATTTCTTTGTATTCATTTTTTAAATTAATATATATTTTCAGTTTTTTTCTTGCTATGCAAAATCTAACTATATTTGAAATATGACTAACTAAAAATAACTGCACAACAAATATAACTAACTATTTGGGTTACTTGCAGGTAGATTTTTTTCGTGTATCTTTGCAATGTCAAAATTTTATCTACAAGCAAAATTGTTATTAAACAATTATATCTTTCTCCTTGTATGAAATGTCATTCCAACACTTAGCGCAATTGCTTCTTCACATTATTGTTCAATTTAAACAATGAAATCTTTCTGCGGACTGTCTTTCACAGAAAATGTAACTAAGTTCACTGTATTTCATACATTAAAATGTAAAAAATTATCATTAAAATTAATGTAGTGTTAGTAATTACTAAAAATGAGATAAACATAAAAAAAACTAAAAATGGAATAATATGACTCATAGTTCCACTAAGATTATATTAAGAGTCGTTCATATTTCGAAATGAAACTTTGTTGAACAATATAGTCACATTGTTCTACAGAAACATTTAATAAGGTAGTTGCATTCACAGAAAAATAACCAAAATCACAGAAAATCGCATAGAAGGTTAGAAATGGTATGTAACTGACATTTAAATGTTAAACAACTGATATGCCATGTTCTAAATCACGTTTCACATTAAAAAAACCATACGTAACATAAAAATTTTAAAAAAAAGGTAAAATAATTGAAAAAACATACAATAAACATACACCACACCTGAATCAGTAGATATTTCAAATGGTAATCAAAAGAATACAGTTGTTATTTTTCGATCAGATAAAAAACTTATATTATCGTCTAAAGAACAAATCCGATTCTGAACGTCATCAACAAAAAAAAACTCTCCAATTTTACCATGTAAATGAATGCAAACTTCACAAACTGAAATTCAAAAAAGGAAAAAAACATAATTAAATGCCTCCTCCACGCGTGATTCCAGAAGTAGCAATAATACATGTCCCATTAATTATGTTGAAAATTAACAAACTTATTTAAGAGGTAAATTTGGTAATTTAAACCATGCCATTTCATTGGACTTACGAGGGACATACAAAATAGTGATTGTCAATCATTTTACTTTTGAGATATATGACTCTTCCAGTGGGGGATAACAGTAGAATTGTTTCCTTTGGAGTTTCAAGATGGGTCGGGGGACGGTGTCAAAATAAATATAGCAGGGTTGTTTTTTGTTTTTGTTTTCCTGTATGATTTTTAAATTTTATTGAATAGATTGAGAGAGTGATGGCAATGTGGTTGTTTTTTTTTTATTGGTAAGTATTTTTTTCCTAGTCAAACAAATGGTAGGATTTTAACCCAGGTCTCTCACTGAGGGGATACTTCTACCATCCTAACAAAAAAGTTTAATATAATGTGGTTTAGCATCCAAGGATGTTCAGTTCCAGATGATTAACAATGCCATCGATTCAAAGAACCCAGAGATTAATGATCAGTTCTCTATTAATTTTAGTTTTCTCTGTTTCTAGGAGGACAACCTGATCAGTTTCACTACATTGTTGGTTTTTCTTTTGTTCAAGACTTGTTTGGATGTAATTATTATTAGTACTTTAGTTCTGAATATATTTTTCTGGTGCGATTTTCGTGTGCTTATTGTCAGAGACACTCAGCCGAACAGCAGAGTGGAGGATATAAATGTCATGCCATTCAATACTGCGGTGGCTGCTAATGGTGGGACAGTGGATTTTAAGAATGAGATCTCTGGTGGCATTGACTGCAAGGATTTCAAAAGATCAAGGTATTTTCTTCATTGACTTGGCTTCAAGCGAATTGATGATTCTATCGGTTTTAATCTCTAAAATCTTCCTAATTCATCACGCATTCAATAACGTATGACAAACTTTGAACTTTGAATTTTTTAATTCCCACATTGTTTAGACAATACGTGTTAGTGATCCCGTATCAGTTCAATGAATGGACAAAAAGGAATACAACGTAGTGAATGTCAATTGAGGAGTTGGAACTCGTGCACACTAGATAGTGTTGTATAATTCAGCCTTCCTGGTTATGAATATGACACATAAGTGTACAAATTTGAGAGGGACAGACAAAAATTATGCCGCAGTTCTATGTGTTGTCTGGTGTTGATTTTTTTTTTGGGGGGGAAAATGTCTAGCTTGGACAGTACATATATTAGGGAATAGGAATTAGTCTTTCAGTATATAACAATTATGATATAATAATGATGTATAAGTGCTTCGTCATCAGAAATTCTTCTTATCCATTGAATTAGCCTTCTACACATGCAGTTTCTTTATTTAATATGATTTATGACTGGTTGATATCTTCTGGTATAAATCCCCTTTTTTGTGTTTCCCTTCATGACCTGAATTGCTTATCTTTTCATTATCATTTCCTTTTCAATATAATCCAATTTATTTATTTCTGTGCTCGTTCATAAACGCTTATTTTGTATGGTATGATTTATTGTGCAGAATCATAGCTCGAAAGATTTCATATATCTAATGTGCAAATATATTGATCCAAGGAGCACTGATGGACAGCTGGTGCTTACATGAATTGTTTATTAATCTGGTGTTAGACATGCAACCTGAACAACTATAGTTATACAGAAGATATAGAAAACAGAAATTGTAGAACAGAACTTCCTCACTGTGTGAGTTTTGTTTCTTTTTTCTTTTCTTATTGGTTCTTCTGCTCTCATATTGTAAATTATGTTGTGAATTCAAACCTGTGGAAGTAGAATGATGAAGTGATTAACATGAAAATGTATTATAAAATGTTCCATTATTGATAAACATGACAATTAGCTAAATTTGTGCCTTCTTTTCTGGATTAACAATTATTGTTGTGTAGGTATTAAATTAATAGTGTTTGTCAATTCATAGATAGTGTTTTATATTGTTGTACCTACTTAATTTATTTCCTTCAAATGCTTTAGCCAGAGATAGTGTTTAATATTGTTTCCCTGAATATATTCCATTATTGGTTATGATTTATTTTAGTACAAAGGCCCGGACAAAGACGACACCACCCCCTCGTACAGTGAGAACCGACTAGATATGACATGAGTCAACATAGACTCAGCACAAACAGTGGGCCTAGGCCCATACAACCCAGCCCAAGAGGGCATTTATGCATGCAGTCCATTTTGCATAATTATTTCCTCCAGCGCTGATACATGCAGTCCATTTTGCAAACCGTATTATAGCTTCATACGTAATGATAACGTAGTATATACTATACTATCATAGTATATGATCAATTTGTTTTTATTTTTTCATCATGAAAAAAATACACTAATGTATCTCAGTATATATTTAATTTCATATAACAACATTCACTTTAAAAGGTGAGTATGATTTTAAAAAAAAAAACATGATGAATTGTAATTGGGGTTATAATGGGGACTGCGTGTATCTTTTTCCTTATTTTCTCTCGCCCGTGACGAAATTTGATCCCAAAGGAAACCATGTCCTTCACCATTGGCTTAAAGCAATTCACTTTTACATTATCATTTCCAATTCCACCGATTACTAATGAATTCATGTGAATTCTAGTGCAAACGAATCGTTTTAGTGCAAAATTCAAAACTGTGTTTATTAATTGTGTCCCCTGACACAATTTATCTCAACATAGGTAGTGTTTGGTAACGCAATTACAAAATTGATTTTTTACCGTCGTAAAAGCTGCGCAATCAAACGCCACCTTAACGTCCCACACAAATTTTATAATATAATCAGTATACTTAAGTCAATAATATAATAAATCGTCCCTATGATTAAAGAATTGATGAATACTCGAAAATCACTTCTCAAAGACCGTTCTTCAAGTTTCATACTTTCATGTAGAACTGCTTGGATGACTAGGAACCACCATACGAAATTACAAAGGGTCAATCTCAAAGCCGTTTCTGTACACTGAAGCTGATTCTCAATCTCAAAGCAGCTTTTTTTTTTTATATAAATTAATCCACGGTTGCGTATAATATTTATTAGCCCAAATGTACGTGGAGTGGAGGTCATATAAAACAATTCCATTCAAAGTACACAATAAATTTTTTTTAAAAAGGATTATCTTGTGGGTCTTCATATATATTAATTTTTTAAAATAATAAATCGTATTGTATATGTTCCGATGAAATATATATAGAAAAATATCCAAAAAAAAATCACCTTGAAAAGATTCAAATTAGTCAATTTTTTAAAATTTTATCCAAAACGGCTTTCTTTGAGAATTTTGAAAAGTATAAAATAAAATGATTTGATAACTCTTATGCTATCTATTATTTAAAACTATCACACATACTTAATTGTTTAACACTCCAATTTAAAAAAAAATTAATAAGTAATAAAATATTTTTTATTTTCACATGAAATTTATCATTTTTTTAATATATAAGAACACCATTAAAAGCTAATATTTTTTTTTATTTTTGCATAAACTTTATATATTTTTGTATATTTTTGGGGTAAAATTTTCAAAAATAACCGTATTGGGTATTTCTCATTTTTAAATAATTTTGTTTATGTTTATATATATATATATATATATATATATATATATATATATATATCAATTTTATTTTAAATTGAATAAATTTATTTTTAACCTTGTAAAATTTTTAATTATATATATATAAAATAATAATATATATTTAATTAAATAATTAATAAAATATATAAAATTATATTTTAGATTGTAGACGATCTAACAACATCCATGAAAAACGGTCATGGGCCCAGCAGCTGCTAGGCTTCTCAAAGCAAGCTGTCTCGCCTCTTTGTCGCGAGGGTGAGACAAGCTTTTACTCTGAAAATAAATGAATTTTTTTTTCACTACGAGTCCCAAAAAAGAGCATGAAGACTTGAAGAAGTTGGAAAATAACATCACTGGGTTCACGCATTTTCTGTTCTCTCCTATTTCTGTCCGTTGCACTTCTCAAACACAGAATGCTCCTCACATTAAAAGTTAAACCCAACCAACAACACTAAACAATCAATGTTTGTAAAATCGATGAAGGGTTTATTGAATCGAAAAAATAATAATAAACGAATGCATAGTAATAAATGAATGAATATATTATGAAAAGTAATAAAAAGTATTAATGAATGAATATATTATGCATAGTAATAAAAGGAATGGAATATTAAAACATCATTTATATAATAAATGAATGAATATATATTATAATTTTAACATTTATAAATTACATGCAAGGAATATTTTAATTCTCCAGGATAATATTTTTGAGTGGACTATATTAAATATTAATATAAAAAGATTTTTTATTCTTATATTTTATGTAATTATTTTATATACCAAATAATATTTTATTCAAAAGACATTCAATAATTTAAAAAAAAAACGGTGTGAATTGCAATGAAGCTGCAGAAGGGGTAAAGTGAAATTATGATTGAAAAAAATCTGTACGTAATATTATCTCAATATATATAACAAAAAACAAAATAAAACAAAACAAAATCCGGGCTGGGCTACAACCCGGCCGAGCCCACCTTTTAGGTCCGCCCCTGATCACCATAGTAGATAACAATAATTTATTATACAAAATCTAATTCATTAAATATCATATTTTAATAATTAACACTCACAATTTATACTAATATAAGAATGTGCGTTGTATATTTAATTCATACACCCCACCAAAAATGATTTAATATATTTACTCCATAATAATAAATTTCAAGTATTTTTTCAACCCCTATTTTTATGTCCTCAACTTTTTAAAATTCATAACACCCCTAATTTAGTTATTATGTTTTAGGTCTTTCCATCCAAATATAGTATTTTTTATATTGTAATAGAACAAACCAGTTGAAGCAAATAGTAATGTAACACCCTCCTTTCAACTGGAGGCTTGAGATTGAATTGAAACTTAGCTGGATGCAAGACAAGTTTGAAAAATGTGGAAACAGTACTCTTGGACTTCTATTGTGGGCTTTGATGCACGAACAGTCTGTAATCCATAGTGATCTTAATAGATGAATTATTAATTGAATTAAGTTGGAGCTTTAAAACCCCTCAGGACACTTCTGGTAATTTAAATCTCAAAACTAGATAAATAAATCTCAGACATTGGTTGATTGGTATTTAAATTAAACCGGGTTAAATATGCTATCATTGTGACAATTATATCGATTGGACAAGTTCGGTCTGGCTTTTAAAATTGCCATGAAAAATGTTCAATTCATTTTTCAGTCCAACGTGCTGACCAAAGTGTTTTCATGTATTTTAAAAATCACATACCTCATTTAATAAGATAAATGTTTTTATAAAATATAAAATATACATTACAACAAATTAGATGATATCATTTATAAAAAAAATATAAATAAAAAATTTACAATAAAATATATATCTCGCCGCAGTGAGTGAAGAATGCATTTCAGTAATCCGGATCCAGTCAGGTCAGAGTGTGATTAATATCATCAGTATTTAATAGAAAAGTGACACATCTATCCTAGTCTATGTGAATCAAATTACACAATCTATTAATCAAATCGCATAATTATTTGTTTCTCATGCTGATTTATAATAATTTATTAAACACCGGATCCATACTGATCACATTTGAGAGAGTAATAAAGAGGACGGTATGTCAGAGCTCTCACCAGTAACACAATCAACGAAGTCACAAAAAGTCAGATACAAGCGTGTAAATCCTTCCAGCCCCCACAGCACCACCTCCCACAACACATCACCATCCCCCCACCCCACATAAAAAATAAAAAAAAACAACCACCACCACCACCATTAAATAGAACCCCATCCAATCTGAAACCCCCAAAAAATCCTCTTTTTTTTAAAAAAAAAAAAAACCACCAAAGATGATGAGAGGTAGTAACCAACTGGTAGGAGCCATAAACTTCGTGACCTTCCTAGTCTCCATCCCCATCCTGGGAGGCGGCATCTGGCTGAGCAGCCGCGCCAACAACACCGACTGCCTCCGCTTCCTCCAATGGCCGCTCATCATCATCGGCGTCGCCATCATGGTCATCTCCCTCGCCGGGTTCGCCGGCGCCTGCTACCGCCAGACCTGGCTCCTCTGGCTCTACCTCTTCTCCATGTTCTGGATCATCGCCGCTCTCTTGGGGTTCATCATTTTTGCCTTCGCTGTCACTGATAAAGGTCGGGGACGCCCCGCCGCGGACCAGTCGGCGACGTTTCTTGAGTACCATTTGGGGGATTATTCGGGGTGGCTTAAGGATTGGGTGTCTGACCCGGTTTATTGGAGGAAGATCAGTTCTTGTCTTAGGGATGCCAAGGCTTGTCGATACATGGGGAATTCGGAGAGCCCCTCTATGTTCTATCGGAGAGAACTCTCTCCCATCCAGGTATGCTTTTCTTGCTTTTATTTATTTATATTTTTCTCATAGATGGTTTTGTTGGCTTTGTTTTTTTTATCAAAATATCCCATTAATATAATACAGTTTAAAAAGATTTCAATTATGCACCATGTCCTTTTGAACAGTAAATCATGCACAATATAAATATTTTATTATATTTTATGATAATATCACTCAAAAGGTATTTGTGTGCTATTTAATTTATTTTGAATGTTATTGTTAAAAATATTATTTTTTATGGGTTTTTTTTTTCATGGTTGCTTAAATTAAGCGTATTTTTTTCAAACAATTGAGTGATTTATTTATTGAGCAGAAAGATGGGATCATGTCTCCGTGTCACCTTGTGACGGTGATTGAAATATTTACAATTAATACATTTTTATTAAACAACATAGTCAATGAGTCATGGTGTACAATCATGGGAAGATACTTTATGAGAAGGCATCATCAGAAGATAAATTTTTTTCAAAAAAAAATAAAATCAAAAGATATTTTTTTGAGATGGCATCAGCCTTACACATTAGGTCTGAACGATAAGATTCAAAAGCTGAAAGTGAAGGACAGTAACGTTTCATCTTCTCACTTGACACCAGTAGTTTAAAGATTTTGAGGATAAACTGTGACCCCATAGTCCCAAACTTTTTTTATTCCAAAAATATGTTATGTCATTGTTCAAGAGTGAGACACCTGGAAGTTCACTGTGATTAAAATATCGGAGTCGGTTTTGGTAACATGCGTATTTGCTATTCCCAAAACAAAAATAATAATAGAATACAGGTGTTCCTTATTTCAAGAATTCGACAAAATTTAATGGGCATTTGCTTCTCCATGTGTCAAGCATGTGTGGTCTCTCCCTTACACATGCCATCCCTTTATTTGCCAGTTCACCCATCCTTATTATATATTTGACACAAAAGTCTTTCCCTCTTTCTTTACATGTGGGTTATGTTTGTTGTAAGCTTATATATGTACATAGTTTATAAATTATATATTATAATTTTTTTAAATAAAAAATAGGTGTTTTTTTTTGAGATTTATGTCTTCAAGATTTGATAAGAATGGTGTTAGTCTAACTTTTTCTTGTTGTACATGTTTACAACATAAAATATTAGCGATGCATGTTTGTTAGAATAAATTTTTAAATAATTTTT
The DNA here is from genome assembly GCA_030737845.1 of Acorus calamus. Classification (NCBI taxonomy): domain Eukaryota; kingdom Viridiplantae; phylum Streptophyta; class Magnoliopsida; order Acorales; family Acoraceae; genus Acorus; species Acorus calamus. The sequence continues at coordinate 3,193,891 of CM060864.1, read as the reverse complement.
TATTGTGTAAATATCAAAAATACTTCTTTAAAATGTAGGAGAGGAGTTTGGGTGGTAATGAAAAAACATTTGTCATTAACAAAAAAAAAAGGTGAAAGACATTAATGTCCAAAATAAAAAATATTTAAAGCACATCCTAAGCAATAATATCATAAGCACCTTATACCCAGTTTACTTATTCAGATTTTTTTTAAAGTTGTTTGTAGCTTAAATTTTTTTAAAAGTTATTTAAAGCTCATCCTAATTAAGCAATAATATCATAAATGAACATATCTGTTTATTAATTTTGAGTGTTTTTTTAAAAGGATAGGTAAATATTTACTATTCTGAGAATCGAATTACAAAGAGAACAAAGAGGAAGGGAGAGGTATAAACAGGAAAAAAAAAAAAAACCAAAACAAAAGCAAACATTTCAGGTAGAAGAAGCATCTAATTAACCCCTAGGAATGCCTCCCTCTCTCGAAGTTACGTTACAACAATATTGTGCCCGATAAATAAACTGTTTATTAATTTTAACTTGAAAGTTATACATATTCTTCATCTTATAAGTTTTAACAAACATGAACGGTAGTCCGGATGCTGCAAACCACCGACAGCATGCGGGGACGCCTACGTAAACGAGACAGTGTGGAATCCAGTTCAAGGGAATTTGGTGGTGGACGTGGACTGCAACAGATGGAGCAACGACCAACAGATGCTCTGTTATTCCTGCAACTCGTGCAAGGCCGGAGTACTTGCAGAGGTTCGGAAGAGCTGGAGGAAGGTCTCCGTCATCAACATCGTCGTCCTCATCATTCTCATCATTGTCTACGTCGTTGGCTGCGCCGCGTTCAGAAACAGTCGAAGAATGGACAACAATGAGGCCTTCGGAGAGAACCATATGACCAAGTCCAGGCCCAGCCGGTTCCAGTTCTATATCTAGAATTGAAGGATTTTATTGTTTTGTCTTTTGAAGTACATGCAACTACTTGATTTGTAATTTCAGTTTTATCCTTGTGTGTGGAATTGTTCTGTTCCATAGCAGTGCTTGATCAGACTATAAGTATGATGTTCTGTATAATGTATGTTTATTTCATATGTATCATATCAGTGATGTTAATTAAAATTCGGGCATCCAAATTGTGCTTATTGTTATTTCTTTATATAGGTGTTGTAGTAAAAAAAAAAAAAAAATTTACACTTCAAATATAGTTTAATTTGTATCGTAAGTCCCTTCTGCAATTACAATGAGGTGTGAACATTTTTTTATAAATGATAGAATTACGTCATGCTCAAAATATTTTTACAATCTTAAACGCAGTCTTATATATCGAGGTATATATCTCGTTTAAATTTTTTTATATTGATATAATTCGTTGGAGTATATATTTTATATTATATAAAAATACATGTCTTATTAGATTAGATTATGATTAGAAGAAAAATGTAATGTTTATGTTTTGGATTGTAAATAAGTTGTGTGTAATATTTATTTAAATGATATAATTAAATTCACTAGAGAGTGTATGTATCACTTTTTGTAAAAAAAAACATTAAAAAAAAATTAAAACTTGCGTGTATGTGAGTGAGACTTTAAAAAGGTTGAATATAATATTTTTTTATTTCATTTATTTGTTATTAAAACTGTTTTTAATTTTTTTATAAGTTAAAGTCTAAAATCATTATCAAGCAGATCAACTTAAATACATTATTATTACAATATTATCTTTAAACCGTGACTCGAAATTTGTGTTTTAGAAAATCATCATTACATCTTCAAAAAACGTACATAAAACATCAAAAAGTTAAAAACTGCAATTCAAACGGTATTTTCAAATACACCCTAAGCTGACGTCACCATTAAAGCTCTACCCCGTATGGTGCGGAACGGTAAGTGTGTGGACTGATTTAAAAGTAACGGAATCAAATAGCGATTTATATCAGCCGATTGATTCAGCACTCACCAAACAAGATAGACATTCTATTATTGTGACACACCGAAATCATCAAACCAATAATTGGGTAGCTTATTATACCATGTCACTTTATCTTCTGGCCCAACATTTTTTTTTTAAACCAATCGAAATCAATAACTGACATTGAAAAAATTAGAACAGACTAGGGTCTAAAATAAAAATTATATATAACAATCTTTGTTGATTAAATATTTTTTTTTTTAAACATTGAATTCTATATATATATATATATATATATATATATATATATAAATGTTATATATAAAACTAAATATTATGTTGTGAGATAATATATTGAAAAAATGACATAAGGGTACTTTGGTGTTTTTGCATGACTAAATTGTGTTGATTAACATATAATTAAAAAACTTAACTAGAGTGACAAATATGTAAATAAATTTATACTTTTAAATGGTACAGAAGAAAATAGAGTTTGTAATGGTGTATATATATATAGTAAAGCGATTAGGTGCGGCGAATGGCGGGTGCGGCCGCGACGTGGGCCGTTCGATCGCGGGTCCATCGCATCCAACGATCGATGTGAATCGCACTCGATCGTCCGATGCGATGGACCCGTGATCGACGCTGCACCCGCCATTCGCCACACGTAATCACCTCTTATATATATATATATATATATATATATGAAAAAAAAACCCTATATTACTTGGTGATTGTTTATATTTGATTGGACATCTTAATTAATTAGATATGTCCTCTAATCTAGTTATTTGGTAGCTAAAAATCGAATTTATTATGGTCTAGTCCAGGAAAAACCAAAGTCAAATAATTTAATAATTAGACTTATTATCCCCTCTCAAGATTTCACATTGTTTGTATTTAAGAATTGTCAATATGTGACTTGATTAAAGGGTTAAATGGGAAAGAGTGGATAGATAGCTATTTCAACACAGCTATTACACAGGAATAACCATTTGTTCTTTAGTTGCGTTTTTTTAGTTGTTATTCTAATTGAGAGTTGGAATGATAAAAAAATTGTTGTTAAGTTGACCAATAAGAGGTAAATAAACGGTAAAGAAGATGTAAACAATGATTTATAAAATGTAAAAAAATGATTTAAAATGTGATTTCTCTTATTTATAAAAGGTGATAACAGATGATTTGACATGTATGCAATTTTTATACCCGTGTAACATATTTGATAGAATAAATAATTCCAAAGGAGCTGCCCCCCCCCCCCCCCCCTCAAAAAAAAAAATTTAATATTTTTACATTGAGGTGACCCAATGTTATTTTAAATATTTTGAATGGGCCAAATTAATGACATTCAAAGCCCTTTCATTCAAGTCTTCCCGGCCCAATAAATCAAGTGGCTCAGTGGGTGGGACCCAATAAAATGAAAAAACCCTAATACCAAATTGTAGGGGTGCAACTCGGGCGGGTTGGGTCGGGTTCGGGTTGGGTTTGACATTAACCTACATTGTAGAGAGTCCAACCCGAACCCGAGCCCAAACCCGGCCTCAACCCGAAGGGTTCAACCCGAACCCGAAGGGTTCAACCCGCGGGTTCGGGTCGGGTTCGGGTTGAATTCGGGTTCGGTCGGGTTTGGGTCGGGTTCGGGTTGAATTCGGGCTCAAGTCCGGTTCGGCCGGGTTTGGGTCAGGTTCGGGTCGGGTTCGGGTCGGGTCAGGTTTAACACCTAAAATATCATACAAAATATTTAATAAACAACAAAACAAACTCTAATTAATTATTAATTAAACCTTATATACAAATAATTAAAAGTGAATATCTATAATAATTAACCCAAACACAACAAACATAGTGATACTCTAATTTGTGTAATTGTTTATTATGTTTTAGGAATTTAGGGTTTTAGATATAGGTATGTTGTTATGGCAGCATAATATTTGTTAACCTGGGGGGGTCGGGTTCGGGTTGAACCCGCGGGTTGAACCCCCCAACCCGAACCCAACCCGAATTGGGTTCGGGTTGGTTCGGGTTGAACCCGACGCCAAAAAAACTCCAACCCGAACCCGCCCACGAGTTGGGTTGGGTCGGGTTCAACCCGCCCAAGTTGCACCCCTACCAAATTAACCTCCCCAATACACAATTTTTTCTTCCCCATTAAAAAAAAGTCAGTGCCGCAGTCAGCGGCAATCACATGCAATAGAAAGTAGGCATGTCAACTAATTAGATCGAGGTGGATCCAACCCAACCCATTTGATTGTCAGTTCTTTCAGGTTAGATTCATATTGGATCTCAAGTCAGGTCAGACCGATCCATTAACGAGCCTAAATAAAAAAAAAGAGATCAAATAACTTCTTAAGGACTTACAATGGATACATCTTTTTTTAAATAGAGTTCAGTGTGTTATAAATGGTTCTTCATTATTTTAATTTTTAATATTTTATGAGGGAACATTTAGAACACGGTTTAGATTGCTATGTTTTTCCGTGAAGTCAAAAGGTAGTAAAAGAATTTCAAATACTTAAAAATTTAAATGATTATTGAGTATTTAGTTATAAATGTTGATTGGATCATGGGTGTTGGGTTGGATTATAAATATAAAAAAAATCATATAGTATTTAGGTTGGGTCAATCAGGTCCATTGGGTTCATAGGATCGGGTCGGGGTAGACTCAGACCTGTCCCGTTTTAATTGTTGGGCCATTCGAATAAATTATTTATGTCTTTTATCGAGTTAGATTCCGATTGGGTCCGAATTGACCCGTGACCCGTTCACAGACCTAATAGAAAGGCATTCTAGCCCTCTATCTCTCTTCGCTTCTTGTTATATATAATTTTAATAAAGCAGATTTTGAATATTTGGTTTTGTTTTTTTATACTTGATTTGTGTTTATTTTTTGTTGGTGGATTTGATTTATTTTTGTTGATTGGATTAGGAGACTTAAAAATATTAAATTCATTTTCAATTTTTTAAATATTTATATAAGTAATATTTGTTTAATTTTTTCAACCTTAATCTTAGTCTTATATGCGTAGAAAATCACTGGAGTATATATTCTCACATTAACGAGATATATGCTTGTATATAATATTTTTGTTTGGATTTATTTATTTATTTATATTATTTGGATAGAGTTATTTTTTTATTTTGTTAATTTTCAATTGAATTTACAAGTTAGTCATGAGCAAGTTTACAACGATTGACACATTCTTTAAAAAAATTATTGTAGATGAATTTTATGGAGTAAAAAATCGTCGAGCATAATTGAAATATAAGACATGTAATTTCTTGTTTATTTTTATAATTATTATGAAAACTATATATGAGATCTTTATTGGTGCATTGATTTATTAATGAATTACTTGAATTTGATATTTTTGTCTTAAATTATCATTTTTTATATTTATATTTTCTTATAATTTTTTTATTTCAATTATATTATTTGGTCCCGACCCCCCGTTCTAAATCTTAGGTCCACCCCTGCCAATGTATTATCTTTGTGTCACTTTTTTACGGTCAAATATTGTGTTTTTAATTATTCTAAATGTGTGCGCACTTAGTTTCAAAATTTGATTGCATATATGTGATCCTGGTGTTTGTTTTGGCATACCTAAATTTTTTATTACATTCTGATATCGTTTAAAAATCATCCAGTTCTTATTGGTATATGGATGATCATTTATAGTATTGGTTATGGTAAGATTTGCTCAGCTAGTGGTGCACGAGACTTAGCCCCTTTTTGAAATTATTTGTGTGTGTGTGTGTTGAGTTTAGCTTAAAGCCACCCCCTCCCTACCCCATCACACCAAAGCCCCCTTTTAAAGCTTATTATACTTATTCTCTCTATTTGGACTCTCATTTTTTCGGGTTTGGTTGGGCTGCGGAGAATGTGAAGAAGGGAAGGAGAGTTAGAGATGGAGAAGAAAAGGAAATGAACCGAAGAGTGAATGGAAAGGTGCGTATGTGTGTAAACATTGTGTCCCCCACCTCCCTCTTCTTTCCTATGACATTCTTTTATCCTTATTATTTATTTTAGCTAATGTGAGGATGTTCTCCCTATACAGACCCTACCCCATCACACCAAAAACCCACTTATTATTTGTTTCTACTTTTCAATCTCGAGTTTGGGTCTGACCTGAGTTCAACGGGTCCAGATATGGATTTCTAAGGACTCAGATCCGTCGGGTCTTACTTTGGATCAAGTTCAGATCCACTCCAACCTGACCTGAACCTGATCCGTTGACATACTCAGTGAGATGTAGTGGGAGAAAAAAAAAGGGAGAGAGAAAGAAAGAATAATAAAACCCACCACTTAATTCCCGTCAATCATTTACCAAGAAAAAAATAATCTCATCAATCATCATTAAATGGTCTCACAGGATAGAGCACTAGAAGTCTATAATGGACGATAGTGACTATTGAATTATAGGATTTTTAGTTTTAAGTCCCCGTAAACTATCGAATTTAGTTATCGATTTCTTACTTCTTCATATTTTGATTTTAGTTCCTACATTTAAAGATAATTTAAGAATAAGTCCCTTCTAGGGACTTAAAAATAAACTTAATAATTTAGGAATAAGTCCCTCCCACATACTTATTCCTAAATTATCTTTAAATATAGGGAATAAATTCAAAATATGAATAAGTGAGGAATCGATAGGTAAATTCGATAACTAAAAATCCCTTAAATCATTGGTGTTGTATTCAAAAGATAAACATGCACGCCAATATTAAATCATAGAATGACAACTAGATGATGTAACATTTTGGCTAATATACCCATGATATGATTTTAATAATAAAAACTTATGATAAAAAGGTAATTAAATATTACGATGGTAACCCAAATTAAATCTCAAATAGATTAACCAATAATCATGTGAGCATGCAACACAAAATTCTTTGATGTGGTGTATTCAAAGGACAAACACAAAAGATTTACAAATCCCAACAAGAACAACAAATAATCCCTCCTCATCATTTAAGACACTCACAAAAGAAAAAAAAACAGTAATCCCCACTAACAAAATGCAGAATCTATACTGCCTGTACAGCTCGCGCTGTTAGTGCCCTCTCAACTAGTTTGCCTGAAAATGGTGAAGACAATAAAGACCGACCATAACTAACAAAAGGATGATCAAGCAACATCTCAGCCGTCCATCTCTCTTTGGGATCCCTTGCAAGGCACTTCCCCAAGAAATCCTTCCCTTGCTCAGAAATCTCATCAGGAATCTCTGGCAACCTCTCTTTCAACCCAATATTAAACATCACTGCTGCAGGCGCCCAATTCTTCATGTTCATCCACAAGTGCCTCCCTGAGACTAGCTTTGCAATGGTGCACCCCAGAGACCAGACATCAAAAGGTGGCTCATATTCACTTCTCATAATGCCTTCAGGAGCCATATATAGTGGTGTGCCTCGCAATTCTTTAACCTTCTCCCCAACCTTCTTCGCCGTGCCAAAGTCCGCAAGCTTCACCTCCCCATTTTCCATCAAAAGAATGTTCTCCGGCTTTACGTCGCAGTGCACGTACCCTTTGTTCTTTAAATGGATGAGCGCGCGCAATAGCGAGCAAGTGATGTGTTTTACATCCAACTCTCGGAGATGTCCATGTGGGGAGTTCTTCAATAGATCGGCCAAAGTGCCCCGGGCAGCATATTCTAAGAAGAGATTGTAATGTGTCACATCTTCTTCTAGTGTTACATCTTCACCTAGGCATTTGATGATGTGGGGGCTCTCTCCAAGTGAATCAAGCACTGTTTTCTCATGCTGCAATGTCTTTGAGAGGTCATGGGGTGCGAACTTCACTGCAGCTACCACTGGTTGTGTGTGTTGTTCATTGGGGTTGATCAAAGCCAAGCTTACTGTACCATAACTTCCTCGGCCTATAATGTGTCCTCTCGACCAAGCCATCAAAGTTTTCTTTTTGATCTGCAGGAGAATTTATGATTTATTGGTTATTTGCTTGAAAGTAGTACATATGTATAGTTGAAACTTGTAACAACAATTATATATATTCAGTTTAACTAACAAAACAAAAACCTTATCCATGCATTAATTACATAGCTAAAATCCCGCACATCATATAAAAACAAATTAAAGGATCTTAGCCTAATACGCGTATAACTGACTAATTAATGATAAAAAATTGACAATAATGAAAAAGTAAATTGTCACCTAGTTGATGATATAATCTGCTAACAAGAATATTTACCTGACTGTTAAAAGATAAGACCAAGCTTTTATTGACAAAATTCAGTTACGAATATTTCGATCATATCTTTCTTCCAATAATAATACGGGCCACATAGGGAATAAAATAATCCAATAAATAAAAATCCAAATAGAATGTGTAAAAAAGGGGAAAATCTCATTTGTTTGCAATTTCAATGCATGCTCCTGATTCGTTCAAATGATCAATACAAATTTTCATTTGAAGTGGAATCAAATCTGAATAACTAAGTTAAGGCCTTTTAAAAATAAATAATAAAAAATAAAATGAAGTTAAAGGGAGTTCAAGTAATAGTTCTTTGAATTAGTAAATAATTTATAGATTAGTGACTTCTAGTTCAAGTATATACAATCATAAGTCAATCTTTTATGAGTATAAAGTTTGTTATATGGGCGCAAATTTTTCCGCTCATTAATATCAATAAAAGTAATTATAGTTATAACTAACAAAAATATACTTTATTTCCGTGATCCATGGCCTTTACAGTGCAGTAAGTGTAAGTTGTGTAACATTTTGAGCTACCATGCCTAACAGTGTCTTGACCATTTAAAATTAATAATAAAAGAAGAAGAGAAAAAAAGCAACAAAATGTTTTGAGGGTTCCCCCCAAACATTGCTCTTCCTTTGTTAATTAGGCATTAATATCATGGCCCTTGCAGCGACGGACCCACATTGATTGGAGGGTGGTTTAAACCCCCATAGAAATTTAGGTAAAAAACTAAATATTAGCTGGTAGAAATTATTAATAAAAGAGAGAAAGTAAAAAACAAAGAATATATTTTAAAAATAATTTATTTATCATTAAAAAAATTTAAATCAATGTATGAGTTATTTTTTTCTTATTGTTCACCCAAGTTAGGTTTTTTCTTTTTTTTTTTAGAGAGAAGATAGACACTATTCCTATAATTTTATTAAAACTGAGGCATGTGTTCAAAAGATCACATAAGTTGAAAGTTAAAGATGGTTTCTAACGCTTTTTATATATGAAGAATCAATCAAAAACTCCCTTGGACATGAATTACTAATTAAACTTTTGAAAATCATTTCCTGTAAATGATATAGTAAATTTTTGTGATTTTTTTTTAAAATAATTTTATATCAATGGTAGAGGGTTTTATTTTGTATCTCAAATAATTTCATTCAAGCTAAAAAAATCATGGCCACCAGCTAGTCCATATAGTAATTGTGATTTTACTAAAATTATTGATATATAATCAAGTTAAAAAGGAAAATGAGAAGTACCTTTGTCTTCTTTTTTGTTTTCAAATTATCCTTCGCTGCCATGATGAAAGTCAAAATTCTCATTTTAGAGTGAAAAACTAGGAGAACAGACTTATAAGTAAAGGATGAATGAATGATTTATATTCATGTGTTATTTGGTTTTTTAATTGTCTCAGAAACGGTTAGATCTATAATAATGAGGGATTAGTTTTCTAGTGAATCGGTTAAAAAGGAAACAATGAAATTGAATTGAAATCCTTATCCGCTAAGGATTTATATGAAAATATCGGTTAACAAATTAATGGATTTTATTAGGAAAAAATCTATATAACCCCCCCCCCCCCCCCCACCAACATATGAAAATCCATATAAACCCCTATCTTTTCTCTAAATCCAAATAACCCCCTCATAAACATAACAAAAAGGCAAATCAGCCCCTGGATTAAATAATCAGTCACAAAATTGAAATATTCTATGAATATTACATATCCCAACCCCAAGCAATTAAATGCTTTTTTGATTTGATTCTCAGGGGTTATTTGGATTTAAGGAAAAGACAGTATATGGATTATCATATGTTTGTGGGGGGTTATATGAATTTTCTCTTTATTTTATCTTTTGAGTATATCCATTTTTATTTCACCGTATCGAGGTGCGTGTTAGTGCTTTGTCTAATATAAGTTCATTTATAGGATAATGTTAGGTTTATTTATAGATAATGTTAGTTACAATTTTAAATGAAGTTTCAAATATATTCTTCATATGTTTTAAATTTTTAAAAATGATCAATCTTGTCTATTAAGGTATATGCATAGACTTATATTTCAAATTGAATAGATCAATTTTTTAACAGATATAGATATAAAAACGAAGTTAAGGGAGTTCAAGTAAGAGTTCTTAATTTGAAATAGTAAATAATTTATAGATTAGTGACTTCTAGGTATATAATTAATCATAAGTCAATAATTGTTGAGGAGAAAGTATGTTACATGGGCACAAATTTTTCCACTCCTTGACATCAAATAGCGTTTATACACTTACCCCCCGTTTGTGTAACGGAATAAGGGAGTATAAGGGCGGTATAAAGGTGGTATAGGAATGGATAAGAAAAATAGTTATTTGTTTGAAAGGTATAACTTGGTATTTCTAAGCCAGTTTAAATGAGTATAAGATAACAATTCTAAGCAACCCCTAGGATAAGCTATACTCACCTTATCTATTCCCATGGGCCCACATGTCAAATCAACTTTTTACACCCCATCACATCAAATCACCTATCAACACCTCTTATACATCAAATGTCAAATCAACTTTTTTACACTTTATTTATATTTTATTCTTTATCAAACAAACAACTCAACCTTTATTCTTACGTTTTCCAATGAGAATAAAAAAAATACAACCAAACAGAAAATCTTTTATTCTTCTAGATTTGTTATCTATACTGGCATAGTTATCTATCCAGAATAACTCAATTCCGCTATCCAAACGGAGCCCCCGTTTGTGTAACGGAATAAGGAAGTATAAGGGTGGTATAAGAATAGATAGGAAAAATAGTTGTTTATTTGAAGGGTATAACTTGGTATTACTAAGCCAGTTTAAACGAGTATAAGAGAGTATAACAATTCTAAGCAACCCCTAGGATAAGCTATACACACCTTATCTATTCCCATGAGCCCACATGTCACATCAACTTTTTACACCTCATCACATCAAATCACCTATCAACACCTCTTATACATCAATGGGCCCACATGTCAAATCAATTTTTTTACACTTTATTTATATTTTATTCTTTATCAAACAAACAACTCAACATTTATTCTTACGTTTTCCAATGAGAATAAAAAAAATACAACCAAACAGAAATTTTTTTTATTCTTGTATATTTGTTATCTATACTGGCATAGTAATCTATCCAGAATAACTCAATTCCGCTATCCAAACGGGGGATTAGTCTATTCTATACCCCATTTTGCAGTTTCATACACTATGATAGTGTAGTATATATTGTGCTATCATATTGTATGAGATTATAGCATAGCGTAAAAAAAAAAAGAAAAAAAATATACAAATTTATATCTTAATATATACATCATTTTATATAACAATATGTACTTCAACGGAATAGTGTATGTATGATGTTAAAAAAAAAAGTGTGAACTGCAATAGTGGTGGATGTATCATTTTTCTAATATCAATATAACATTATAATGTATTTAAAAAATTTGTGGGTATCAATGGACCCGCATTGATTGGAGGGGGGTTTAACCCCCATAGAAATTTGAGTAAAAATTAAATCATGATGAGTTATTTTTTCTCTTATTGTTCACCCAAGTTGAGAGTTAAAAGATGGTTTCAACGCTTTTCAAATATGAAGAATAATCAATCAAAGAACTAATTAAACTTTTGAAAATCATATCTTGTAAATGATATATATAGCCGATTTTTATCCATGCAGAGAGTTTTATTTTGTATTTCGAATAATTTCTTTCAAGCTCCCTCCTAAAAAAATCATGGGTCCGCTACTCCCTACTAGTTGTGATTTTACTAAAATTACTGATATATAATTTGTTTTAAAAAAAGATAATAATGGGTAGTACCTTTGTCGTATGTTTTATTTGCAAATTATCCTTCGCGGCCATGGTGATACTGTGATAGTCAAATCCCTCTTTTGACAGTTGAAAACTAAGAGCCAAGACTTAAAAAAATGTAAAGGATGCATGATTGATTTGGATTCATGTGTTATTGGTTCTTTTAATTGTCTAATTATCTCACAAACGGTTAGACCTATAATAATTAGAGATTTTTTTATTATGTTCAAGCAGTTAAAAAGGATGCAACAGAGATAGAATTGAAATATTCACTGATCTGATATTTATGACTATTCTAGTATAAATATTGTGTTTAGTTGTGTTTTGAATTATTTTTATTGAAAAATGTAATAATACAGTTTTTGTTGTTTGGATAAAATGTGAATAAAGTATAGATAAAAATTTATAAAAAGTAAAAAGAATTATGACAGTTGATTTATAAAAGGTAATGATAATTAATTTAATAGTGTATTTATCCTAATTTGATAATATCATATCCATATCCATTACATGTAAAAATATGCCACGCAGGGCCGCCTCTTTTATTAGGCCAGTTAGGCAATTGCCTAAGGCCTCCAGATGCACAAAGGCCCCTAAATTTTTTTATTTACAAGTAGGTCCACATGTTAGCCAATAATAACTTAACACATTACAAAAAAATATTTATGTTTTAAAACAATTAATAATCATTTTGATATAGTTAAAAAATAACCAATAAAAAATTGTTGACATCTTATAATACCTAAAAAATAGCAAAACAAAAAAATTTACATAACCAATAGAATTTAAAGTTTTTTTGTTTATCCCAAAAAAATAAGAATATGAAACAGTGAGGCCTAAAAAAGTATTGTTATTGTTTTTCACTCTCTTTTATCATTTTCAATATATTCCTTCTTTATTTCCAAAAAAAAAAAATTTCTCACTCTATTTCTTCTTTATATAAAAAAAAACCTCTTGATTTTCTATTTGCTGTAGACTAAAAAAAATTATGTGGTGTAGACAGCAAGGAATAAAGTTTTTTTTATTTGAATCAAATAAAAACTTACATATAAAAACTTCATTAATAATTTTACAGTCTAGAAAATTAGAAGAATAATTCTTAATTAAAAAAATTAATAATTTAAAAGTAAAATAAATATTAGTTAATTGCCTTAGCCCCGTAATATATCGGGCCGGCCTGTATCTCAATTTGGAGGATGTGAACCTCTATTTATAAGTGTATGCAAGGAAAATAAAAAAGCATCATTCAAAAGTACACGTCACTCCACGGTGATTGTTGAAGGGGAGGATGGGGTGACACATGTCAAATTTTAATTGGGTCATGAACTCATGATCATTTATAGTTCTAAAACCCCACATTAACTGAGTTGGTTTGTTAACAATTAGAATATTTTAACTATTGCCTGACAATAACCTTATATAACTCCAGTGATGCTATCTTAGACTGAAGCTCATTGCAAAGTATGCGCGTGACAATCAACTCTAAGGTTTCTCTAAACACTTGTACCAAACCTGAGTTAAGAGGCTGTTGAGTCTAGCTACATACTCAATTTCACAATGTATAAATTATGTGTGGTCTTTTGTGATAAATCCGTACGTTATACTGTAAATCTTTTTGTGTAGTTAATGAAAAAGCCCTTATATTGGACCTTGACAAAAAAAAATATATAATGCTGCCTTAGATTATTCTTTTTTGGATGATCTCCAGTAACAAAATCTGAACTACTATTATTCACATTTGGTTGAACCTTGTCAATTATAATGTTTTGACTTAACATATCTCGATTTATCGATTACTCACTTCTAGATGTCATCCGTACCTTTTGTGTATTCAATTCAGTTACATTGATGTCACAAGTGGTTGGGATCGAATGGTTTACAATCTTTGGGCAGTCAACAAGGGAAAGTTGGGTGATAGATACTCTGCTATTCATGTTGATTTAAATGAGTTGGACAAAAGGCTTGATAGTTACATTTCTTGTATACATCACCTAGATATGAATTTGGCATGAGATATCTCCTTGTGTGTGTCATCTGAATACAGGGTCTAGTGCAAAGATGGTCAACAGTATAATGTTGTACAGGTCTTGGATAGGTATTATTATTACCATCTTGGTGGTTCCCTGGAAAAGTGGGTTTGAGGATTACAATATAGTTACTATCTTGGTGGTTCTCCGTATAGTACATAAGAAATATTTGATACTGTTTTATGTAAATATGATCTTTCACCTCAAGACTTAGTAAGGCATGATAAAAACTTAAAAAGTTAATGTTTCATTCACCAAAGAGTGGCCCTCTTTATTTTGTTTTCTCAATGTTTTAACTAGACACTACCTTAGGATCACGCTCTTCTGCTAATTCGATTTAAAGGACGAATTCACATGCTCCAACAAGGTTGTTAATTCTTCAATAGAAGGATGCTAGTGATGTTGGGCTTCAAATACCTGTTGATTTCCAATGAAATGCGAGATAATTGAATGTAAATGTTAGTACTCCTAACAAATACAATATGGATAATAAATAAACTTTAACTAATCAATTATCTGAATTCATAATGTGATTTACAAGTTTATTTATAGTGCAGATAATCCTTAATATATTAGGATCTTAACTGTTTATCTAAATCTATTAAATAGGATTTTAACAGATTTTCTAAATCTGAAATCACAAACAAACTTATATCTAATCCTAACTAATAAATCACAAACAAACTTCATATCTATCCTAACTATTATTCAAATTCGAACTCAACTAATTATTTGAAATTCAAATATAAATATAGTATCTAAAACAAATAAAAATAAATCCTAACAAACTCTAAAACTGCCAAAATAGTAAAAATAATAAAAATTGTAAATCATCTATAATCATCCATTTGATGGTCCTCAATGACAATCGAACGATCCATGATCATGCTGCATCAGGACTACACTACATCATTCATCTCCCCTGGTTGAGAAAGTTCACTCTCAAACTCGAACGCAAAACTTGAACAATCTTCGCTTGCTTGCAAGTTGTGGCATATGATAAGACACAAAGTATATTAGGTTTAGACAAGTGAGAATATTTTGAACAGAACCACAAGCCAACATTCAACGGAACCACAAGCTCCATGACTAGTTACAAGGAGAGCCTCCGTACGGATTCTTGGAAAAACTACATATACATATAATCACCCATAAATTATGTGCATCAAGTAAATCATGGGGATTAATCTTTTTGTTTCACAGAAAAGAAAACTTCTTGTGTTTGAATTGATGGATCGTTAAGGATTGTTAGGTGTGGCTGTGGCCCCAACATTAGTATCCTTTGATCTTAGTTCCGCTAGATCTCTGTGGATCATATACACCAACACGAGGTTATTTGTCTCAAGAAATGAGATGATTTTTCACAATGATTATAATAAAATGATAATTGTCAATGAATTCGACTCACTCACATCTAGTATATCATGGTCTATTAAAACCTAATTAGTTATCTAATATCTAAACTTCATCTGCACTTAAATTAATCCAGGTCAATCATGTTTTTTGTTTCTTTTTTTATAAGAAGACTCTGTGTATTCTGAGTAGATTATATCATTTAGATTAAGGGTCAATTTGACATTCATTTTCATTCTACAAAAATATACATTCATTCTCATTCTATTAGAACACATAAGAAAATTGCATTTGGAATCTTTTATTCATGGACATTTCAGTCTAAATTTCTCATTCTACAGAATCAAAACAGATCTGGATTCTCAGGAATAAATAATTCTTTTTCTAAACCACAATTACCAAATTGACCATAAATCAAGAAAGACCTTAAAAGGCTATATAGTCCCATCACACGAACAAGGACTAGTACATGCCCCACTATACATAAGAAACAATCCAGAAGACTTTAGTAACTTGAACATTGAAACACATAACAAACAGTGATAAAAAAAAAAGACATTGGAATTGATCTCATGACCGGAAGAAGGGGGTGTCCAATCCGCCACGCCGAAGCGTGCAGGGACAATCAAGTAAAATTTTTTTTTGCTTGAATGAACCAATTTCCAACCCCAAACCAAAACGTCCAAAAAGCCCCCCTGACCAGGTCATCCTCCCCAAACCAGCAGCCTATCAAACAAAAACAAAAAAGCTGAGTGTCCACCACTCCCAATTCCACTGTCACTCCCGTGACCACCACCACCATAACTTCCCATAAAAAATATAATAAACCCCCCCCCCCCCCCCCCCCCAATCAAATGCAGCATCACCACTACCACCAAAGAAGAACCACCATCTCCAGATCCCTCTCCCTCTTCAAAATGTCCCTCCTCTTCCTCTCCCTCCTCCTCCTCCTCTCCCTCTCCCTCACCTCCCCAAAACCCCTCTCTCACAACAAACCACCAAAACCTGTCTCCTCCCAAACCCAAAACCAGCTCATCCTCCAAGCATGCCAGGCCACACGCACGCCCGACACGTGCGCCTCCTCCCTCACATCCCCACCGTCCGATCCCCTCCCACCCAACCCCACCACCGCCGATCTCATCTCCCTCTCCCTCTCCCTCCCCATCCGCTCCCTCCCCGCCGCCCAATCCATGTCCCAATCCATCCTCCAGTCATCCCAACCGTCCAATCTCAACAAATCCAACGCCGCCCGCAACTGCCTCGAACTCCTCTCCTTCTCCGCGACCCGCCTCAACTCGACGGCCCAGATCTTGCAACGTGGCGGAGACCAGATCAAGACCTCCCGCGCGTACACCAGCGCGGCCTTGCTCTACCAGTACGACTGCTGGTCCGCTCTCAAGTACGTCAACGACAGTCAACAAGTCAACGCGACCATGTCGTACCTGCTCTCGCTAATCGGGTTCACCAGCGACTCGCTGTCCATGCTCGTCGCGCTTGACCGGTCCGGACCCGATACGAGTCGGTGGGGTCCGCCGAAGACGGAGCGGGACGGGTACTTCGAGAGGACCGGTTCGGGCGGTGGACTTGCGGAGGGGGGCGTGCCGGGGGACTTGGTGGTGGACGCGACGGTTTGTAAGGGTGGGGGGTGTGAGTATCGGACGGTTCAGGATGCGGTGGACCGGGCGCCGGTTTGGGGGGATCGACGGTTCGTGATTTATATAAAGGCGGGGGTTTATGATGAGATCGTGAGAGTTCCGTTCGAGAGGACGAATGTGGTATTTTTGGGGGAGGGGATGGGTAAAACGGTCATTACCGGGAATCTTAACGTTGGGATGGTTGGCGTTTCCACGTACAACACCGCCACCGTCGGTGAGTGCCTTTTTTTTTTGTTTTTTGTTTTTTTTTTCTGCATGAAAAGAAATATATATTTAATAAACAAATACATAAAAAAATCTTTAAAAGTTTTCTAAATATCTAAATCAGAATTTGTTTTTTAAGATTCTTATCCAAACAAGTTTTATTTAACAATCTTCTAATCTAAAATGATTTGATTTAATTACCCATATAATTAAATTACTAAAATGTTTCACACAGTACGTACATCTAATTAAAAAAAATAACAACCGTAGAAATTTTTTTATATTTGACAATGTGTTTATTTTAACATTTTTTAGTATATTATTATAAAAATTTGCATCACTAAAAGGTTTTTATGGGATATTTTTACAAATGATATTATAGAAGAATTAAAAAAATGAAATTTTGAGAGATTGTACATGTAAATTACATGTTTTCTTAGAGAGGAAAAAAGCGTTTTTTGTTTCTCTTTTAAGTCCATGTAATGCAATATAGCTGTCTGATAAGAGTTGGATAGATGATATTGTTGGATTTGTGACTTTTTTTTTCTTCAACTGAAATTAAAGTCCCAGTCAATAACCGGGTGGACCCACTAATCTGCGTTGGGTTCTGTAGCTTGAAATTCCTTTAAATTGCAAAATCTGACCCATTTATTAATCACTTTACTTTTTCAATAAAGTAAAAATAGATATCATATGATATGCATGTTTGTTTCAATTCTTAAGATATGTATTGACGGTTAAGCAGATCAGTAATACTTTGATATGTTTTGTTGTTAACTAAATTTATTGTATTAGTAATCTAGTTTTTCAATTGAACCAATTTATGCAAATAATTTGTAACAAATTATAAAATGGCAATTTTTATTTTTAACCCAATTTTTATTTTTAATTTCAGGACTGGCTATGGGCCAGTTTTAATTGCAAATTTGGTAGAGACTAGTTTATCATGTTAGCAATACCATTTCAGTAATTTTTTATTTTTTATATAAAATCATAATCTGTAATAATGTCTACACGTTTTCTATGAGTACTTTTTTTTTACATGCTTTTAAACTTGAATCTTAGATTATGGGTTCACAATGAATTTCTCTTGTTATTAATAAAACCTTAATTTAAAATTTAAAATTCAAATAAATGTAAAATTTAACATTAAAGTTTAAGAATATGTAAAGTTATTTATATACGTGGTGTCATTAAAAATCACATTAATCAAGTCTCCTTGATTATGCAAACAAAGAGGGGAAAAAAATCATGATATGCTCAAACTGACTCTAGGGCCAATTTTGCCCACTGTAATTGCCAAAATGTGCCCACTGTAATTTCATTTCATTGGTGGCCCAATTGACCCACCTAATCTCATGTATTTAATCAATGTATGGTGGCCTTAATTGAATAGCCCACCTGTCGCCATAGAATGCCCATATTACCCATAGTCATGCATGCATGGGTCATATTATATATATAATGAAATTAGAAAATGCTCTATTCATTATTGTTTGTTCGCATCCCGTTAACATGTGACATTTGATTTTAAAAAATATATATATCTACACAATGAAGGATATATTAATATTTTATAATGACGTATATATTAATCTTTTATAGAAAATAAAGCACATGTTCATATGAAATAAATGCATATATTTAATTTATATTTTTATAATAATGTATATGAAGATAGTGAAATATATACTGAGTTAATAAATTTTATATGTTATGTTAAACGTGATAAATAGAAATAGGATTACAAAATAGATTAAGTATATAAGTGCTCATTGCATATTTTGATATTTGAAGGCATGAGTTTTTTTAAAAAGAATATGAAAAACTTTGTTTTCAATGAAATATTGGTATCTGATTTTAAAGAGTTAAAAAAACATTGATTTAGTTTTCTTAGCTTTTTTTTTTGTTTTGTTTATTTTGATTTTTCATAATTATTATATTGAGTTTCTTAGGTTTTTTTTAAAAGTTGGGTTTTAAATTATATTTTCAAAATATAAGTTTAATGATATGCTTGTATTTTTTTATTTTTTTTATTTTTTTTTTACGGTGGGAATAATGAGATTGAACTTTTTTTGGTTCTATCTTTGGGCCCTCGTCCCCTCCCAAACCTGCTCTGTATAGATAGCAAAACCATGTTTAAACTTTCTTCCCGCTTTGCCTGAACAACATTAATCACAGGAGTGAGCGGCGATGGATTCATGGCGAAGGACCTCACGATCGAGAACACGGCCGGCCCCGACGCGCACCAGGCAGTCGCCTTCCGCTCAGACAGCGACCTCTCCGTCATCGAATCCGTCGAGTTCCGCGGCCACCAGGACACCCTCTACGCCCACTCCCTCCGCCAGTACTACAAATCCTGCCTCATCTCGGGCACCGTCGACTTCATCTTCGGAAACTCCGCCTCAGTCTTCCAAAACTCCACCCTCCTCATCCGCCCCAGGCAACTCTCCCCTGAAAAGGGAGAGACGGACGCGGTGACCGCCCAGGGCAGAACGGACCCCGCACAATCCACGGGGTTCGTGTTTCTGAATTGTTCAATCGACGGCGACGACGAGTTCATGGGGTACTTCAACGCGAAGCCAACGATTCATAAGGTGTACTTGGGGCGGCCGTGGAAGGAGTTCTCGCGGACTGTGTTTGTGGATTGTTATATGGGAAAGGTTGTGAGGCCAGAAGGGTGGTTGCCGTGGTTGGGGGATTTTGCATTGAAGACCTTGTATTATGGGGAGTATGGTAGCTTTGGGCCCGGGGGGAATACTACTGGAAGGGTGAGTTGGAGCTCTCAGGTGCCGATGGAGCATGTCGACATCTATTCGGTGGATAATTTTATTCAGGGTAGTGAGTGGATTCCTTCCCAGCAATGATTTTATTGTTAATGTATTGGTTTTGAATGCTGTTGATATATGCTTGAAATAAATGAAAATTTTGATATGTATAGTAGTGAGGGGTGATTGGATATTTGGATTACACAAGGTTTATAGAGTGAGATCACAACACTAACACATCCAGTCTGACTCCCTCTAAATTGCACTTTTTTGGGGTAGAGGTCCTCGACTGCAGGTCTGCTCGGACGCCTTGGAGAAGCGTCGCCTGCTCTGCGAGGGCACCCCTTGAGCAACCGCGGGAAGGCGCGCTCTCTCTTTCCTCGGCCCGAGCCCTGTTTTTTGGGATATCTCGGTCTGTTTTTCTTGATTTGTTTTTCTTAGTTCTCTTCCTCTTCTCTTCCTCTTCTCAGATTCTCTATATCCGGACCATCTTGTAACAGCTGCTTTGTTATAAAATGGATTTTTTTTTTTTTAATTGAGAATGGTGCTCCAACGTTTTGATTTCTTAAACTTTTTCAAAGTGGAAAGTGTTTTCTTTCTTAATTAAATATCGGTTCGAATCTTTTTTTTTTTTTTTAATAAAGATTAACCCATGCACTTAGTCTGTTTTGCATCTCTTTTTGTAGAGAGATTAATACATACGATTGTATCTCGATACATATTTCATTTTGTATAGTAACATGTATGATGTGGACTGTAAATAGAATGTAAAGGGGGTTGGACATATTATTTTTATTATAATTATCTTATTTAAGATCTTCTTATCCGAAGAAAAATAAAAGTAAAAATATATTACGCTCCGCCCACAGGAGTGGGATGGGAGGCTTTGGGTGTTAGAAGTTGCAAATTAAAGGATAAAAAGTTCCCTATCACAAAAGGAGAAAGGTATAATTAAAAATAAAATAATTAGAATAACCCAATTTACATTAACTGAGAAAGACGGCATGTGATGTCGTGGGACTTACCCTAAGTCAAATGAGCCCTACAATTTCATAACACAATCGTTCATAAAAGAGATTTTTTTTATATAAAGAAGAAATAGAATAAGAAAAATAGTTTTTTTGAAATAAAGAAGAAACAAACTTAAAAGAATAAAAGAAGAGTGTGAAGAGGCGCTTTTTTAGATATTTTTACATCCCCATTTTTATAGAGTAAGAATAGCCTTCAAATCTTATTGGTTATGTTTTTTTTTTTTTTGCTATTTTTTAAGCATTATAAAATATTGTAAATTTTTAATCATATAAGAATTACTATTAATTTTTAAAAAAATAAATATTTTTTTTATCATGTGTTAAACTATTATTAGTAAACATTTGAACAATAATTTAAAAATATTTGTACATATGAGAGTTTTAGAAAATTACCTAACCTGTCTATTACAATTGGTTGCCGTGTTTAGATGGAAATAGTGGTGGACCCCCACCAAAATAATTGTCTCTCATTCTATCTTCAGCAGAGGTGATCCTCCCATGCCATCACAATCACCCTGTATAAACTGTATTAAATACTAACAGGGCCGGCCCTGTGGCCTAAATATAAAACATTATTTTTTTATTAAGTTAAAACAAAATATCTAATACAAAATAAAGAACAACAAACTTAATAAATATTTTGGTTTCTCGAAAATGGTGTGGCTGGGATCCTGAACCTTGGAGAGATGAATGTGGCTCTCTTGTATAAATAGCTTTGGAGGTGGTTGGTTTCCTCAAATCTGGTGTGGTGTTCGGTCATTAGGGAGAAATATCTCTTCGGTCCTCGGCCTAGTAGGTTCTCTCGCCCGTCTACTTCCATGTCTAAATTATGAAAGGACATTTCGGTTTTACAAGTGAACTATGAGGAGGGGATCTGGTGGGAGGTTGGCACAGGTGACGTGGTTAGGTTCTGGCAAGATGTGTGAGTCTGTAACGTGGCTCTTCTTCTTAGTTTTCTGAACATATTTGAGATTGCGATATAAACCAATTTTGGGTGGGGAGAGGGGACATTGGTTATTGGGATATTCAAGTGGGTCGCAGGCTTCAAGGGGATGAAGTGGATAGCTACGTAACTTTACTGGAGCTTCTTCGTGGGGTGTCAGTGGTGCATGGAGCAAGGGATACAGTCATTTGACAGGACAAGCTGTGGGAAGGGTTTTCTGTCCATAGTTGTTATTCCTTGGCACAGGAGAAATAGAATAAGTTCTTGGGTTACGGCCCAGAAATACAAGGAAATTTGGGGTTGCAAGATTCCATTAAAAGTGAAAACTTTCACATGGACCGTGTACCTAAGGAGGATTCTGACGAAATCATATAGGGCTCGTTGGGCTAATGATGGGGATATCCTTTGTTCTCTCTGTCATGTGGAGGAGAAGACGGTGGAGCATCTAATGGTTTCATGCCCAATGGTGAGGAGTGTATGGGGATGGCTTGGTTCTGCTATTGGATTGGACTGCTCTTTTTCTTCGTTGGATGAGCTTTGGGAGGCTGGTAGAAGGCTTCAAAAACCAGGCGAGAGGAGCATGTGCGCAAAGATTTCTCAGTCTCATATTCTTGTTCTTTTTTGGGCAACATGGCTTACCCGCAACCTCCCTTTATCCAAGGGGGGTGTTCTTTACGCGGAGAATATTTGAGAGACTACAATTCATTGTATTTTGGATTGGGGTCATTTCTATGGTGGGGCAACAAATATTAGTTTTAGGGAAGGAAAATTTATTATTCAGATATAATGTTAGTAGACTTTTTCTCTACTAAATTTGTTGCATGAACTTTGATTATTATTTTTCTTTGGGCTCTTTCCACTTAATAGAAGGGTAGATGTCTACCGTTTATGTTCAAAAAAAAAATTAAAAACTTAAGTATCTCAAAAATAAAAAATAAATGGAAAAATAAAACAAAACTACAAAAAATTGAAAAAACATACCCTATTCAAATAGAGAAACTCCTTTTTTCATTTAGAAAAGAATAAAAAAATCTCTAAAATGAAGAGATTTATTGTTGAAAAATTATTTTTTTATAAACAGATATTTAAATCCTATGTA
Organism: Acorus calamus; assembly: GCA_030737845.1. NCBI lineage: Eukaryota > Viridiplantae > Streptophyta > Magnoliopsida > Acorales > Acoraceae > Acorus > Acorus calamus. The sequence goes on along the minus strand of CM060864.1, from coordinate 3,170,878 downwards.
AATAGGAATAAAAAAGAAAGACAAGATAAGATTTTAAAAAATTTAAAAAATAAAAATGGTTGTGAGGGCAGGGGACTCTAGAAAAACAGAGTGAAGGAAGCGCTAAAAAAATAATGAAGCCTATAATGCAAGTACGGTGGGGTTTCATCGTGTCAAAGCCAAACCGGAATCAATCATTATCATTGTCATTTAAACCAAAGCAACTAATTCGTTGAGGACCACACCATTTTCGAAAAAGATTGAACAAGTATGATTATTCTCAAGTACATTAAAACTATAAAATTACGCTAGTTATTTTTTATAATACCCATGAAAAAGAATTATTCTTAGATATATTTATTTATTTAATAGTAATAATTTATATATTTATATATCATGATAATGTTATGGCTTAAATTTAGAACCTAATTATTGATCTTGTGATTTCTAACCTATTCATTTTCCATGTTCAATTAATTATTTAATTTTTAAAACATTTTATTTTTAAAGTTTTATTAAATTCTATTTGCGAAAAAATATTTTTAACTTTTTATTTAATAGAAAAAAAATAATTCAAGATTTATAATAAAATAGGAGTTTAATATAATTTATAAAAAAAAATTTAAATGATCAAAATAAATATCTTTGATATTATAAAAATGATTTAACATTTAAAAAACCTAATAATAAATCTTTAAATATTTAATATGGATGTAATTATTATTATATTATAATCCAAACATATCACTGAAAACAAAATCTTTACTCGTGAGTAGGAATTCTTACGTCATCTTCACCAAAATTTCATCCTCACACACACAACAGCAGAAAACCACACGTGCCTTGTATACGTGTCAACCACCAACTCCAAACAAACCAATTCTCCTACAACAAATCCACACCATCCAATCCCAATTCAACGACCCAGAACCTCCTCCCATCTAAGAAACCTCACTCTTTCCATTAATAATATATATAAAAAATCATCTTTTATACTCCCTCGTATACGTGTAAAATCACAAAAAATTCATGTAAATTGAAAAAATTTCATAGGCCCCTACATTATTAATAAAATATCAAACAAACCCTCGTCGGGACCCCAAGTTACCCTACATATGGTTAACATTAATCATACATAAAACATTACTAAAATACCCCTGATATCTCTTGCACTCTCATGAACACAATGAAAAAAAAATTCCTTCTTTAAAAACACTCAAGAAGAAGAAGAGAAGAAGAGAAGAAGAAAAGTTGGGATAAGATTGAGATGAGAATGACTCAATTTTGTAGAACAAATGGGTTCAACGGCTATTTCTTTTTAATGTTGAGGATGAGTTTTCAGGAGATGAAAATGTTAAAAAACGACAGGGGTATTTTCATCAAAAAATGACTAAATATGATTTAGGGACTAAATTCAATTTTATACAATATGTCTAAAATTATTTCAATATACCTAAATGAGCGCCGTTACCATTATGGAATATTCGACTAATATTCCCCACAAAGTAGACAATTTGACGGTAGATTAAATCCGTTAATCATGTACACTTTTTGAGGACCTAGAATGAATTTTTTATTTTATATGGACTTTTTTTTATGATTTTACAAAGATTTAATGAGTTAAATGAGTGATTTTTTTGAAAAATTAATTAGGGGTCCCTGGATATACCACTGTAATAAAAATAAGTCATTTAACTTTTTTTACTTTTCTTTAGGTCCCTCCATTCATCCATCCATCAATTATGTTTAGATCCTTTCATCGATCCTCAGTTAACCCTACCATTTCCCTTTTTAACCCCAGTCCCATCTCTTATTTGTTTTCCTCCCCTCTCAACATAACAGAATATATAATAGTGTACAATATGAGTATAACAGTGTACAAGATCATCATAACAGTGAATTTTAGAATTACAACTGCTATTTAAATCACCACCATGGATTTACAAAATCGCCACAAAATAATATTTACAATATGTTTATAACTTTCACACTCCTTTTGAAAACCCGTTACTTGAGTATCACCCTCTTTCTCTCTTCGAATAGCTTGCTACATAGTCCTCTCGAAACCTTGGTATGTCATGTTGCCCCCATTCCATGCTCGTTCCATTTATGAGGTGTTCAGCATATTTGATGACAAATAGATCACAGTCAACCCTAAAACATCATAAATTAATTAATATCGTATCATTTACGTTGGGACATTATTAATGACAATATATAAATAACTCTTACCCATTGGATTGTTGTGGACATTGATCATCCTTGTGAGTGACCAGTCAAGAACATCGTGTATGAAATGTTGCAAACTAAAATATATTTTCAACCACTGGACCTGCACATTAGGGCAAAAACATCTCAGGTATAAATAAAAGTGTACATGAAGAATTTAACATTGTACAAAGACAATATAACATTGTACAAAAATATTGTAACAATGCATAAAGGGAAAGATTGTCATTTTCTGCAGATGAACCATTATGTCTTTAAGCTGACAATGTGCAAAAACCTATATATGTTAGAATCAGTGGTGAATAGTCTCCCAGACCAATGTAAAATCTTGAATGATATCAATATATTACATAATCATAAGAATGATTTATCAGTATACATATACATTCTAGTTTACTAATGATAATATAAATCATATTTTCAAGAGGTTAATTGTATACAAATGAAGCATATCATTGCCTACAAGTTGGGAGTTCAAGAGATCACTGCTCTAACTGTGAACTTGTGTCAAAAAGTCTAAGTAACTCATTGAGCATCTAAGTCAAAATAAACAATACAAAAAAAATATATACACATCCTAAAAGCCCAAGTTTCTATATCATATTAGAATTTTGTATATTAAATAAAAAAACATATTGGACAATCTGTATAAGTGGAGCATAAAATGAGTATAATAAAGAAAATCTAACAGTATACAGAAGGAGCATAACAATGTACAAGTATAAAAGTGAATTTTGAAGTTCTTTTGTGATGTGAATACCTTTATAACAACAAAGAGTACAAGAAAAACTAGCAATTTAAGAGTCATGGATATTAAGATGACTAATGTTAAGCTAGTTTCTATATCATATTAGGAGTGTAACAGTATACAGGGATTGCATAATAGTGTACGGAAGAAGGGTAACAGTGTACAAAAGGATCATAACAATGTACATTGAGTTCTATTTGTAGATATGATTACTTCTATCTTTCAAAATATACACATAATTATATATACTTGAATAAAAATATGTAGCCAAAGATTATAATTCTAACACATACATTTTGAAAGAAAATATTATAATTCTAACACAGACATTCTCAAATTTTTTAATGAAAATAAAGCAACATGCAATTCTAACACAGACTCTCTCTCTCTCTCTCTCTATTTTTTTTTAGAAAAGATAAGAGCATCTACTAAATGAGAACTAGCAATTTCTACTTAAAGGCCAAGATATCAAATGCTAGGATTCACACATTACATAGGATTTTTGATAAATCAGAATAAGCATTAAAGATGTCACCAATCAATAGATATTCTTAAAACAGATATATAAATCATGAGCATAACATCAAAGACAAAGACCAATTACAACAAAAGTCTAAGTTTTGATCATATTATGAAAGAAAATCAAGGTCTGGTTATTTTTTTGCCCAAATAGAGCAACAAAAGTAGTCCATCCACAAAAAACCAACACAAAACACCATGAAACAAAAACTCATATATGAAAATCTCCAAACACACCTCAAAGCGATTTAAACAAAAAAGTAACGCAAATCAATACATGAAAACAATAACCCATATGAAAATCGAGTCCACACAACAACAAAAGCAAAACAAAGGACTCACTTTGTTCCAACAGAAGAAAAAAAAACTGTTCTTCAATGGATGTTCTTCAATGGCTTTTCTTTAGGCGAGAAAGAAAAATCTTTTCTTCAATGGCTTTTCGAGGAGAGAGAGGGTTTTTTGAGGATGGGAAGAGAGGGGGAGGCGAGAGTTGTTCAGGGATGAAGAGGGTGGGCGGACGGAGGGAGCGATTTGAGAGAGAGAAAGGGGGGATTGTTGTTTTTTATTTTTCAGGGAGAGAGGGGAAGGGTTTTTTTTGGGGAGAGAGTGGGGAAGGGTTTTAGGGATTTTCAAGGAGAGATTGGAAAAAGAGTGGGGAAGAAAGAGAGTGTATTTATTTGAAGGACATAACAAGAAAGAGAGGGGAAAAAAGGCAGTTAGTCAGAAGGATTCAAAGATAATAAATTTTGGGATGGAGGACTTATGATTAAGATAAAAAGTTGTAGGGACTAATTGTTAATAGATGAGTATCTTCAAGAATCTCTACTTAAATTTTTCATTTAAAAAAAATAAAAAATAAATCCATTACATGAAGAAAACATGAAAACCTGTGATGATTGAGAGAGAGAGAGAATTTATTTGGAGATAAAACAAACAACGATCCAAACCTCTCTGTGTGGTGGAGGGTTCTTTTCTCTCCTGTCTTTCCCATCTTTTTATAGATCCCAAATTACTCTCCAAACCCTAACCCTAATTTTCCTCCCCAAATAATGGCAGATCGGGTCTACCCTTCCTCCAAGCCCACTCCGATGAACGGCAACGGCGCCTCCACCGTCTCCGGCGGCGTCGCTCGACCTCCGGCGATGAAACCCCAACAGTACCGCCCCCGGCCGCTGCCTCCCCCGAAGCGCCGCCGCAGCCGCGGCTACTGCTGCTTCTGCTGCCTCTGGATCACGTTCATCCTGATGGCCCTGATCCTCGCCGCCGCCATCGCCGCCGGCGTCTTCTGGGTCCTCTACCGCCCCCACCGCCCCGACTTCACCGTCTCCTCCTTCAGCCTCTCCGCCTTCAATTTCTCCTCCTCCGGCCGCCTGGACTCCCGTCTCGACGTCAACGTCACCACCCGAAACCCTAACAAGAAGATCGTCTTCGTCTACGACCAGATCTCGATCTCGGCCTCCGCTTCAAACGGAGCTCAAATCGGGTCGGGATCCGTGCCCGGGTTCGTTCACCCGACGAAGAACACCACGCGGATCAAGGCCAGTGTCTCGGGATCCGGGACCGCGGTGGACCCTTCGTTGGCGTCAGATCTGAAGGGGAAGAGTACGGTTGCCTTGGAAATCGTGCTGGAGACGAAGGTGGGGGTGAAGATTGGGGAGTTGAAGACGACGAGGGTGGGGATCAGAGTGACGTGTGACGGGATTCAGGCGGCTGTGCCGAAGGGGAAGCGGCCGGCGGCGACGGTGGCGGAGCCGGACGTCAAGTGTAAGGTGAAACCAAGGATCAAGATCTGGAAATGGACGGTCTGATCTCGTTTGCTCTCTCTCTAAATTTTTTTTATGGTTTTTTTTTTAATGAGGATGTTTCTGTTTTACTTTTACCTTCTTCTTCTTTTTTTTTTTTTTTCCTTTTTTTTTTTTTTTGGGGGGGGGGGGGGGGGGGGGGATGTGATTCTATTTACAGTGTATAATTAATAATATATTTGGGCTAGGGAATTGTAGAGAGATTCATTGATTTTTTTGAAAGAGATAAAAATTTGCTACCTGATTTCATTCTTGAAAGATCAAATTAAAAATTCTAAAAAGAGGGAGAAGAGATACATGAAACAAACGAAATACACAACAACTAAGTCAGTTGCAACTAGCCTTCCCCTGGGTTGATCTCATTTATGGATTTATATGACTCAAAAGTGTTGTTACACAAAAAAAAAAAATCAGCCCTAATTGTCCTAATTCTAGTGTTATATGTGTCGATATATTATTAACGGAGTATATATTCATATTAACGAGATATACATTTTGATATAAAAACATGTACATCATTAGATAATGTATACTATTTTTTTTAAATTTAAAACACATGTAAATTGAAATTGAGACTGAAAAATGAGTTATTCGTAACATTATCCTTAAATATTATATTGACTTGTTCATTTATTTTGTCATAGAAACATGCTAACACAAGCATAAGTTTTTGGGGTAACAAAAGCTATGCAATTTAATCTCGAAGAAAAAATATAGAAAAATGAATGAATTTGAGGGGAAAAAATTGACAGATTTTTTTTTTAATCAATTTACATGTTATTTGTGTTTTTAATTAAAAATAAAAATAAATATTTGTTATTTGTACTTGTGATGAAAAATGACAAAAAATAAAATATATTGCTTGTGTCATCACATAAAGTGATGAAAAATGATAAAAATAAAATAAAATATGTTATAAGAAAATCAGATTCCTTAACCATATTTTCTCTCTTTAGGGTGAAATTTTTTTTCCCTGATAAAATAAAATTACAAAAGAAAATTCAGATGAGAGTTTTTTAAATTTTTTGTTTTACGCAGACAACATGTTTTTTCAGGTGGTTAAAGGGAAAAAAAAATCAATCTCTTGTTTTTGCTCACTTTTCCTGTGACCCAAACACTTCCTTAATTTTGACACACGGAATTACCTAATGGAAGTTAGATATTCCATCTTCTCTTTAATTGACTCAACAATTAGAGTTACCTAATGAAAGTTAGATATTCCATCTTCTCTTTAATTGACTCAACAATTACAATAACTTTAAAATTTGTTGTCACATAGTGTCATACAAACAAAAATTTGAAAATAACATGCATAATAATCAATCAGTTATTTAAGTGTGATCGCACATGTTGTTTGACTGCTTGGGGGCATTTAATCTGCCATGTACCCTGCCCGCATATGCTATCAATGGGCCACATGCGCTATCACTTGCAATATGTGCTGCGTATGGTGACCGGTTTTGCTCTAAACCGTTCAAATGATCCAATCTTGTTCAAGTGGAATAAATGTTGGAATAAATGTTGTTCAAACGCCATTCAAACAGTGATTTAAATGTTCAACAAATGAGTGTTCTGGAAATAAATTATGTTTGAACGACATTTGAACATTGGGCATGCACACGAGTATTAAGGATGGGGTTTGTAAAACCAATTCTAGTACTAAACAATCGGGAATGAGAAGTGCCTGGTTCGTATGCTCCACACCTCTCTCTCTTTTTTCATCATAATCGATAGCTTCTCTCGCTACGCTCGCGTCGCCACGATGGTCCGTCTTACATTGAAACATTACGATCTATACATATGAAATAGTTCTCTTCCATTGACATTTTAGATAATTTTTCAAGTCTTTAGAGATTTGTTGATCCAATCTTTCCTCTTCACATATTTTACATAATATGCAATCTCCTCTAAACAAAATCAGATATTTTCATGCATTAGATCTGCTAATCACTACAGTCAAGTGGGTTTGTTTTATCTTTAAAACAGCACCAACCCTTTCCCTCAAATACAACCCCTCCCAAGGCCCTGCACAGTAAAAATGTTTATGCCAGTTCAGGATCAGGTAAGTTCGACCATGTTGAAATATCTTGATCAAGATCCACATTTTAATTTGTATTCCATAATCACTCATCACAAAGCCAGGTCTCAATCGAATTCTAAACAACCCGATGGAAACACACAATTTTGGATATCAGTGACATCCCCTAATGTCAAAAGGGTGCCCCATTTTCACTTAAACATCACCTGACACAATATATCTAAACTATGTTAGTACATATCATACAAAATGTAAGAATCTATAAATTCAATTCATGCAAGTATATACTTCATTATTTTTAAAAAGAATATACTTTATTAACTATATATATATATATATATATATATATATATATATATATATATATATATATATATATATATATATATATCTCCGAGTGATAGCGTGCGGTCGGGTGAGGATCCGACGTGCGTCGTCCGATCGCGGGTCTATCGCATTCAACGATCGATGTGAATCGCACCCGACCGTCTGATGCGATGGACCCGTGATCGACGCCGCACGCGACCGCACGCCGCACCTAATCACTCATATAATATATATATATATATATATATATATATATATATATATATATATATATATATATATATATATATATATATATATGGGCGATTAGGTGCGGCGTGCGGCAGGTGCGGCGGCGACGTGGGCCGTTCGATCGCGGGTCCATCGCATCTAACGGTCGACGTGAATCGCACCTGACCGTCCGATGTGATGGACCCGTGATCGACGGCCCACGATCGACGCCGCACCTGCCGTTCGCCGCAAGTAATCGTCCCCCTATATATATATATATATATATATATATATATATATATATATATATATATATATATATATATATATGTGTCATCATGACTGTGAATCATTTGATCAACTAGTGCTTCATACGCACCGCTTGTTGGCATATCGATACACATTTTTCGGACAATGACCCTCAAAAACTCACACGGTTTCATTTGCAACTCGTAGAAGTTTTATCTCAGACACATTATACATTACTGGTCATCAGGACCCAGAAGGCCAGATTTAGCCATCAAACATAAGTCTATGAAACCAATCAAGAGAATTATACACATGATTTTTGCAGTCTTCTGAGTTCATAAGACTTGAATCCAAGGGACAATATAGGCATCTTTTAATTGTACAATTGGACAGCTTTTGTATTTGATAATTGTGCAACCAAACAGTTTTACTATAGTAACTTCCTGCATACAAATTTCAAATAAATAGCCTAAAAAACTGCGATTTTCAAAAGTATATACATGGAACAACTTCCTGCAAAATCAATTTTAAACTCAACATTTACAGAAAATCAGTTTTGTAATCTCTACCAAACACTGCCATAACTCACCCGAACTAATTAATCAAATTGAACAAGATTTTGTTACACATGCAATCCATGTGTTTTGTTAGATAAACATATAATTGATATGTACAATCACTTATGATTGTGTGTGTATGAATAATTATGCATAATGTGTCATTTATCATATTTTTTAGCTTTGTATCAGCATTATTCGACGTATTCTGATTCAAGATTTTCAAATACAATGCATAATCACTTGTATGGAACGTGTATTTGTTATTTAAATTTCAGATACATCTGTATCTGAATTTGAATTCTAACCCATTTTTTTAAGGTGTTTATCAATTCAAATTCTAGATACACCTGTATCTGAATTTGAATTACAACCCATTTTTTGAAAGTTGTTATTTTTATGGATTTGGTTAATGTATAGTTGATTAATATTGAATTGCTTATCATTGGCATTTTGAAAACTTTTTATGAATTTTCTGTGCGGTTCCATGTAAACCATATTTGTTTATTTGGATTTTCAGATATATTATTGTATCTTAATTGATAATATGTGATTTTTTTTTCATTAGACTTGTTTCAGATTTTTTTGAAAATATGTTATGTGTGATGCCACCTTTTGTAGGATTTAGTTACAAAATTTAATGAGGATATTAGTTAGTTAGAACCAATTTTTAAAATTATAAGAAGAGTAGTCTTGTCATTGTCATTTTGGTGGTTAAAAAAAATCAAATAGGGAACCAATAGTAGAGTGCCACATATTGAGGCTCACAAATGGAGCTTAATTTATAGGGCGCATCTCCCAAAAAAAATATATCAACCATGTGCAGGCTGCTGAAGAGTCTATTGGACACGAGACTGTAACATTCCCTTTCAGAGAACAGATTGATCGGGGTTGAGGTTGATTTTGATCCATATTATTTCAGTCCAGTCCAATGGATCAAGTAGAGGACCCACTCAACTAAGCCTGTCAATCGGACAGATACGGATCGGATATGCCAATATCCTTATCCTAACTTTCGGATTCGGATACGGATATTAATTTTCAGATTCGGATCGGATACGGATATTTTTCGGATAATTGACATATTTGAATATTGACATTGATTTAGATAATCAAGTGATATTTTAAAAAAATATCAATATTATAATTGAGATTTTTAAGGATTATTCTCTTTTTCAGATATTATATATTAAAAATTTAATAGTATTATAATATATTATCTTTGTGTTTAATCATATAAGATAACAATATGTATAATATATAATTCAAATATATATATTTTTATAATATATGTTGGATACGGATATTTTTCGAATCGGATCGACTAATATCCATATCCGCACTCCGGATCTTCGAATATCGGATATTTCTGATTTTTCAGATACGAATTCGGATCGGATTCGAATTTTTTTCGGATAATTGACAGGCTTACACTCAACCTGATCCATATCCATATTTCATGGACCGTTAGGTACCCACTTTGATGGATAACAGAGGGAAAACCTAGGAAAAATCATTCCATTCATTCACCCTGGAAGATACCATCGACGCTAAATGCTCAGCAACTTCAAATTTTCTGATCACATATTTTTGGATCCCCATACACGTCTTAATAAGGTTCACAACTGTTTTTGACATGTGATCTGCAACAATGAGGAACTTAATAAAATAAAAACAAGGGCATTAGACATTTAAATGAACAGGGGATCATTCTAGCAGCCATCCCTCAATCAAATGTTGGCATCCATTTGACAATCATTCTTGCAAAATATTCCAATATCATATTTTAGCTCAAAATTAAAACCTCTTGGTTGCAAATCCACTTGACAAAAATTAACTATAGACCTGAATCCATTTCGAAACAACCTCATGCATTCACCAACCTTATAAGGTCGACTCCCAGAGTTGCCCACATACAGAAAGATGTTGGATCGGAAGAGACTATATGATCTTAAGACAAACCCCAAGACTTTGTCATGTTAGTTTAAGCCCCTGTTCATGTCATCCTATCTTTAATACCATTAAAAAGGCCAAATCATATCTCGCACATCTGCACACGCACGAGTAGGGTGAGCTGAGTCTAAACATGCCCTTGCCATCCTATCATTCTAATTTCCAGAGGCATGTGTGACCAGGTAACCGACTCAGTATGGGTAAAAGCTTCATATTCAATTTTCTTTAAATTAAGGGACCACTACAATGGTCTGAAGATTATCCCTGTTTTCATTCATACATTACAAAACTCTTTATGAAACACTTTATGCCACCAAGACTCCAAAGAAATCTTTGTGCAGACATGTGCACATGTACACACAAATGTGAGCCTTTTCTTCAGGGCAGGCTTCACATGCCTCTCCCGGTTGCAGAAGTTTATCCGGTTCTCCTCAAGTCCATTGGGGATTTTTATGAAGTCTTTCTTTGCATTTAGCACATTCCATCCTTGAAGTCATGTCCAAAACTTCCTATAGCGACTTGTTACAGATTACGATGGTCATTAAGTGTGGAAAATTGAATCCAGCACTCTGAATAGGGAAACAAAAGTTAACAGAGTAAGGAATAAAACTCGTTCACTCATACAAAATGTTCTATTGTCAGATAAGATCTCGTTGGCATAATACCCAACAACAAGTCACATATACGGTCAAAGGAAGGCAAGGGCGAAGGTGAAGAAATAAAAAATATGTTCTTCCAGATCAACAACCTTGATTGCTTAATCCCAATACAATGCCCATCTTCTAGGAAATGACTGAATAAAGAACTAGTATTGCATCTTGGTGGACATTCAATGTTTAATGGTAGCCATACATCAACAGTTGAAGGCGAATGTCAAAATCAGAAAGTTCCTTACAACTTGTGGCTAGATAAAATTTTCTTGGAACTAACAGAAGGCAAGAAAATGACTTTATTTTTTGTTGGATGTAAGAATTAAATTAGACAAGTCTATTCAATCTCACAAGGAAAAAAAGGGTTTTCAATGACATGCAAAGTACACTCAATTAGGTCTTGGACAACTATTAGATTGACCAAAATTGTATGAACTATGTTCTCCTCCTTGTTACAATCACTTCTTAATTGTGTTTCACATGGTCTCCTATTTGCATTATTAAATTGCTTTTGATATATAAAATCCCTTAACTCAATTATGCATTTGCTCGTTGGTATTTCTATTCTACCTCAATAAATTCAATAATTTTTTTTTTCTGCTTTGATTATGTTTTCCACGGCATGAAACGCATCATCTATCATGTACGACTATTATTGTTTTAGGTGTCCAAAATGTTATTGTCATGCTATTAATAATCAAAGCAAATGCCCAAAACATACAAAACATCATCTGATATGCATTAAAAATAAAGCCAATCTCTCTCTCTCTCTCAAACAGTAGACATATTGCCATGTTATTAATAATCAAAGCAAATGCCTAACGCATACAAAACAATTTCCGATATGCAAACCAACACACCATTCAATCTACTACAGGGGTCTGCCATACACACATGAACCAACTACAAGTTTTTAAATTTTTTTTCCCCCAATGTATAATACTCTCTTTGCCCCCGCACATAACCTTCCCTAGTCTTTGATACAGTGAACTATCAATTCTCGCACATTTTCAACATACACAGTCGTGCCCCTAAAGGGAAGGTGATTGCACGAAATCCATATGGCCCACCCCACCGCGGGGATAAACAACTGCGAGACCCTAGCCTTAATACTCTCTCTTTTTTTGGGATGGTAACACAGTTTTTTCAATACATGTGATGGTAGGATTCCTTCTGATTCACCAAAAATAAAAATAAAATGGAATTTGCCAGTATATCATTTTAATCATTATATTTATATAGTCTTTCAAAAAATCAAAATGACCCATGATAAAGAACAAAAAATAGTAAATCCAACAAAACAAAATAACATATGATAAACAAAGAAAATCTGCTGTAAAATCTCACAATGTGGCAAAGGTAACATGAACAGTAGTATGAGCATTACATTTCAGTATAGTGGGTTCGACATGCGTTGTCAACTAATCATCTAAAATTGCGTTCAGACCAAAACACTTCAGAATTACAAACCACTAGACACAACCCAAACAAACAGGTACAACTACTTACCATCCAACAATCGTCGCTTTGAAGAATTCATGTACTTGCTCAAATCAGAGCTCGAACTCCTCCTCCCGTAGCGCCGCTTGCGCAGCCTCCTCCTCCTCATCATCTAACACAAAGTACTCATTCTTCTCCTCTGGGCGGAACATATAGAACAAGAACGCATAGAAAGCAACTCCGGCGATCTCCTCAGCAGCCGCGCTAACCCACCGGTACTTATACGACGAGATCTCCCTCAACGCATAAACAACAATCCTCGTGAAGTACAAGTAACCCACCACGACAATATAAAACTTCCTGAAAAGCGTGAGCTTTGCGAGATTCCTCGCGGCCTTCCCATCGGTTTTCGAGGTCTCCCTCAGGGACCGGATCGACCAAACCACCGGGAAGATCACCGCGCAACAGCACGCCACATCGATCAGCAGGAACACCTGTTTCCACGTCATCCAATCCTTGATGAACGGCCCGTTCTCGCCGATCACGATCGCCGCGATGTTATCGATGACCTGCAACGGGATCACCACCATCAACACCTTCTTCTCCCGCTCTTGCAGGAACGGCCGGAGGAACGACCACCCGGTCCCGATGAGCACGATCACGGTGAAGAGAAGGACCCCCTTCAAAAACTGGAAGAGATAAAACAGCACGTCCCAACCGTGCGGGGTCCCGGTGACCTTGATGTAGTGCTTGTCCTCGGCCGCGCAGACGAGGTACAGAGCCTTGATGAGGACGAGAGACCCCATGACGAGGTGAATCCGGTGGATCGAGAGGCGGTTGGAGAAGCAGACGTAGATCCAGACGGCGAGGATCGCCGTGTAAGCCACGGCGAAGAGAGAAAACAGGAGGGGGAGCTGGGTCTCGCCGATCGAGAGGTAGTCGCGGCGGCCGGAGGAGCGATCGAGGTTGTACATCTCGGTGTGGACGACCATGGTGACGGAGACGCCGGGGACGCAGTGGGCGAAGTAGAGGCTGTACTCATCGCGAGCGCCGACGGAGGAGGTCTTGGTGAAGGAGTCGGGGACGCCGCCATGGAAGAGCTCGCGGAAGGTGAAGAGGGGTTGGATGTAGGGGCTGTGGAGGACGCAATCGTCGGAGGTGGTATCGGAGTTAGGGTTTTGGGAGTTGGATTGGGCTTGGAGGAGCTCCTCGTCGGAGAGGAGGAAGAAGCCGAGGAGGGCGGGGTCGGGGGGTGAGGGAAGGGAGGAGGATATCGAGATCTCGGAGAGGGAGACCGACACGTTGCCGCCACTGCCGAACCCGAAGCGTTCGAAGAGGATCAGAGATCGGGCGTCGGATTGGATTCGTGTGGTCCTGATCTCGGCGAAGGTGGTGGTGGGAATGAAGAGGAGGAGGACTGTGAGGGAAATTAGAGGGTCGGGAGGGTATTTCGGTCCATTTTTGGATTTCTCTTTCTTCACTCCCTCTCTCTCTTCCAAGAAGGGGGGCGGAGACTGAAGAGATCATGGGATTTGTTGTGGTGTGGTGATACGCGGAGTGGTTTTGAAATGGACGGTCTTGATTTCGTGTAGGCGGCGTGACTTAGACGTTGGAATCAACTGAGTCAGTGGACGAAAAATGGGAAAAAAATCTGCTGCGGGCGTCCGCAGCGTGAATTTCCTGCGGACGACCCTAAGAAAGCCACACGTGGCCATTTCACCCCCTTATTCTCTTAACACTTTACACCACCACATGTTTTTTATTTTTTTAATTAAAAATAAGGATGCAAAAAGCAGTAACAACTTCGATTTTTTTTTCGGATGTAAAAATCCATGTATTTCTTAACTACAATGGAGAGACTATTTACATACTCCAATATTTTTTGAACTACCTAAATATATACCTTGAGTTATAGAGAGTAATATTTGAAAATTATAATAGTAAAATTTTAATTTTTATTATGTTATATTAATTTATTATTAAAATATTCGTAAAACTGATTTTATAAGTAATACCACCTTATTTTATCATACAAAGGGGTATTTTTTATAATTTAATTTAACAAAAAAATTATTTTATTGCTTATTTAAACAAACATCAAGGTATTATCCATATTTATTAAGTGGTTTAGATAGGAGATGACTACCACATATGTATACACAAAAATTTATTCTCTTTTTTATTTCAATATTATAGTTAGACATAGTTGATATATCAATCAACTACTAATATATAAGCTACCAGTCACTCTAGATGGGTTAAATGCAGTTATCTACATACAAATGACTGGTTATATTTCTAAAGTAACCTGTGGGACTAAATTATATACACACACACACTAGAATTCACTCACTGCCTGAAACTACCAGTCTTTCTGGATGTATTTTTAGATACAATTACATACATACAAATAATTGATTACCTATATGTATGAAGTTACTTAAATACCTGTGGAAGTAAATTACATACATACGTACTCCAATTCGCTTACTACTTGAAGCTACCAGCATTTTTGAATGTATTTTTAAACGCAGTTATCTACATACAAATCACTAGTTATATATATTTCTCAAGTGACTTACATATTTATGGGCCTAAATTACATAAACACTCCAATTCACTAACTGCCCGAAGCTTTCTAGATATGTTTTTAGATGCAGTTGCCTACATATAAATAATTGGTTACCTATATGTCCGAAGTTACTTAAATACATGTGGGAGTAAGTTACATACATACGCACTCCAATTCGCTCACTACTTGAAGCTACCAGTATTTTTGAATGTATTTGTAAATGCAATTATCTACATACAAATCACTAGTTACATATATTTCTCAAGTGACTTACATAATTATGGGCATAAATTACATAAACACTCCAATTCACTCACTGCCCGAAGCTACCAGTCTTTTTTGATGTGTTTTTAGATGCAGTTACCTACTACAAATGATCGGTTACATATATTGCTGAAGCAACTTATATACCTATGGGACTAAATTACATACACATGTACACTCTAATTCACTCACTGTCCGAAGCTATCAGTCTTTCTGGATGTGTTTTTTGACGCTATTATATACATATAAATGATTGGTTACATATATTTCTAGAGTTACTTACATAATTGCGGGACTAAATTACATACATACACTCCAATTCACTCACTACCCAAAGCTATTACTCTTTCTGGTTGAGTTTTTAGACGCAGTTACCTACATACAAATCACCGGTTACCTATAGTTTTTAAGTGCCTTAAGTACCTATGTAAGTAACTCATTTTTAAATTATGGACCACTTCAAATTTAATTATATGGGTCACGTATAGTTTGAAAATTCATATATATATATATATAGTCGAGTGATTCAGTGCGGGAATGCGGGAAACGACGTCGATCGTTCGATTGCGAGTCCATCGCATCCAACGGTCGATGTGAATCGCACCCGACCGTCCGATGCGATGGACCCGTGATCGACGGTCCGTGATCGCTTCCCGCACGACCGCATTCCCGCACCGAATCACTTCCCTATATATATATATATATATATATATATATATATATATATATATATATATATATATATATATATATATATATATATATATATATATATACGCGACCGATGAGGTGCGGTCGTGCGGTCGTGGGCCGTCCGATCGCGGGTCCATCGCATCCAACGGTCGACGTGATTCGCACCCGACCGTCCGATGCGATGGACCCGTGATCGACGGCCCGTGATCGCGGACGCACCGACCGCATGACCGCACGTAATCACTTCCCTATATATATATATATATATATATATATATATATATATATATTCGAGTGATTGGGTGCGGTGGAACGGCGGTGCGGTCGCGACGTGGGCCGTTCGATCGCGGGTCCATCGCATCCGACGGTCGATGTGAATCGCACCCGACCGTCCGATGCAATGGACCCGTGATCGACGCCGCACCCGCCGTTCACCGCACGTAATCACTCATATATATATATATATATATATATATATATATATATATATATATATATATATATATATATATATATATATATACGTGATTAGGTGCGGTCGGTGCGACCGCGATCATGGGCCGTCGATCACGGGTCCATCGCATCGGACGGCCCGCGATCGCGACTGCACGACCGCACCTCATCGATCGCGTGTATATATATATATATATATATATAAAAGCAACCATCTATATAGATTTAGATAATTCAAAATATGATAGTATGTAACTTAAATTTAAATCATGCATGATTGTGTAGCATATTGATGTTAAACATGCAGAAGTTAAAAAAGTTAAATAATTTATAAAAATATGTATTCGATAAATAAATGTGTGTATGTAATTGATTAAATTATTTGAAAAGTTAAAAAAGAAATTAACAAAAAAAAACATCTTTCATTTTTTAGTGTTATTACGTAAACTTTTTTTTCAGTTCCATATGCGTCGATAAAAAATCATCGAGCATATACTCACATTAACGAGATAAAAGAAATTTTTTTCATTTTTTTAAATACATATATGCAATTAATTGGAATAGATGCTTTACTTTTATAAAAATATGCATATCATTATATGAGATATATTATTCTTAAAAAATTAGAAACACATATAGATTAAAATTATGACTGAAAAATATGTCAATAACATTATAATTCATTTTTTTTTGCATTTTTCAAACATTTTTTTTATATGAATAACTTATTATCGTCAGACCAAAATATAATTTTTTTTATGTGACTGTTAAATCAAAAGACAGCACACCCCCTAAATAACTTACACTGCGCGGGGCATTAGTTTGCCCACGCGTCACCCACTGAGGGCGTCCCCAGCGAAAATCCGCTGAGGACGTCCTCAGCGGATTTTTTTCCCGAAAAATCACAGGCTGTCGATGGACGGCCTGTTTGGGTTCTGACGGGGACGTGGTACCTTTTCTTTCTTTATGGGAGTCTCTATTTAACCTGATCGGTCGACATAATGATGGTCGATGTGAGTTAGTTTGGTCGATATAACAAGTGTCGAATGGATCATACTGTCCTCAGATTTGTTTAGCTTCTATCTTTATCTTTATGCTTCGACAATTATAGTGTCGACGTTTTCCAAACTTTTCAGCAGTTGGAGTGGCATCATATGCACTAATGGTCGACGGTTGTTATGTCGAACAACCATCTAGTACACTTTCATGAGTTTTGTCATCTTCAACGACTCCTCCCAAACAACACAAACGCCGTCTTTGCATGTTTGTTGATTCTGTTTTGCAAAATTTTCATTTATAAATGATTTCTCAAAAGGGTACCCATCAATTAAAATCATTTCATGTCTATAGCTTCCATGATTATAGAACGAATCAACATCCGATTTGCAGAGAATCTTGAAAATTAATGAGTATACTTCACAGTTAAATGCCTTCGTGGAGCTTCAACAAGGCCGACTCATAACCGTTCAGCAAGTTCACCGCACCACCTAGATTTCGCCGGAGCATCGCCATCACTGGGTCCTCCACGTCGTTCTCCATGGCTTCCCATTTATACATGGATCTTGTTTACAAATTAGAGGGGGGTGCAACTTATCCACATATAAATGGATCTTCTTTTCATATATTCATTTAAAGGGGGTGCAACTATTTTTGAGAGGGACAAATAGAGCCACCCTTTCTTTACGTAGCCATAGAAGTCCGACCCGACCCGAACAAGGGAGGAGCTTTGAGAAGTGGATGTCTTTGTTTACACCCCTTGAATATGCTTACATGCACTTTTTATTTGCATGCCCAACATGTTTTGAATATCTAATTGAGTGTTGTTACATACGATTTTTTTCTTCGGTCCCAATTTCAGTTCTATATGTGTTGATAGAAAATCAGTAGAGTATATACTCATTTTAACGAGGTATATGCTTCGATTGAAATTTTACATATTTTGCATAAGTGCATTAATATAATTTGTCTGAGTGTATGCTTCTTTTTTTTTATAAAAACATGTATCTTTTTAGATGAGGTAAATTATTTTAAAAAAATACAAAACATGTGTAGATTGGAATTGAGACTGAAAAAAGGGATTGTCCGTAACATTATCCTATCTAATTTATACGTCTTATGTATTTAAAGCTCTAGAAAAATGTTATGTAAATTTTTCTTTCGAGCTCCAATTCCAATATGCTATATTTAAAAATAGTATATCTCATAAGATGAGGTATATGCTTTTATTAAAAAAATAAAGTATATGTTTAATTGAATTGCATTAATTTTTTTTATTAAAAATGTAAAAAATTTCTAACAATGTATATACCTTGTTAATATGAGCATATATGAGGCTGGTATGGGGCTGGAAAAGGAGTTGTACGTAACATTATCCTATCTAATTTAAATGTCTTATGCATTTAAAGCTCTAGAAAAAAATGTTATGTATATTTTGCTTTCCAGCTCCAATTCCAATTCTCGCCTGTTATATTTAAAAATAGTATATCTCATAAGATGAGGCATATGCTTTTATTAAAAAATAAAGTATATATTTCATTCGTTTGCATTAATCCATTTATTGAAATATAAAAAATTTCTGACGATGTATATACCTTGTTAATGTGAGTATATATGAGATTAGTATTGAGATTGAAAAAATAACTGTGTAACAATGCTCAAAGCTCTAGTTATTTTTGTTTCACACCCTCACATTTTCATATTTCATTTGCAACCTAAATCCTAAACTATCTCCTTGCCCATATGCTCTCCTTATCGTTAATTATCCTTGCTAATAAACTCTCATTGCCGTTGATAGCTCCGCCAGATCATCCTCTCCGCCTATAGCTTCACTCGATCTCCCTCGCTATTAATAGCATTCGGATCCCCCTCGCTGTTGATAGCTCTACCGGATCTCCCCTTTATTGCCACTCTTTGTTGCTACCATTCTCTTGCTGGTTCTTTTTACCTCTCAATTTTTTGTTTCATCTTATATACTATATATAAAGCACGACGATGGCGACAAAATTTCGCCAACGGGGTAAAACGGTCATTTTGTGTGAGCCATGCTCGGGCGGCTATGGACGGTCATTTTGCGGATAAACCCCCGTATCCATCTTATTTATAAATAGGTCCTTATAAAAATCAACTATGGTCGGACGGCTATGGACGGTCATTTTGAGGATAAGCCCCCGTATCCATCTTATTTATAAATAGGTCCTTATAAAAATTGGCTATGGTCGGACGGCTATGGTCGGACATTTTGCAGATAAGCCCCCGTATCCATCTTATTTATAAATAGGTTCTTACAAAAATCGGCTAGATTTGTCATTTTCTGTGATTATATGTAAATAGGTCCCCAGGACCGGAAATTTGCAGAGACGCCCCCAGGTCCGTCTTATTTATAAACAGATCCCTGAAAAATAGTTCCTATCTCTAATACATTTTCATATTTATGTTTATATTAATAGTTTTCATTATGTAATTGATGTACTCACGCAATGCGTACATCATCACTAGTATTAATATTATGTCTCTAATGGTGGTGGGTTTTTGTGAAAGCTCTTTTTCTTGTAAAGAATATGGAGGGTGCAAATTAATGGGTGTGAAAAATCCAGCAAATTTTAATGGATTTGAGGTTTTCATATCCAATTAAGGGGCCGTACAGTCCCACGAGCACCTGCTCGAGTGGTTAAGGGACACCCCACCTCATGAAGAGGTGGGTGTATCAAATCCTGCTTTAAGCAGGAAAAAAAAAGTGGTTGATGGGCTCATGGGCTCAAGTGTTTGATAAGCCCGGTTGGGCTTGGTTTCCTGGGCAGTAGCCCAGTGTGCTATCAGGCCTCATATGGCTTATTGTTGTGTGTTTCAGGTACTTGTACGCTCCAATGGAGCCTTTAATACCAAAAAAAAATTAAGGGGCCGTACAAATTGATTGAAGGGGTGCATATAAAGACACCCTTGGAAATTGGGTAGGTTTTGATCTCCGAGACCCTCAATACGTGTTCAAATAAATGGGTCAATATGGGACTTGGGCTTAAGAGGTTGTATGAATCAACTCAAGGTAGATCAAAGTTTGGATTATAATTAAGGATGTTGATACATTTAGTAAATCTGTTGTCATCATGTTACTAACACAGTTATAAAACCTGAAAAGCTCCATAACAAAGTGTGACATGTCCCCTCCTAGTTGCTCCATGTAAGCCTGCCAACTGATCAGATACTTTAATATCTGAATCTTAATCATTCGGATACAAATATTTTTTTCTTCTGATACATATCGGATACAAATATTTTTTGAATAACTAATATGTTTAACTATGAACACTAATTTGAAAATCAAGTAATATATTAGAGAGATATGAAAATTAAAATAGAGATTTTAAGACTTATTCTTTTACAAATATTATACAAAGATAATCTAATAGTTATATAAAATATTATGATTCTGATTAATTATATAAAATAACAAATTTGAACAATATATAATATAAATATACATAATTTTGTAATATATATTGGATTCAAATATTTTTGAATCAAATACATGTCTATATTTGCACTCCAAAAATTCGAATATCGAATATTTCTGATTTTTTAAATACAAATTCAAAACGGATTTAGAATTTTTTTTTTAATAATTAACAGAGACTCAACTCCAAAAATATATTAAGCTCAATTTTAAATTAAATAAATTTATTTTAAATGAATGCATAAAACAAGATATATAAAGAGATATATAATTTACTAGATGATTATCAATACATAAAAGTGTATCAGTGTTCCTAAAATAATTGCCACAGACCAAGTTAAAGGCACTACCATGAATAGCACGTGGTCTGAAAAGGCCAAAAAATAAAAAAAAATAAAAAAATAAATCAATCTATCCTTCATTTTCAACACATCCAGTTCTGCCACCCAGTTTCCAGAACCCACCCCATCGTCAACAAAACATCAGGACTCGAAAGATATTCCCGAACGCTCTAAAGCATGGAAAGATCTTCTGTGCACGAGATATAATTGATGGCGGCTTAAACTTGGTCACTTGGTCCGCCGGTCTCCCGCGCACCCACAACACCGTGTAAGCGAGTTTTCTAGAAGGGAAAAATCCAAATAACCCCCGGAAAACTGCCATAAATCCTTGTAACCCCCAAAAGTTTCTTCAAGTCTATATAAACCCTTAAAAAACATCTTTGTAAATTCAAATGATCCCTGATATAAACTTCATTTAACACATAAGGAATTTTCTGGCTAAAAATACCAAAAATCTCTTATAATGTGTTAAAAATATAAAAATTATCTGTAAATAATGATTTTATCCCTCTCAATAGACTGTAAAATTTATTTAGAATAGTAAAATCGTTCATTTACATGATATTTTTTAATTTTTAATACATTATAGAGGGTTTTTGGTATTCTGTGTTTTCAATCAGGGTTAACTAAATAAAATATTCGTAGAATATTCTTAATTTGTCATCGAAAATTTAATTCAAAAAATTATTTAGATTTATATAAATGTTTTCAAGGGGTTATATGGATTTCTTGAAAAGTTGGAGGGGTTATAGGGATTTCTAGTAGTTTACAGGGGTTATATGGATTTTTTAGAATTATAGCAGTTTATCTAAACTACCCTTTCTTATTTCCAGAAACCCCCAACCTATCCTTTCTTCTTATTCTGGCACACGAAACATGCCCGAGTCTTTTTAAAAGAAAAAAAATTATATTTTAATGACCAAACCACCCCTCATCGTCTGTAGATATGTTCGTATTTATGGGTATCCTTGATAGATAAGATTAGACGAGCCCCGAAAGAATGGCACTAGACGTAATTTCATTGAAGTGAGAGGGCAATTGTAACATCATCTCCTTCCACGGGTACCTATATATATGTGCAATGTCTGCGTCGACAGGAATCTTGTTTTTAACGACCGAGGGATTTCGCATTAGAAAGCAAATCCTCTCCCCATCAGAAAAGGCAAGTCTTTTGTCAGCTCTTCAGGTCAGTCTTCTCTCCCTCAATTTCTATTCATTGTTTTTGTTTCCATTCGAATCAAATCTTGATTTTTTGAGCACCACAAGCAAAACGTGTTGTGGGTTTAGTTGATACGGACCCAAAAGAAGGATCTTGATTGGGGTTTTGTTTTGGGGTTCTGTGTTGTCGTCGATTTTTATTTGGCCTTTTTTTTGTCTCAGAAATCACGTCTTGGATCTGCGGTTTTGGGGGGGTTCATTTGGGTTTTATTTTTTTATTTAGGGATTTTGGTTTTTGATTTGTTGGTCATCATTAAAAATCATTTCTTTGTTGATAATCATCCAAAAGAATCAATCTTGTGAGAGAACAGCCAAAAATCCAATTTTCTCTTGCGTATGAACTGAATTGGTATTTAA